>CM051495.1:6774019-6828812 GCA_028031935.1 Paedocypris micromegethes
TGTGTGTGTGTGTATATTTGTCATTTTCCCGTCTCACACTCATGTATACAGACACGTACAATAATGTGAAAACTAAGCGAGAATGTTCTTGTCCTAGTGTGTCTTGTACCATAGAAAAAACGTGACAGCTATATTAATACAGTTAATGACAGTTATAGTTTGGGAAAAGTTTTCAAGACCTTCTGCGAGTAATTTTATAAATGATTCTGTGTTTTAAATGTAGTTTTATTTGCCTCACTGCTCATAGTGGATGATGTTATTGTTCCAGGTACTGCCCTCTGGTGGTTAACGGACACCTTTAACAGCAGCGGTGTGTGTGTGTGTGTGTGTGTATGTGTGTGTGTGTGTGTCACTACAAGCCTGGAACGTCGACTGAGTTGCTTTCCAAAGTTTCAGAATGTTGAAGGCGCAGGACTTCAGTGAACTGAATGTAGTGGTGGTGGAATCACTGGAAGAGCTTGACACGTGTAGGTGTTTCCTCTCAGTTTTATTACTAATCTGAAATGAAATGTAGGCCTTATCACAACCTGTGTATTCATATGGAATCAGATTAGTGTCAAAAATACACTAAAGTAATTTTCCAAGAAACAAACGAAAACGCTTCACATTTTTGGTTTGGGTTATTATTTTTCTTTGCTGCAAACTTCACACTTTTGTCTGAAACGTTTTCCCATTTCATATTTGTGCGTTTTGATTTTAGGCACTAGTTTCATCTTGGGGGCGGGACTTACTCTGATTGGTGAATGTGATTGACAGCTTCTTGTCCAGGAGGTGAAATCTGAGCACTCGTTATTTAGTGCGCAAATATACAGGGTTTCACGTTTAATTTTAGTTAACTCGTAATTATAAGAGAGTTTTTAAAACAAGCAGAGCATTGTAATATTAATAATTTGTGCTGTCAAAGTTAACACGTTAACAAATGTGATTGATTTAAAATGTTTAATTGCGTTAGTTATTTTTAACGCATTGACACAGTTCCATTTTCACTGCAAATAATTTATCGGTCGAATCAAATCACTGTTCAAAAATCTGCTGCTCTTTGTCAGTCTAATTCTTTCTCGCTGTCAAAGCCTCTTAATCGCTTCATCTCCACAGTACAGCGCAATCTTTAAAACACAATAAATTTGCAGTGAATCTGGTGTAAGACTGTTGTGATTTTTAGCGCGTTGTCGGACGTTACAGGTCTTTTAAACAGACAAAGAAAAGATAAAACACTGTTCATGTTCGTTTACCAAAAAAGTTTAACCAAAAAATAGGTGCTTAAAACTTTCAATTGATGTATAACACTTATGTGTAAGACCAAAATTGACGAAGTCATTTTTATTCTGTTTTATCTTGAAAAAAATTCATCTCAACATCGGGGTTAAAAGACAAAGAAAATGTAATGCAAATTGAACAATAATCTACTAAATTATATTATAGTATTTAAAAGACTGTTTATTTAGTGTCGAGTGTACATTTAATTTACATATTACACCCCGATATCCAATATTACAAGCTTCAGTCATTTAATTGCAATTAATCGTGATTAATTTGGTTATGTAAGTGCAATTAGTTGGTTTTTAAAAAAGTGATCGTTTGACAGCCCATTTTATTTTTACATTTTATTTATGAGATTCCTTTCGGGACCTTGTCTTCACAGACATAATTTCATAATATTTTCGATATTTCGATATGTTGTTCTGAAGAAGTCTGCCACCACAATAGATTGGCAAAATTGTGCAAAAATAACACTTTCGTCACAGTTTATTGTATACTAATATTTAAAAAAAGTGGGGAATGACACTGCATACACTTGCTGAACTCCTCCCACACTTCCTGGTTAACCGCTGTCAATCACATTCCCACCAGCCAATCAGAGTAAAGACCGCCCCCAAATGAAACTAGGGCCAAAAATCTGAAATTCACAAAACAATCCGAATCATAAAAAAATTAGAAGATTGTAAGCGAAAAAAACCAAAACCAAGCAAAAAAGCTTCACACGTTTCTTAGAAATTTTCCTTTTTTTGTGGCACTAATTAACTTCTGCTTTTCTGCAGTCGTGAACAATCAGGAACCTTCGGGTTTCACACATAATCGGAAAGAGAAGATGAACGAACAAAACACGTCAGGTTTCTCCTTCAGGCCAGACGAGGCCGATTTCTTGAGGAAGTACTGCCCAGCGACTTCTACTGATGCTGACACCATGAGCCGAGTTCTAGGCTGGAGACACTCGAGAGACGCCGTGTTGGTCTGTAGTAACACTCCGTTCTGTCTCTATTTGTTTCATGGAGTGGAAATTGACATCTCGAGGAAGGTCGGCGTCCTCCTGGTGGGCTTCTTCAACAAAGCCACTGGCCAGCACAGTATCAGACTGCTTCACGTCTTTCCTCCAGAGGAACTTACAGCAACAGCCATGTGCTTTCACATCGTAGAAACCCTGCATAAGCTTCAGATTCCTCTTGTCAAAATGGCAATGTTTTACTCAGACCATCCAGATCACCAAGATCTTCTCTCCGGTCTGAAGAAGCTGAAGCTGGTGATGGTGTCTCTATGTCCGCTAGCAAACATGATGGGACGGGTTTGCCACGACGCCGTGGAGGCGATGGAGTTTTCCGGCCAGATTCAGAATCTGATCTCAGAGGTCTACAAGCACTATTCATCTCTCCCGGGCGATGTGCAAAGTGTTTTGGAGAAGGTTGAGGATTTCAATGGTCATGGCTCAGCATCTCGTCGCTTCTGTAGGACAATTCAAGGAATAGCTTCGGCTTGGCCTGAACTTGAGAAGCACTTTGAGTCTGTAGACGAGCCGTCGCTCTTCGTCAGCAACCCTCAGGTCAAGCTGGGCGTCCTGTTCCTCGCTCACGCTCTACAGCCGCTGTGGGACTTTCAGGAGCGTCTGGACCAAGGAGTCGGTGTGATGCAGCTCCTACAAGACGCGTCTCAGTTGGTGAAGTTTTACACCTCCAGGTTCCTCAGACCCAAAGCGGTGGAGTTTTTCCTCAGACGATTAAAAGCTTCCCTCCTTCACGACAGCTTGGGACACTTGCCTCCAGGGGAAGTGGAAGTGGGTGAACAAGCCTCTGTGTTCCTGCTGGAGAAGGCCTCCGAGCTGAGCGACCACACGGAGAAGTTCCACAGCCTCGTGATCTCCTTCTACACGGCTGCCACTCTTTGCGTTCTCAAGCACCTGCCGTTTCCCAATTCCATCCTGAGGAACTTCTCTCTGCTGCTGAGTCCTGAGAAGAGGCTGGAGGTTCCGAGCAAAGTGGTCCAGGACTTGGGTACCTGCTTCGGGCTTTGCTCGAGTCCAATGGAGGTGAGTCTTCTGAACGACGAGTTCCTGGAGTACCAGTTCAACCACGACGCTTCGCCATCACTCCCGACGGAGCAGTTTTGGAGCGAGAAGCTGATGGCTTTGGGGGCAAAGTCCTGCTTCGGGAAGTTGGTTTGCATCTTGTTGGCTCTGCCCAGAACGTTGAAGAAAGAGGTCTTGTTTGAAGAGGTGAGGCATGCGTTGGCATTATTTAAAAAATTGCAATTTATAATTTTATGAACAATCATTTGACAGACTTACGATTGTCCTATGTAACGAAAATCCCAAGTAACCGATTTTCGGTTTTCGTCCTATCTTTTTCCTCAGTTAGAATAGGCATTTTTGTAGAATGACATTTACAGAAGATCTTGAAAAGACTTTTCTTCAGTTTTCTTTGTTTAGTTGGATTACTTTAATCTCTCTGTATTGTTGAAACGGAGATTAAATAACCATTTATTAAAAATGTTACAAAAAATCACATTCTTTCAAAGGGTGTCCTAATTTTTTCACATGACTGTATGTATGTATGTATGTATGTATGTACAGTGTATATATGTGTGTGTGTGTGTGTGTGTGTGTGTGTGTGTGTGTGTGTGTATATGTATATGTATATACGGTAATTTATTTTTAAATTCTTTAGTAAATTTACCATTCTATGCCATCAGAACGTCTTTTTAGTACCAGTGACCACATTGCTACATGTGAGCGTGTCTGAATTAATTTTTTCAGTGTTTCAGATTAAGTTTAAATAAAAAAAAATGTTAAATGTAAAAGCAAACGACCAAGTGGGTATGTTAATTTTCATTCTTGTTCTTTTAGATTCGGGTATTTAAAAATCATGAAGCATCAAACAACATGTTTTATTCATAATTTTAGTTTTGTGCACTTAAAAGTAGCAAATTCAATAAAAAAATGCAATACTTCTCCGCAAAATCGCAATTCGTCTTTTTTTTTTAAATTGTGCAGCCCTAGTAGATGGCAAGTTCAAGACTCTGTGGCTCTGAAATGGGGCTTATTAAATCAACAACGCTTGGGTTTTTTGTAACTAAAACTGTTTCCTATTTCAGCTCCTGCTTCACCTCGATGTGTCAATGGACGTGGTTGAGGATGATGTCACTGACAGCGGCTCGTATAAAAGCGCCCCGTCACATCTCAGCTCCGTCACGTCTGGTAATGTTCCTTCCGTGATGGTGTACTGTACGTGTCTGACCAGCCGTTCCCCTCCAGACATCATTGACCTGACGGAGGACTTTGAGTCAGTAGAGGTGGTGCTGGAGGACCCCGGAGACGACCTGGAGCCTGTTTCTTCTGATTCTGATGGTGAAAACCCAAACGCTTCTGACTGAAATTAAGAAACATTAGTCATTGTATTAAGAAAAACATTGTATTTGGAAGAGAAAATTTACGTAAATCAGCCAGAAATGTAAAAAAACATTTTTTGTCAATGTTTTTTTGTGCTTATTTTGCAAGGTACTTAAATTAGCGTAAATACCGTATCTTTGCTTGTGGAAAACGGCTTTTGAACGGTTTTGTTCACAGGATATCAGCTTTCCAACGAGGATGAAGATGACGTAATAATCGTGGATGATTGCTATAAAAGTGATGAGGAAGATAAGACGGTAAACTATGTTTTATTTATTTATTACATAAAGCTGACAAGCTTCACTTGGTTATGAGTCTTTTAGGAGAGAAAAAAACAGAAATCTGAGGGGAATCATTATCATGGTCTCTTATTATAACTGTTATTACAATAATACTGGTTATCTACAATTAAGATCTCTTATTACAGCTCTTATTACAATAATACTGGTTATCTACTATTAAGATCTCTTACAGCTGTTATTGCAATACTACTAATTATCAATTATTAAAATCTCTTATTACAGTTGTTACAATAATACTGGTTATCTACTATTAATATCTCTTATTACAACTGTTATTACAATAATACTAATTGTCTACTATTAAGATCTCTTATTACAGTTGTTATTACAATAATTCTAATGATCTACTATGATGAACTCTTAGTACTGCTCTTTTTACAATATTACTCATTTTTAGGCTGGATGTGGAGCGGGCGAGATGGTTTGGGCTCCAGTCCGGCACTTGGGTCTGTGGCCTGGTCTGGTTCAGAGCTGGAACAATCCGGAGCCGTGCGGCTCCAAGCGCAAAGTCCAACTCTTTGATAACAAGCTGGTGTGCGAGGTACCAGAAGAATGTCCGTGGGTCACCCGATGGAAGACTTTATCCACTGAAATGTTTTTTTTTTCTGCAGATCCATGTCGACGAGCTGGTGCCGTTCTCTTCATTTTCCACAGGCTTCAGTTTTACTTCCATGTGGAAGTCCTCAACGTACAAGGATGCAATTTTCACGTCTCTGCAGGTATGTGCTCTGGTTCAGTGATCACAAGCACCACCTAGTGGGCCTGTGGTAGGAGCCACACAGACACCGAACTTCAGTGACGAAAATAGATTTACAAAAAAAAAACAAGAACTTTTGTTCAGAAATAAAAAAATGAAATCTCCAAGCAGGAGTAACAGTTAACCAGACCGTCAAATCCTAAATGCAAGAAAAAGGTTACATCAAACTTGGAGCAATCAACCAACATCACATTGACATCAGCCTCATCACATTGACATTTTCCCGCCAAAAAAACTAATTGGGTGAAACCATATTTGAGCTGGAGGGAGGACAGGAAAAATAGCAAAATCTTACAAAATTTATCTTAACAACATAAAGCAAATAACCCGATTCTAAATAAATCAGGAATAAATTATAATTAGCCAAATCAATACACAATACATACATCTGCAATAAAACAAGGGGAAAAAAACACCAAATAAAGATGAAGTGGTGAGTATGCAGGATTTAACTGGTTTAAATAAAATGACTACACCAAATGGATGCATTTTTTTTTACCTAAACCATAGTGACCAGAAAGATTAAATGCTAACTGTAACAAAATCGGTGAACACAAAACATTAAGTCTCGGTGATGGCCGTCATCATCACATGACCGCAAAAATGTCAATTCTGTGAGTGTGGGCCACAAGGGCTGCAGAAGCACAGTGTAGCTCCACACCACTAGGGGACACTAAGATGTTAAAATTCTCCTACAATCATCAGTAGAGTATGTCAACAGCCGCAGACTCTGGCTGAAGCTGGAAACGTTCCTTAATCAAAGAAATGCAGACGAAAGAATTTACAACCTCTGTACAAATGCATTTCCGTATCGTTTTTTTTTTGCTCGCATTCTTCAAGTTTTCATTGTGTAAATGCAGGAGAATATCTGAAACAATACAAAAAACGAAGATGTGAAGATTGCAAGCGAAAAATAAAAAATGAAAACGAAAATGTGAAGCATTTCTTAGCAATACAGTTCGATATTTTTGCCACTGATCTGACTCCACAACGCTCTCCACAACAAAGAATTGGAGCAGTATTCAGTATTACGGCGACATCTAGAAACCAAATGTCCAAAACTCGTTGGAAGGCAATGTTTAATGTTTATCAGTTTAAAGAAAGGGAAAAAAATGATACCAAGGCTGAAGATTTGAAGCGCAGAGCAAGATCGCTTTCGCCGCAATGGATGAATTGGTGTTTCCAGTCTCTGTGGACGCATTTTAATTGCATAATTTTTTTCTTTTTATAATTTAATCTTTTTTTAACTCTTCTATTATGTTCGTTTTAGTAGAGCATCAATAGTGTTTGCAGGTCAATTTCTCCCGGGGGTCTTTTTTATTATGCATATAATTTTTATTCCATGGGTCGTCAGCTTTTTTTTGTCGTCGGCTTTTATTCCATAAAAGATTTTTGTGTGTGTTTCGAGGTGGCTTCCAGGCGCTCTAGAATGTTTTTCGTTCCTGAGGTCGACGATAAAGATGAACTTCTTCATCTTCTGCTGAACTGGGCGTTTGGTGGTTTTCAGCCGTTGGGTCCTGAGGCTCTTCAGCAAAAACGAGGAGGTGCGTGAAAGACAACAATATCTTTTTTCTGGTGTCTGCACTGCATGAAAAATTAAGAAAAAAAAACAAAATGATTAAGAAAAGACTTAAATCTGGGAAATTTATCTACCAATGGGTGAGAAAATTTTCCTTGGTAAGTCAGCCAGAAACAAGGCCTATTTTCTTGAAAAAGGCAAAATAATCTTTCACTCTCAATTCTAACTAAGAATAGTTTAATTTATCTTGTATGAAAAGAAACAAGATTTATTGTGTCATTTCAAGAGTTTTTGGCTTGTCAGAAATTTATTTTTTGCAGTGTGTCAATCCTATATATGCTAGTGTTGTCAAAAGTATCAATTTTCTGTTAATTATCAATACTGATATATCTGAAACGATACAATATTTATGCCCAAAAAGTATCGATACTATCCTGGTCATTGTGAAAAATAACGATTCTCACTTTCGCGCATGAGAATATGATAAATCTTGTCACATTGCGAGTGCAGAGTCTTCGCAACCGGTTTAAATCGAAAAAGCGCTGAAGAAGTTTTGTCTGGAACTTTTTCAGCTTTGAGGCAAATGAATACGAGAAGCCGGTGGATGTGGGAAGATCAATATCTAAGCGCTGCTACAAAACCAAAACCCTTGTAATTACAGTAGATGTCCATGTGCTGATCACTGATTATGTTTATCAAATCCCAAATCATTTTAAATAAATACTGCTGTTCAGCTCTGGTTCATGAAATAATTTAAGCAGATCCTACCACAGTGTACCAACTGGAGATTAATACATGTTTGAGAAGTAAGCTTGTTAATTTTAAAGATTTGATCTAACAATAAAAATGTGTAAATATTTCTTTTAAAGCAATAAGACAGCTCATCCCAAATAAATTTAGTTTTACTTCAAACTTTTAAAAAGTTTTTAAGTTGCGTATTTTTTTCTTCTTATGGAAAACATAAAAGATAATGCAGTTTTATTAATTTTTGCACTTTATTGTCTTGAGTTTCCTCATTCGGACACATTTTCATGTTCTAGTCTATTTTTCAAAACACTGGCACTAACATTGTTGCAGTTTGTCCATGTGATATCGAAAATGGTATTGAGTATTGATACTTTTTCTAAGTATGGTATCGAATTAGCTTTTTCTAGCATCGTGACAATACTTATATTTTTACTTGTATTAACCGTACGTTATTTACCAGGATGGACGTCTGAACCAGTCGAGCGTTTCTCCAAATGCAAAGATCGTCCGGAAAAACTGCTCGACTTGACCGTCTCCCTGAAAAAGCTCCCTGAGTCTCTGGACCTGCAGAACTGTTTTGTCAAAACCAAGAAGAGGACTGAAGTCCGTCAAAAACCAAAAGCTGCTCACCGGAAAAAAAACAAGATCCAGCAAACCATCCGGGTGGAATCGAGACTAAACAGCCAGAACAGATGTACGTGTTTCACGTCACTTTTCATTCTGAAAAGTCCGCCTGATCTGAGCTTGACGCATGTTTTATTCACGCAGATAACGTGGTTAGAGAAGTTCTGGAAAACAAGCGAGGAATCGAAGGTAAGATGATAAAGATGCTCAGGATTAGTCCATTAGGGCTGGGCGATCAATCGAAATTACGTATTAATTGATGTATTTATTTTTTACTTTTGACCATGGTCAATTTGCCCCAAACTTTTTCTTTGTAATATAAACATGTAGTGTGGTGTTACAAATTTGTAAAATGAATTATTATATTTTTTACACCAAATAAACTGAGCAGACGAAGTCATTCATTTTTTTTTTATATTTTTAAACTCTGAATATATCACCAGAAATTCAGAAATATAATTTCTTAATAAAAGTAAAAAAAATAAACACTTTTAACCCTCCTAATATGTTTCCGGCCATTTTGACACGGAGTTTAAAAATATTTAAATACTTAAAAGTATGTTTTCACTTTGAAACTTTCCCTGCTCGATTTTTTTGGTGTAAAGAATGTATACATTCTAATCTAAATATATATATTTTAGATTAATAGTAATAAGAGCAACTACCTTGTTCTTTGTATTGTATGTGCAGGATTACATACATATAAAATAAATGCTTTCCACATGATCGCGACGTATAATATAATTCATTTCACAAGATTATAGCTTGTTAAAATCTGTAACTGTAACGTTTAGTTTGTAAAATAGTTAATAAATTCATATTAAATCATGGTTTTGATTGGCTCCATTTGGGCTGGGTGATCAATCGAAATTTAGAACTTATAATTGTTCAAATTTTTCCAGGACGATTATTTCGATTATTTTGCCTTTAAGAAAGTAAGGAGTCACGTGACCCCGCTCGGCTCGTGGATAGCTTACAACAAGAGCAGCTAACATAAAAAAAAATAACGCAACAAAATTGTAGCTCCTCGTCAGAGCGACTTTTCAGCTCGGCTAGAAACATTGTTACATGCGTCAGGTCCTGTCTGAAACCTGAAAGGGTTAAACACGCTTGCGTTTCTTTGTAAGAACTAACAAGTAAATTCACGTTAACCTGTAACAGTGTTTAACAGCGTTTGATTGTGATTACAACAATCGGTTGTTTACATTACACAATGATACGCACAATGCAGTGTTAATTTTGACAAAAATTTAGTTTTAGTCATAGTCTTTTGACTAAAACTCAGTTTTGTTTTAGTACCAAATTAGTCATCTTAATTTTTTTTTTGTTTTGTTTTTTGTTTTAGTTTCATTTTAATCGACTATTTACCACAGCATTTTTCGACTGAATTACAGTATTTATTTAGTCAACGAAAATATAGGTGCTATATATTCTAAATGTTTACTAAAGTTTCTATATCTAAGATATTTTATACATAGTTAACTATTAACATACAAATTATATACACATCTTTCTTTTTTTTTAGTTTTTATATAGTTCTCGTTTCGTTTTTGTCAGGGACAAAGTGTCATTGACGAAGACGGTGATGAAAATATTTCGTCAACAAAATTATATTTGTTTACAGAAGATGCAAGAAAGGCACTGGATATACACCAGTTATTTAATTTAGAAGAAAACATTTTAAATATTATTTTGTTTCAACAATCTGAAATTGTTCTTGTCAAAAAAGTAAAACATAAATAAAGTGACTGAGGCACTGTGTGCGCTTTCATTTCAGTTATTGATGTTCAACAAATAATCGTATTGAAGTTCTGTGTGTGTGTGTTTCCTTCAATTATTATAAAACCAAGTTTTGTAATGCACACTTTATTCAAAAATCTCTCACTTGTAACATGTGAGCATATTTATTGTACAAAACATGTCAGTGAAGCATGAGGGGGAAAAATAAAGATAATTAAAATAATCGTTTGTGAATTCCAATCGTGGTAAAATGTTCAATTAACCACAAATTGATTCAGATTGTCGCCCAGCCCTAGTTTTAATGTTTTTTTTTCCTTCCTCAAGACATTTGTTTAGCGTGTGGAAGCACATCGGTTGAAATCGTTCACCCACTTTTCGTCGGCAGCCTGTGTTCCAAATGCAAGGTGACGTGTCGTTCCATCCACGTGCGTTTTTAGATTGGGACTATCGTAGTTTGCTACTCTTTGACGTATTTGTTTTCCCGTTTGTTTTCCCTGGTTAGTATAATTTCACCGAGACGCTGTACCGCTATGATGAAGACGGCTATCAGTCGTACTGCACCGTCTGCTGCTCCGGGATGGAGGTGATCCTGTGCGGACGCCAGAGCTGCTGTCGGTGAGAAGCTGACGTCAAATATTCCAGTGGAAATAGGGCTGCACCGGTTTGAACTCCTGCGATTATCAAACCTCAGGAGCTTGCGTTTTTTTACCCCATTGCGTTTTAATTTCGATTATTTCGATTACTTTCCGGAAGTATAAAAAAAATTCCGGATGTGGAGTCACGTGACTGCGCTCCCCTCATGGAGTGAATGAACAGCTTGACTTGTACCAAAAAAACGCGGTCTCCGTGAAAAGAACTGACCAGTAAATTCATTTTTATATAGTGAAATGATACGATCACTGAGATCACCTCCTGCAACGCTGTTTAACAGAGTTTGATTTTCATTACGACAATCTGTTGTTTACATTGATAGGAAAGTGAGGTGATGCATTGCATAATAAAATGTTTGTTTACAGGATATGCAAGAAATGCACAGGATATATCTTATTATAAACTATATACAAGACAAATGTTATTTAGACGATAACTGTCTTGTCCATATAAATAATAAAATATTAAAAAATAATGTATTCTGTTCCCAAATGTGCAAGTTATTTATTTTGACTTTTTTTTTTTGATAAATGTTGAACCGGAGGCTCACCAGAGCACGGTTCAGGCCTGTTCAAAATTCAGCCAAGACTTCACTTCTTGTTTAACAATCTGATTTATTCAAGAATATATAATTTGAAAACAAACAGTGTTGAACAAAAGACCAAAGATGCTAAGAGCCAGCGCTGGGAGAACACAGGATCCCTCAGGCTTTCTGCGTTCTAATGGACCTCCTTCTGAACCGTCAATTTATACGGTTCTTTACAATGGTGTCCTATCTGACTCTCACTTCTGCAATTATCTTGAAGTTGGTGTTTTTTTCCCGTTGGGACATCTTTCCTGGAGCGCACACTGTCACGCGCTTTTCCTTTATTACAGACTCAGCACTTCTGTACATTTGTGCCCTTGCAACACTTCCTCTTTTTCACACAGTCTTTTCATAAAACACTGAGTGTATGATTTGTATTCTGTAAATGAAAATCAATTGATATAATGATTAAAGGTGATTGAATAAAAAATAAAATTCCCACATAAACAAAGGGATTGTTTGACTGTTTTAGTTAGTTGGTCTGTGTTAAACTCTAAGACTCTAACAGCTCGTCTTTATTCCCTGTGTCCAGTTCCTACTGCGTGGACTGTCTGGAGATCCTGGTTGGCGTGGGGACGTCTGCCCGTCTGAGGGACGTGGACCCGTGGTTCTGCTTCCTGTGCGCGCCCGAGAGCAGCTCCGGAGCGCTGAGGCCGCGGCCCGACTGGAGCGTCCGCGTGCAGGAATTCTTTGCCAACAACAACGACGACATGGAGTTTGTCAGTGTTCTCCTTCATGTGACTGTCGGATGGTTTTCTTTTATCCGCTGACTCCTGGTTTTCTTCTGCTCAGGAGCCGCACCGCGTCTATCCGTCCATCCCGGCCTTCCTGCGCCGACCCATCCGAGTCCTGTCCTTGTTTGATGGCATCGCCACGGGTAACAGTCGGTCTTGTCGCTCTCCTCACCAGAGGTGTCTAGTGACAAAGCGATAATGCTTTGTTACTTACTTGAGTAGAACTGTGGCTGGTTTATACTTAAGTATTTTCCACCCGCGGTTTGTTCTGTTTAAAAAATAAAGACACACACGTTAGTTTTCAGTTTAAAAGTTAAGAATTTGGAGCTCTGAGAAGTCGCCGACTGAGGTGAACTCTGCAGTTCAACCAACCAAGCTCTTCCCGCTTATACTTTGGAAGCGGAGCAATAATAGTTTTAGTTGGGACGAACACAATCCATACAAGGGGCGTTTCCAATAGTCAAAACCAATCATGTTCCGTAGCTATTCCGAACGTTGGACTAAAGAAGAACACGAGTTCTCTTCTTCACACACAATCACCTTGAATGGCAATGTCAACATTCAGTCCTTTATTTAACTTGCATGCACCTGTTTCCTAAGTAAAGGCCTATGCATTGTTCTTTTTGCACTTTTCATCCATATAATATCTTTAACATTTCTAATATCTCATCTATATCTTAATATAATATCTAACACTGCGTTACTCTTAGTTCATTTCAGTTAGTGTCTTTGTGAGAATCTTCTATTATTTATCATATATAGTTATTAGGAGATACTGTATATTGTTGAAGGATTTTCGAACAGAAGAGCTCCTATTTGGAACATTATTTCATACTATTATGTATTTTTATTTTTTTTTGACAAGAATCTAAGACGTTTTTTTACAAGTTTTCACTCATTTTATTTTATTACAGAAGTTAATTTTACCCCATTGAAGCAAAATAAAGCATTATTTTCCTTGCATTACTTTAACTTTTTCACTTCAAGTAGTTTTGCCAGTACCAGTACTTTTACTTGAGTACAAAGTTGAGTTGATATGGGGATTTTTCCTTGCATTACTTTTACTTTTTCACTTCAGCCAGTACTAGTACCAGTACTTTTACTTGAGTACAACGTTAAGTACTTTTACTTCCACAGAAGTATTTTTGTCCACTTTTGACAGCACTGCATCTCACAGACTGGGTTTTGTTTCTCGTCTTGTCTCAGGATACCTGGTACTCCGAGACCTCGGCTTCAAGCTAGAGAAATACGTGGCTTCGGAGATCGACGAAAACTCCATCACCATCTCCATGATCAACCATGAAGGAAAGATCACTCACGTGGATGAAGTTCGGCGCATCACCAAGCAGCATGTATGTATTTTGTGTGCAGCGTTTATGTTCAGATCCGATTTGATTTACTATTGTACTCTTCTTCTTCTCCTTTAGATTATGAAATGGGGGCCGTTTGATCTTCTCATTGGAGGAAGTCCTTGTAATGACTTGTCCATAGTCAATCCTGCACGGAAAGGCTTGTTTGGTAAGTGTGTGATAATAAGCCACAGATGCTTGGTGCTGCAAACTGCTTGAAATGCTTGAATTTTCTAACTGAACTTGAAAATATACTGTGGAATTCAGATAAGTGCACGTCCTCAAGACCGGATCAGAACTTAGGCGGTTCTCCCGCTCTGTGTCTGTTTTCACGTGACCTTTGATTCACAGACTCTGAGAGTGAGACAGAGAGAGACCGATAAAGTGAGTTTGTGAATAAACAGGTCGTGATCACTATGATCCAGGTCTGATTAAAAGTGCAGATAGTGGGAATCATGATCACCTTTATTGTTGTAGTGTTCCCAGCTTTGTTACACTTTGTTAAACTAAAACCCACTTTACTAATAATGGAGAAGAATGGCAGATGTCTAATTTCTTATTTTAAATAAAGGTAGTATACAGATTTTGCCTATAATGTTAGTAAGGTCTACTAAAATGTAATGTCCTTTGTAATTTTTTTTTTCACCAATACCACAAAACTTTCCCCCAAAATGCTAATGTTTCATTTTGATGTTGGTTAGGCACAGTTTTAAATATATATTTTACCACAACTGTATGGTGCTGGGCAAACTTAAACATGGACCTTGAAAATGCTTGAAAAGTGCTTGAATTTTATCTTTCAGAAAGTGTAGGAACCCTGTGAAAGTGCCCATTTTTTCTAATTTCAAATCAGGAGTAAACACAAATAAATAGAAACAGGTCGTCTTTATGCAGTGGTGCACTTTATTGGCTGAAATAAAGAAACATTTGCCACGCAGCGCCACTTGTCATTGGCTAAACAACGAGCTGCTGTATTTCACGTGCAAGCGAAATTCAATTACAGTGGTACACCGACTTACAAATGTCCTAGATAACGAAAATCCCGAGTAAAAATGTCGTCCGGAGTTCCAGAATATTTTCGCTATATGAAAGGAGCGTGTCTTTTTCTTACCGCTAGCAAGCATGCACAGAGTCCAGACGTATATAAAACAGTTGTTTAATCTTCGTTTAATCTACGTCACTTGGTCACCGGATTTGCACAACGTTATTTCAAGGTGTCGCTAACAGTTCATAAGTGATTATATCCGCTGTGCATTGTATACTGTACATTTATAAATATCTGCCACAGGGCAAACTAAACAACTGCTATGTAACATGTTTTTATTACATGTATTACCAATATTTTATCATTTATGAAAACATTTTATTTGGATTTATGAAGTCATGGCACGGATTAGATGGATTACATGCCAAATCCGGCTCAGATGACTATGTTTTGCCGAACGAAACTGCTATTGGCACAGATTAATTTTCGGAAATTGGGCACCGTTGTATTTAAATAACAAATTTACTAGGTTTCTTTACTTCTGTCATTCGGGTAGAGTCTTAGACTCTTTGTATAAGCTAAAGAACACTGGAAGAAATAAAAACAAATTAAATACAATAACATTTAGGGAATTTGCTAAGAACTTTGCCTGTGAGTGAAAACACCCATATATGGACATAGCAAGTGCAATCATAGCACCCCCTACTGGATATTTACTCTACTAGAACTCTACTCTATACTCTAGTAATTTAGAAATAATATCTAACTGTTACATTTTTTTTATCTATTATTGAAGTGAAATAATATCGGTGTGAAATATGGAGTCACACTTTAGGTTTAGGTATATTCGTCAAAGACATTTTTGGTTTTGGAAAGTCAAGGATGTGTTTGCTCACCTATTAAGGGAGTTTTTTTATTTTGCATGAAAAATCATTATACAGTGGTACCCCGACTTACAAAATTTCGCATCTTTTTTTCTCGTCACACCGCACGCGTTCTCTCGCCCCACAACCATTGTCTTTCGTATCACAAACGTATTTCGTAACACGGGACTAAATTTCAACGGCGATGTATTCCGTTACTTGGGATTTTTGTTCGTACGGGCATTCGTAAGGTACCACTGTGTTCACATACATTTTTGTGTAAACTTTCCATTCCCGAAAGAAAATCGGAAAGAAAAGTGTTCAGATTATTTTACTTTGGTCCGTGTTGCTAGAAATTATTTTCGCCCATTCGCTTTTTCCTTTTTACCCAAGGTTAAAAACAAAAGTAGAAGGATTTCTGTTAGTTGCTGGGTCTGTTGAAGCAGGTTGTGCTATTGGCGAAGTGACCCATGATGGGTCATGGGTCACGGGTCACAACGACGTTTCAGAGCGAGATCCGGGCGTGGCCCTCAAAGGCGTGTCTCTAGAGTGGCTGGATCTTCTCCTCTCTCTCTCTCTGCAGAGGGCACCGGGCGGCTTTTCTTCGACTACTATCGAGTTCTTAACTTCCTGAAGCCGAAGGAGGACGACCCGCAGCCTTTCTTCTGGCTGTTTGAGAACGTCACCTTCATGTCCTGCGGCGATAAGACGGACATTTGTCGTTTTCTTGAAGTAAGTGCTTGCTTTGAAACGTCCTCAGCACGGGGGTCTGACTGGTCTCTTAACTTGGCTTCAGTGCAACCCGGTGCGTGTGGACGCTGTGAATGTCAGTCCCGCTCACAGAGCTCGATACTTCTGGGGAAACATTCCCGGCATGAACAGGTTTGTCAAAATTTTTTTTACATTTTTATTTAGGTTTTTTTTTTATTATTGTATTTACGCAAATATAAGCACCCAATTTTTCCGAATTTTTTCGAACCTCAAAAACTTGGTGGGTGCTTATAATCGCCAGTTTCAAATATGCACATAAATATAAGGCCCCAATTTTTCATATTTCAAGTCAGGAGCAATCACTAATAAACGGAAACACGTTGTCTTTGTGAAGCTGCGCGTGTGCGTCTATATAATGTTAAACAATGGTCTGTAGGCAGACGTTCTACAGTATAAGCTTTTATTAGCTAAGAAACAGAAGTAAAGTAACATTTGACACACCGCAACACTTAACAGAGACAAAATAAGAAGTAGTAAGATTGGAAGAAGTAAGATTAAACTAATACTAGTACAATAATTTATATTACAACAAACAAGAGACTTAAGACTACAAACCACGACCAGGTTAGCTTAGCTTAGCTTAGCGCAACCGGCTACAAACGAGTCTAATGTGTTATATAAAAAATTGAATGAATTATTATTATTATTATTATTATTATTATTATTATAGCAGAAAGAGTCGAAACAGTTGAAAATTTAAAAAACGAGCAAGTGCAAAAAAACAAGAGCAAAAAAAATCCAAGGAACAGACACAATCAAAACGCTGGGTCGCTGCACAGGGGATAATATTCCTTCCTCTTCACCTACACGGCGTCAGATAAACAGAGAGCTTAAAACAATTGCTCTGCTCATGTGCGGAGTCTGACTGGAGATCTTGGGTAATGAAGGTATGACCTCTAGAATTGAGTTTTTGTTGTCTATTATTCAAGTAAAACGATATAAAAATGATACGAGTCACAAGTTAGATTT
The DNA here is from genome assembly GCA_028031935.1 of Paedocypris micromegethes. NCBI lineage: Eukaryota > Metazoa > Chordata > Actinopteri > Cypriniformes > Paedocypris > Paedocypris micromegethes. The sequence goes on from CM051495.1 coordinate 6,791,274, forward strand.
GTTAAATAAAGAAAAAAATGTGTATTAGAGAATATTAACGTATTTCGAACCAGAAACGTTAATAAAAACAATTAAAACATTATAAAAACAATTTTTTTGGAATTTTTATTTTGTGCATCAGGGGGGTGATATTTAGATATTCGCGTAAATACAGTATTCTTATCTTTCTCTTCGATATGTCCATCTTTGTTTCTTTGTTATTTTGAGAGCAACTGTGACCGGAAAAGCAATTTCCCCCCGGGATAAATAAAACTTTTTGAATCTTGAATCTTGAAATATTCACCATGTTAGAGCTTTAACGTCGCTGCTGTTTAAATGCCAGTCATTTGCGCACACCTACAGATGTTTTCTTTTTCCTTGTCTTTTTATTGGTGAACAGACCGATGGTGGCATCTCTGAAGGATAAACTCACTCTGCAGGAATGTCTAGAGGTCGGCCGCATTGCAAAGGTCAGCTGTTTGTTTGTCAAATATTTATGGATATTCCAGACAGAATTTGACTTACAGTGGTACCTCACTTTACGAATGACTCTTGTTAGCAAAAATTTCCTTTTACGGGCGTCATCGAGAGAATATCGACTCTTTTAGCGAAATTATTTCACTCTACGATAGTCCAAATGTTGTAGCGACAAGAATGTTAAGCGAGTTTTTTTTCTTACCACTAATGTGCAGGGAGATTTTTTTTTGAGTGAAACATCCAAGTGTCTCGACGCAGACATTTTTTTTTTTATTCTTCATGCACGTCAGTAAACAAAAAAAGCAACACTTCAGCAGTAGTTACACCGTTACAGATATATTACTTCCGGAACAAGCTGACAACAACGCCAATTTGTTATGAAACTGCTTTGAAATGGAATTGCAGGTGGAAATGCACGAAAAACCTTTGTGTAATGATACACTGATAGTGCAACATGTTGTTTTGCAACAACGCGAGCATTACACAACGCGGACATTATAGCGAGAAGACCACTTCATTATGTTTAGGCACACAAGTACAACCCGAATGAGACACTCGGCTAACATCCTGCTGATATTTAGATCTGCGCTGATCCGGCTACATCACTGTTATCGCGAGAGTATCACAAGATTCAAAATGACTTTACATGTTTTTATTACATTTATTACGACATTTTATCATATTATAAAAACGTTTTTTTTATCGGGACGGATTATCAAATTTCTACGCAAAATGTGGCCCATTCAAGAAATTTCCATTAAACGAAACTGCTTGTATGCACAAATTAATTTCGTAAAGAGAAGTACCACTGTATTTTGAGTCTGTAATCTAATTGCTTTTTTGATGTTTACGATGTGAAACTTGCGCTAAGTTTGTCAAAATTGCCTTTATCTTACAGACAAAACTTCACAAAAATAATTTTATGAAATAAATAAAATTTAATAATTTACTTTTCACAAAAAGTTATTTGTGAGATCAAATCGCAAATGATGAGGTGTATCACAGAACCAGCCAATCAGAGCTAGTGGGAGGCTCAGCTCTGAAGGAAGCTGAATGTGACATTTGTCTAGCAGCCCCTCCCACTGATGCCGATTGGCTGGTTCTGTGATGTACAGTAAGGTCCATATATATTGGGAACATTTTTGGTTCTATACACCACCACAAAGGACGTAAAATGGAACGAAAAAGATGTGCTTTAACTGTAGACTCTCGGCTTTAATTTGAGGGTATTTACATCCAAATCAGGTGAACGGTATAGGAATTACAACAGTTTGCATATGTGCCTCCCACTTGTTAAGGGACAATTGGCTTCTCAGCTGTTCCATGGCCTGTGTGGTTGTGTGTGTTATTTCCTCATTATCCCAATTAGAATGAGCAGATAAAAGGTCCAGATTTAATTTCAAGTGTGCTATTTGCATTTGGAATCTGTTGCTGTCAACTCTCAAGATGAGATCCAAAGAGCTGTCACTATCCATGAAACAAGCCATCATTAGGCTAAAAAAACAAAACAAACCCATCAGAGAGATTGCAAAAACATTGGGCCTGGCCAAAACAACTGTTTGGAACATTCTTAAAAAGAAGGAACGCACCGGTGAGCTCAGCAACACCAAAACACCTGGAAGACCCCGGAAAACAACTGTGGTGGTTGACCGAAGAATTCTTTCCCTGGTGAAGAAAACACCCTTCACAACAGTTGGCCAGATTGAGAACATTCTCCAGGAGGTTGGTGTATGTGTGTCAAAGACAACAATCAAGAGAAGACTTCACCAGAGTGAATACAGAGGGTTCACCACAAGATGTAAACCACTGGTGAGCCGCAAAAACAGGAAGGCCAGATTAGAGTTTGCCAAACGACTTCTAAAAAAGCCTTCACAGTTCTGGAACAACATCCTATGGACAGATGAGACATAGGTCAACTTGTACCAGAGTGATGGGAAGAGAAGAGTATGGAGAAAGAAAGGAACTGCTCATGATCCTAAGCATACCACCTCATCAGTGAAGCATGGTGGTGGTAGTGTCATGGCATGGGCATGTATGGCTGCCAATGGAACTGGTCCTCTTGTATTTGTGGATGACGTGACTGCAGACAAAAGCAGCAGTATGAATTCTGAAGTGTTTCGGGCCATATTATCTGCTCATATTCAGCCAAATGCTTCAAAACTCATTGGACGGTGCTTCACAGTGCAGATGGACAATGACCCAAAGCATACTGCAAAAGCAACCAAAGAGCTTTTTAAGCGAAAGAAGTGGAATGTTATGCAATGGCCAAGTCAATCACCTGACCTGAATCCGATTGAGCATGCATTTCACTTGCTGAAGACAAAACTGAAGGGAAAATGTCCTAAGAACAAGCAGGAACTGAAGAAAGCTGCAGTAGAGGCCTGGCAGAGCATCACCAGGGATGAAACCCAGGGTCTGGTGATGTCTATGCCTTCCAGACTTCAGGCTGTAATTGACTGCAAAGGATTTGCAACCAAGTATTAAAAAGTTAAAAGTTTGATTTATGATTATTATGCCGTCCCATTACTTTTGGTCCCTTAACAAGTGGGTGGCACATATGCAAACTGTTGTAATTCCTATACCGTTCACCTGATTTGGATATATTGGATGTAAATTAAAGCTGAAAGTCTACAGTTAAAGCACATTTTGTTCGTTCCATTTTACGTCCATTTATGGTGGTGTATAGAACCAAAAATGTTAGAATTGGGTCGATGTCCCAATATATATGGACCTGACTGTATGTATATATATTTTTTTTAATTGCCTTGGAATTTTGTCCGTTTCTGCTAATAGCGAATGCAATTGAAACAAATCTTTCACTTTTTTTTCCCCAATTATAATATCTAAAATAAACATAAATTAGATAAATTGCGTATAATTAAAATGTTTTATATATAATCAAATAGTTATATTAAATGGCATATTAAAATATAACATATTATAACATCAAACGTATAAAATACATAAAATGTGAAAAAAAAACAACATACAAATTATATTACATATAATTACATATAAATTATGCTCTTCTTCTACCGTGCTCATTATGTCGCCAGCCATGAGAAACGTTTGGTCACTTGTTCTTGTGTTACAGTGTGAAAAGGTTCGAACCATAACTACACAACCCAACTCGATAAAGCAGGGACGAGAGATGTTCTTCCCGATAACGATGAATGGGAAAGAAGACAACATCTGGATCACAGAAATGGAGAAGTAATTTTTTTGCACGTGATGAGTGGTGAGTTGGCGAAGGGTTGAGTTGATGCACTGGTCTCTCCGCAGGATCTTCGGCTTCCCCAAACACTACACGGACGTGATGAACATGTCTCGTGCGCAGAGGCAGAAGGTGCTGGGGAAGTCCTGGAGCGTCCCGGTCATCAGACATCTCTTCGCTCCGCTCAAGGACTACTTTGCTTGTGATGAGATCTCACTCAAATGAAGAGGATGAGGAGAATTGTTCTCCTTTGTTTCTAGATTTTTAACGTTTGGTGGAAAGTTTTTGTTTTAAACTGTAGGTGATGCTTAAATAACTACAGTAAATGCCCTGACAATTTGGGGTGATTCTGTGGGTCTTGTAATTGCATTTTTTTTAATTACAACATTATTTTAATTCAATGAGTGTGTGTAACTAAAGGAATACTTTAGGAAATAACTCGATAATTGGAAAATGACTCTTTGGGGCAAAGGTCATTGTAATTACATTTTTATACTTATGGTAATAATGTATATAATAGTGACTGTTATTTCTCAGGTAAATTGAGCAAGTCAAGTTTGCAAGAAAACTGTGCTTGTGATGAGATCTCACTCAAATGAAGAGGATTGAAGATGAGGAGAAATGTTGTACTTTGTTTCTAGATTTTTAACATTTGGTGGAAAGTTTTTGTTTTAAACTCTAGGTATTGCTTAAATAACTACAGTAAATGCCCTGATAATATGGGGTGATTCTGTGGGTCTTGTAATTACATTTTTTTAAGTTACGAAATTATTGTAATTCAATAAGTGTGTGTAACTAAAGGAATACTTTAGGAAATAACCCGATAATTGGATAATGACTCTTTGGGGCAAAGGTCATTGTAATTACATTTTTATACTAATGGTAATAATGTATATAATAGTGACTGTTATTGCTAAGGCAAATCCAGTCAAGATGGATGGATGGACAGATACTGTACGATTATAGTACTAACGAATCAATAATGTGACTGTTTGAATGTTGTAATGGAAAATAATTGTCAATTCATTTGTGTAAAACACCTTAACACTTTTATAAATAAACTTAAAAAGATGACTGACATTAATTCTTTGGTCCAGTTTGCAACTGTCGAACAAAAAATAGATTTTTTTTATTTGAAGCATCAGTCGGGTTCGGGTGTTTGTTCTCAGCCATCTGAATTCTCGATCAGTTCTCTGCAAAGAATTACCAGTAAAAACATCACAATATAACCTGAAACACAAAATAATACAATCTCAAATCTAACACTAAAAGTCAAACGTTTGTTTTTACATGGGTAATATATTTTTTTAATTATAAATTTGTTTATTATTTTTAATTATCTTATCACTTGCAAACCAAGATATATATATATATATATATATATATTTCCAGACTCAAAGATGGTCTATAGTAGGAATCAGATACAAACATAAAGAGAAAAGAGAATGCAGAAAAGAGTCCAGAAGTATGCAATTTCTGTGCCCAGTGCTTCCTCAGGTCAGAGGTGTAGCGGCAAAGGCTTGTTCTGGGATTAAATTTCATTTTCAGAGCTATCCAGACGCTCCATGAGACTGAAAGTGAGATGTCGGGATGTGAGCATCTACAAACAGCTGACTGGGCACCTGTATCAAAAGTCTAAAAGTATCATTGTAGGCCACTACAAGTCTGCTAAATGTCCCACGTCTGAAGTTCCACCACAGAGGACCGTGTACAGGGGAGTGCAGGAGGCTCTGAACAGGGAGCATTTTACTTGTAGTAAACACATATGAAATGTCTTCATTAGCATATTGGCCTGAGCATATAGTTTACAGTATTGTCTCTTTTTGTGTCTTTCGTCACACCAATCATCAGTAATGAAATGCCCAAGGTAATTAATACAAGAATTTTGTTCTAAGGGTTTTCCACAGAGCAAAAGTTCAGGAAAGTGTACATGCTTGTCATCTTTTGTTACAGCCATTACAGCCATATTTGTTTTTTTTTTTTGTTTTGCTCGTGATTTCTTACAAAAGACCTTTTATTTTCTTTTGCATGATTACATTTTTTTTAAGCTACAACTGTACACAGACACTGTACACATTTACTCAGTGTTGTAGTGCAAATGAGTATACAACATTTAGTAATGTGTAGAAAACACTGTATTTGTAGCCTATCAAAATTACGTATGTTATGAAATTCAATACGTCAAAGATATTTTTATATTTTACTTCATATATTACTTTTCTTTCTTTACCTAATTTTTTATATTTTACATTATATATTACTTTTCTTTCTTTACCTAATTTTTTATATTTTACATTATATATTACTTTTCTTTCTTTACCTATTTTTCTCCCTTTACTTTATTGTGTTGATTATTTGACTATTATACAGACTTTTATTTTGAAAAGCGCTCCACGCGCCACTCGCCGTTTCCGGTGCCGTTAAGAATTGTCGGACTCAGAACTTCTCGGTTCGATCGGGTTTAATGTCCATTAACGGACTCCGCGGTTCTGCTTCGTTTATATTTGCTAAGACATGGTTCGTCCAGCTTTGACAAGACTAGGTATCGTTCCAACACTGGTTCATCAGCGCAATTTTGTAGTGATTTGCACGAGAGCGCGCATGGCTTTAATGTTGATAGTTTTATTATGTACAAAAAACTGTCATGATATGTTTCGATTTTAACGTCATAGAATGACGCTGGTTTCAGTCTCACGTTTGACTGTATTGTGTTGCTATTATCACTATTAAAACGTTTAAAACTTAACGCACGTTTGGTGTGTGTATGTGTGTGTGTGCTGCATGAATGTCAATGATTGTTTATCATTATAGATGCATATATAAATAACGATAGTTGACCTAATAAGATACACGTAGACTGTTTAAAGCAGAGGTGTAATGAGTACCTGAAGACTGAAATTGATTATAAGAACAATTACCATATTGTAAATATTACTCCATTACAAGTTACCATTTTCAAGAATACTTAAGAAAATGTTTTTTTTTACTTTTTTAACGTTTTTAAGAAAAATCTTTTGAAAGAACGGAAGTATTGTACTCGTACTGAATTTAGGCTCAAAATACACCAAGAGATTTAAAAAACATGAAACTCAATTTATGAGGACAATTAATTAACGAGGGTTTAATTTCTAATAGAAATTATACTCCATAATGTTTCAAAATGGCACAGCAAAACAGATTTAAAAAAAGAACAAAACGTCTCAGTCAAACTCAAATGTGCAAAAAAGTGCAACCGCTAATTGATTTTGACATGATTTAGCTGATAAATATCATCCAGCACCTTCAGCATCCTGCAGATGGCGATATCACCTCATCCGCACAAGAAATGAATCGCAGTAGAAAAATATACCGACTTGTCGTAAGTGTTCATTCAAATGTAGTGGAGTAAAGAGTACAGTTACTCAATCACTTATGTAGGCAAGTAGAAAGCAAACGTTGCTTATATTTTTGATACTCAGTACAAGTAACCAAAAACATACTTTAGTAAAGTAACAAAGTCCATTTTCTCCAACACTTTACACCTGTAATTCCATTTTGCACTAACTTTTCTTAAACTCACATTTTGTTATGTCTTGAGAAAATCTAACGTTGTGAAGGCATTTTGTAAATACTTTTTACGATCCTTTGTTGTTACTGTACTGTCATTACACTATACAAATGAGATATGTGTGTAATAGATTGTTTTGACAGACTCTTGCGATGCCCAGGATTAAATGTGTGCTGGTTGGGGACGATGGTGTGGGTAAAACCTCGCTGCTGAAATCATTCACAAGCAAGTTTCCCTCCGAACAGGAAGTAAGACTTTACCGTCACATTCCCTCTAACCGTTTCAACGTTTTGAGCACGTAAGATGGAAATTTAGCTGCAAGTGGGAAGTACAGGGGTCACATTTTCTTCCATGTTTTTTTTTATTGGATTAATTATTTTATTAATATGCATTATTTATAGTACATTTTTTTTAAATCTTAGCTATAGATACATGCATGGGTTAGATTCTACAATCAAACCGGTAAGATTCAAAAGGTTCAAAGACAAATATGTGTTTTCAAATTTCAGTGTCAGATTGTAATTTTTGCAGAATTAAGGTGTTCAGCTTAATACTTTTAACATGATAGCCTGTTTAGCAAACTACTTTTTATTGAATGAATTGACTATTATTTTAGAGCTCTAAGAGCCAGATTTTCATTACGTAGTAATATAACATTTCAAGCCAGAAACCTTTGCGATCAGTGGCGGTTCTACATTGAATATTTCCCTGGGCGATAATATAAAAACTTAAAAAACTATTGCAGTCTTTACGTAACATTCACAGTATTAAGTACACATTGTCAAAATAGACAGTATTACACACTTAACTAAAACATAGAATAATTATTCTAAATATCTTAAATCACACTACAGAACCTTAAAATATTACAACACCCCAATAAAAATTAAATTCTGACGCAACATAAAAAGCATTTATGTTTATAAATGCTTAAGAGGCCTTTTCAATATGTTTTTAACATATACATGTGTGTATTATATATGTATTATATATCCTAATACCCATTGTTTATATATTTACAAATAAAGTGTTCTATTTTTTACTACTTGGTTGAAAATACAGTATTTAAATACATGGAAATGTAGTTGTTGTTAAATTATTTCAATCTTTCTGTCTTCTTTAATTAGGCTTCATATGGAACTGTTTTTAACAATTAGCGCATGTATATGTTAAAAAACATATTTTAAAAATTCCAATAATTTGGATACAGTATATGCATTTTGAAACTATACAGTATATTACACAAATGTTTCTCCGTGCATACGTTTATCTTTTGCTCGTTTTCACTACTTTCTCCTTTTTCTAAATTGTGCACCTGATAGCTTTACGGATTCAAATCAACAGATAAATTGATTTAAACCCCACCCACACTTACCACAGACTTAGATTAGCGCAGACGCCGTTTTCCACTTCTCTCACCAATTCGACGAAACCCTTCTGTACATCGAAACCCGTAGAAAATCCAAGAGCAAATCATGCATGTTCTCATTATTAGAAGTGAAACCACCTTATCTGAAACATTATAGATGTGAGATTTCATCTTTTCAGGAATCCGACAGCCAGGCTGTGACCGTGATGGTTGATACGGAGCATTACACCGTGGGACTGCTGGACGCGGCAGGTGTGTGAACTGCTCATCCTCGAACCGACACTCTCCCGAGTTAAACACACTCCCTTCACAGGCCGAGATCAGTTCAGACCGCTGTGCTATCCTCAGACCAACATCTTCTTGGTTTGCTTCTCAGTGGTTTCTCTTTCCTCCTTCGAGAGTGTGAAAGAAAAGGTGAGTGAATACGTGAAATTACAAATCTAACAACATTATTTCAGATTGAAGGGGCATAGGAAAAGTTTATGAAATTGTAATTTGTGATTGTCGTTGTAAAATGATACGAAATTTTTTAAGTGTGGATGAAAGCAATCAGCAGGAAGCCTCACATAAAATATACACTGAGCAAAGTAGCTAAAAGTATTTCTGTTTTATTTATTTATTTTTATTGTCAGAGTAATCTCACATTTTTACAAAATGTTTTCAACTTACAAAACACAACAGTGGCATATTGTAAAGAACATTCCAAAGCAAAACATAAAGGACAAAGATAATAAAAATATATAAGCATGTAAGGAGTAAATAAATAAATAAACAATACATTTATTATAAATATAATAAAATATGATACAAATTTTAAAAATATTTTTTAAATACATAAATATGTCTGCTGCTCGACCTGATGAAGAGCTGGAGATGTCTTGATCCTTCTGCCCGCAGTGGGTGCCCGAAATAAACTTCCACTGCCTGAAGACTCCGTATCTGCTGGTGGGCACACAGATCGACCTCCGGGACGACCCCGTCACCATCCAGAAGCTGGCCAGAAACAAGCAGAAGCCCATCAAGGCGGAAGCGGCGGAAAGACTGGCCCGGGACCTGAAGGCGGTGAAGTACGTGGAGTGCTCGGCTCTCACGCAGGTCAGTGATGGGAACAACGCCGTAAGAGAGAAACAGTGTTACTTTTTTCAGTAACGAGAAATCTAAAAACTAAATTACTTTTTCCTCCGTTACAACGCGGTAAAGTGGTCCACATCTCCTCGCCAGCGGGTTTTTTTTTTGCGCCTCTAATGCAGTTTTCTCAGCTCTCCTGCATAATAAAAAAAAAAATCACACAAAATATTCCTTCAGAGGTGCGTTTGAAACAACTCGGCCACATTGTTCTACAGCTTCCCTTGTTCATTTGTGTAAAGTTTCAGAACATTTAATCGACAAAAATGTGCCGGTTGAGTGACAGTTTTATTCATTTATTTTTGGAACATTCCTTAAGCAGCATCATTTATATTTAGACTTAATTGTTGGCCAATAAATGGTAAAAGCTCTAAACCATCCGTTGTGTTTTATTCTTCACTGTACTAATGATAATATTTACAAAAATATTTTGAATATGATAGGCGTCTCTCACATTCCCACAGCAACATTAAAATAGTGTAGATTAATGTACAATGCTTTATAATAATAATTTATAATATTTAGTGTCCACTTCATTCATTTAACATACCGTTTTTACGCAAATATAAGCACCCCATTTTCCAAATTTCCGACGCTAGAAAACTTGGGGGGTGCTTATAATCGCCTATCATACGCTTATATTCACATAAATACGATATTTCATACTGAGTGCAAATCAAGCAACGCAATAGTTACTTTCTCTGGTAATTAGTTACATTTATAACAACTCAATTACTAAGACGATTATTTTTTGTGAGAAGTAGTAACAAATTACATTTTTAAAGGAACATTCCCAACACTGGTCCTAATCCAGTCCAGCTCACAAGTAAAGCTGAGATTTCTTTTCTTTTTGACCAGAAAGGACTGAAGAACGTGTTCGACGAGGCCACGGCGGCGGCTCTGCAAGCTTTACAACCCCATAAGAAATGGAAATGTTTGGTTTCGTGAGTCACTTGCGTCAGATCTTTAACGTGAGAAGATTCGACACCAGCAGGCGATGCTGTAAACCCATTTTATTTCCCTATGCCAGCCATGATGCTCTCGCTGTACATTCTGTTCTGAAAGCAAAAACGAGAACATTACACAGTGAAATACAGCTGCCAGCAGTGATGATGGGGTTGAGCCGTTTACTACATATTCTGACAATCAGGAATGAAGTCTTTAATTTTTAACAATTTATGTTTTCCAATAAATGTCTCCACATCTGTTTCTTGAGTTGTGTGTGTTTTTAGTGATTAACTAAAATTGTCATTAATCGTCAAATCAGGACTGGATCATTTCGTATCAAATAAAGGTTTTTCAGAAATGAGATGAGACAATCCATTATGCAAAATAACTACTGTTAAACTCAAAATACTGTATACAGCTGCACTTGTTATGTATTTATTTACTTGTTAGTTATTCTGCCATGAGCCCATACAAATATGGATTAACTAACATAATTAAACAAATTGATTTGAAAAACGTGATGATTAGAAGTACAGAATACAGTTTATACAACATGCAGAACTGTTAATTTTTATAGTTCATTCAATGTTCAAATTTTGAATACTGATTTTCAAAATGAATTCAGTTCTTAATAAATCAAAGACAAAGTTTAAAACACAAACGAACGACAACAGAACTTATAGACGTAATTTATTAACAATAATAACGACCATGCTCGTATTCAGCAAGCACCTTATAAACGACAATGGCATTTAATGAAAAAAAAACAAACGAGTTACAAGTCACAAAGTCCAAGAAGACTTTAGTAAATGTCGTAAAGTATCCGATTTTAAAGGAACGTAATTATTTTAATTATTTTATTTAACGATTAAAAGATACAGATACAGTACTCACCAATGTAGTCAAGTAGAGAGTAAAAGTTGCTTATATTTTTGATACTGTACAAAGTGGCCAAAAATATGAAGTAAAGTAACAAAGTCCATTTACTCAAGTACAAGTACATTTCATTCTAAATTTTTAACGCAGTGCTTTCACTCTTTTCAGCCGCTCAGCTACATGGCCCTTGCAGAGTGGGAAACTCATAATAGAAAGAGAATAAACAAGGCGGGAAAAAATCAACAAAAACTTTTTCACACATTTGCTTTTAGAAAAGCGCCTTACAAATTCTCTGAACACACGTTCACTCTTTGTCTAACTTACTTGTCTGCATATGTGAGCGTTGATCTGTTATGCTCATGTCACAATCCTGCGCCACCTTGTGGACACTAAGAGAAGCAGCAGAATTTCGAGCAGCAGATGTCAAGTGCTGTGGCAAGTTACTGCATTTACGCGATTAATAACTACCCTCCCCCCCTGACTTTTCACGCACAAAATAACATTTATACTAACATGCACAAAATAAAAATTCTACCCTAACCCTAATAAAAATGGAATTAAATAAAAAATTTTATTCCATTTTTATTTAATTCAACTTTTATTAAGCGTCCCCTTGCCTTCTTGATATTCTGACTTTCCAGAAACCTAACACCTCTGTCTAAATTCACCGATGAACAATGGACATTTTTCTTTTTTAACTGACTCCTTTTTTCTTAGTTTTGAACACAGATGAACAATGGACATTTTACTTTTTTCAAGACTTTTTTTTTGCTAATTCCGCACAGCGATTTTGCATTGGTCTGGGTCTCAGAAAAGCACTATATAAATAAACTTGTACTTAAATCTTAAACGTAACTTGACTCTTGATCAAGCTCACATTACGTCAGCAAGAGGCGCTATAACCTCGCAAATCAACCGTTCATGAAATGTGCGTGTGATTGAATGGAGTCGCTATAGTTACTATCATTTACTTAACAGTGGCTTTCGTAGGTGTGTAGTTTGCGTGCGTAACCGCGGGAGCGAGCACGCGGATCACGTGATTCAAACGCGTCTCTCCAAACTAATCAATGCATTTCAGGCTCAGTTCTGGAGGGCATCTCCAGAGTTGTGTATCCAGCCCAATCTTTACACGTGAATAAATCCGTAGGTGAGGAGGTTGATCGTCCACTTCTCAACTTTTTGTGGAAAAACAAAAGACACTGCATCAAAAAATCGGTGGTTGTAAACAACATTGATCAGGGAGGATTCAATTTCATAATTTTCTCATCCCTTAATATTGCACCTGTAAAATTAATTGGCTGAGGTACTTTCTAACTGATTCAAATACTATGTGGAACTCTATTCCCAGATTAGTTTTTTCCAAAGTTGGTGGACTCCCATTTTTGCTATTGTAATTACAATATTTCTAAAACTATCTGACTTTCATCAGCAGGCTCTTCTGTCCTGGCACCTGATCTACAAACACAATTTCAGTCCTCATCAATACTTTATTTGGAACAATCAGGACTTTCAGTACAAGCGGAAAACTTTATTTTTACCAGACTGGTTTAATAATGGCATTCAACTGGTTTCTCAGCTGCTTGACATAAATGCATTATTGCTTTCCTACTCTGAATTTTTAACAAAGTTTGGTATTTCTGTCACTCTTCGTGACTTTGCAATAGTCATGAACACTATTCCTTCAGGAACAATACAATTGTTAAAAGCTTCCACTGATTTGCCTCAAACTCCAGTCTTTAATCACCCTGCTGAAAATGCTTTTGGGAAAGTCAGCCTCTCGTCTGATTTAGTTTCCAGAAATATGAACAAATGTGTTTGATTACCATTTCATTCCAATTAATTATATCCCCATAAACTATATGTTACGATTTGGATGGGTTAAAATAACAAGAGTTTTAATGTCCAAACTGAGGAAATAAGGGTGCAGAAGCGGAGTGTAGGAATTCCAAACACAAAACACTGCATAATGAGTTTGACTGACAGCATCTCCTTTTAAACACAAGGATAAGTGATTGCAGGTGTCGCTGAGACCGATGAGCTGCCGGTGCGCTAACCGTCCTCCGTTGTTTCCCAGCTCAGCCACCAGAGGGAGCCGGGACCGCCGGAGTTCAACTTGATAAAGCTGAAGCTGAAGCCTTCTGAAGCTGTTCAGTTGTGAAACCCACTGGACCGGGCGCTCGAAACTGAGGGAATCGGGCAGTTCACATGCCTATATATGTTTTTCCTTCTTCATTTTTAATTGTTCTTTTCTTAAGTTGTTCGTTATTAAATGATTAATTAGTTATTGCTTCACCCATGTTCACTTGTTCTAATTGTTAAGTAATTTTGTTTAATTCTCCTACCTGCTGTTGGCAATGTGAAGTAAAAATCAAAATATCAAAAATCAAAATAGCAAACGTAAATGTATGTGTGCTTTTAATTACAATTTACAAATTACAAATTAAATTTTCACTTGCAATCTTCATGATTTCGTCGCCTTTTTCTTTTTCGCTTTAGATTTTTTAGTTTGGACTTTTGGCAGTAGCTTCACTGTACTCCGATTGACTGGTGAGAATGTGATTGGCAGCTGCGTGAAGCTTGTGCCAGAAGTCCGAAAATAAAAAAAAATGAAACGGCAAAAAATGCTTTACACGAAAACCTGAAGATTGCAAGCGAAAAATGTAAAAAAGAAACGTAAATGTGAAGCATTTTCCTTTACTTCTTAGAAATTTACGTATGCACTAATCTGATTCCATAGTAAGGCTCTGATTATTAATACTATATCAAGAAATACTATCAACACACGTATTTTCACTGTTACGAAAAATATTGTCAGTTTAAAACCAAGTTTTTTTTTATCTGTGTGTACATGCGATCATTAAGCAAGAGGATGATGGTGATGAAGAGCAGAATAACGTATTAAATCACACGTATTGCCTATTCAGCTTTATTTAGATCAGATAAAGGAACTGAACGCTGCCATATATTCGCTGCAGAAGAACCAGGAAGGCCAGGGAAAACAGGATGAGTGTGACCGTCTGAGGAAAGAGACAGTTCACTAGTCTTTGCTGGTTTATTTGAGTAGAAGCTGTGGTGATGAGTTACCTGCGATGTGCTCAAGCCGTTCTTCTCAAACACCATTGTCGTTCTTCTCATGTCACTATTGTCCTTCACCATTTCTTCTTCAGGGTTTCTCGTCTGGAAACTCTCTGATTTTAGATCCTGGTCCTCAAGAGGATGTTCTGGTGTTGATGGTGGTTCTGGCTCCAACTCGGACTCTCGGTCTGACTCTGGTGCTTCTTCATCCTCTTCTTCTTCTTCTTCTTCCTCATCATCTGTAACGAGAGCAGTCAGGATGTAGAAAATACACCAGCTAGCCTGGAGAACTCTCCAGGTTTCGTATGAAACCCTTGTTCCCTGAGATAAGAGAACGAGATGTCACATAAGGGGAACAACATTTCCCGACCAAAACTGAAAGCTAATAGAACAACGCAGTGAAAACTGCGGCAGTGCCGACGATCCGCCCCTGGGCGGAGCCCTATATAAGCACGGACTCGGCGGCACTGCCTCAGAACAATATCTGAACGACAGGAGGCCTCCCCAACCACCCCTAATCCTGCCCCCCCTGTGGCAACATATGTGACATCTCGTTCCCTTATCTCAGGGAACAAGGGTTTCATACGAAACCTGGAGAGTTCCCTTTCGAAAGCGAACTTCAATGTCACATAAGGGGACGTAATTCAATCCCCGCCACAGGAGGCAGTTCAGACCGTCCAGCGCGGATCAGGCGCCCAACCCCGGAAAAACCCCGGGACGACCAGCATGAACACTACCGAGTCGCCGACTCAGCCGTTTCAGCATCCACCTCTAGCGCCGACAACACATGCGGAGCGAACGAGGAAAAATCCAAATTATAGAACCTCGCAAACGTCTCACTTGACGCCCAGCCTGCAGCCTTGCAGATGTCGCCAAGCCCCATTCCCTTCACCCACGCCCATGAGGACCCAGGGCCCTAGTGGAATGTGCCCGCACCCCTTCTGGGCACGGCAGACCTTGCAGATCATAAGCCAGACGAATCACATCTACAATCCAGTGTGACAAACGCTGCTTAGACAATGGTTCCCCTTTCTTCGAACCAGCGTGGCAAACAAAAAGCTGCTCCGCCAATCTGAAAGGGCCAGTCCTGTCCACATAGGCCCTCAAGGCCCGAACAGGACAAACCGGCGAGTCACCGGACCCAAAGGCCCTGATGGTGACCACTTGATCCCTAAATGGCGTAGACAACACCTTAGGAACATAACCATGCCGAGGCACAAGCCTCACCATGCAATCTCCCTCCCCAAACTGCAAACAACGGGGGTCAACCGAGAAAGCATGGAGGTCCCCCACGCGCTTTCCGCACGCGAGAGCCAGCAGGAACGCCGTCTTACCAGACAACAACTTCAAGCTAGACCCGCCTAACGGCTCAAAGGGAGGGGCAGCCAAAGCCCTGAGGACCAAGGAAAGGTCCCACACAGGGGCCAGCCTAGGCCGGGCCGGCTACAGCCGCCTGGCCCCTCGTAGGAAACCAGCAATCAACCTGTGCTTTCCTAACGAACGGCCGTCCACGTCCCCGCGGTGTGCAGCAACCGCTGCCACGTACACCTTCAGAGTAGCTGGCGAGCACCCCGCCTCCAGGCGCTCCTGCAGGAAAGACAGAACCGCCTGCACAGCACAAGATTGAGGACAGCTACCCGCGGCTTCACACCAGTCCACAAAAACACGCCATTTATAGTCATAAAGACGCCTAGTGGAAGAGGCCCTGGCCTCCAGGACCGTATCAAGAGCCCGCGACACAAGCGAAGGACTCACTCCGGGCCCACCAGCCAAACGTGTAACCTCCACAGCTCCGGGTGGGGATGCCAAATCTCCCCCGCGCCTGGGTCAGCAAGTCCCTCCTCAGCGGGATCTCCCACGGAGAGGTCTTCGCCATACCCACCAGCTCCGCAAACCATGGCTGCGATGGCCATAGCGGAGCGACCAGCAGGATGGAAGCCTCCTCTTCCCTCACCTTGTGAAGGACCAGAGGCAGCAGTTTCACTGGAGGAAACGCAAACTTCAGACCCCTCGGCCAAGGGCTGGACAAGCCGTCGCCCTCCAAGGGAGCCTGCGTCAGTGAGAAAAACATTGCGCAGTGCGCGTTCTCTTCCGACGCGAACAGGTCCACCTGGGCTTCTCCGAAGTGTTCCCAGATGAGGGACACTGCACGCGGGTGGAGCCTCCATTCCCCATGGACGATCCCGCCCCTCGACAGAAGGTCCGGGCCGGCGTTCTCCCTGCCCGGGACATGAACCGCCCGGACTGACAGGAGTCTCTGGTCTGCCCACAGCAACAGCTCCCGTGACGCAAGGTAAAGAGAGCGCGAGCGAACACTCCCCTGGTGGTTCAAATGCGAAACCACGGTCATGCTGTCTGAACGCACCAGGACATGACTCCCTTCCAGCTGAGGGAGGAAAACCCGAAGTGCATGCGCAACCGTATCGAGCTCCAACCGATTGATGTGCCAGCCGGCCTTCCCTGCCGACCACTGGCCCCAGGCAGGCAGACTGTTGCAGGTCGCACCCCAGCCCGCAAGAGAGGCGTCGGTGGACACCACCACACGCCTCGCCACCCGCCCCATGGTCACGCCTCTCGCAAATAGCTGCGGCCGCAGCCACGGAGAGAGGGCATCCAAGCAAGGCTGGGACACAACAATCCTCGTCCGGATGTTGTTCCAGTCGGCGAACGAAACATTGTCCCGTATCCACCACTGGAAGGGCCGCATATGGAGGAGGCAGAGGTCGCAAACGCCCGCTGCTGCCGCTAAGAGCCCCAAGAGTCTCTGGAAGGTTTTCACGGCCAGTCTCCGTCCCAACGTAAACAGAGCTAGCTCGTTCTGAATCACGCGAATCCTGGTCTCTGAGAGCCGGGCCCTCATGGAGCGTGAATCCAACTCCGCGCCCAGAAGGAGATGACCTGTGAGGGCTCGAGTTTGCTCTTGCGAAAGTTCACATTCAAACCCAGCCTCCGTAGATGACGCAGGACGTCGTCCTTCTGCTCGAGGAGCGTTACGGGGGACTGAGACATGAGAAGCCAGTCGTCCAAGTATTCGAAAATCCGAACACCCCGCAGCTTCAGGGGCCTCAACGCAGCCTCCACATACTTCGTGAAGGTGCGTGGGGCAAGCGCAAGGTCGAACGGCAACACCTTGAATTGAAACGCCCTCCCTTCGAATGAGAAGCGGAGGAAGCGTCTGTGTCTGGGCGCTATATCGATGTGATAATACGCGTCCTGAAGGTCTACCGTCATGAATACGTCTCCAGGACGCACAAACCCCAGTATCTGCTTCAAAGTCAACATCTTGAAAGAGCGCTTGGCCAGAGCCCTGTTCAAGGGGCGCAGATCCAGTATCGGCCTCATAGTGCCATCTCGCTTCGGAACGAGGAAATAACGGCTGTACAAACCACTGTCCCTCTCTCCGTCTGGAACCGGCTCGATCGCCCGCTTCGCCAGCAACGTCGCGATCTCCGCCCTCAGGAGCGGCGCGTCTCGCGCTGGAACCTGCGTCTCCAAAACGCCGTTGACGACGAGGACGTAGCCTCGGCACATCGTGGACTTTATCCACGGAGATGCGCGCGCCAGGCTTGCCCACTGGTCTGCACAATTCGCGGGGGAAAGCCTCAACCCCACGCGCGCTTCCTCGGCCGAGCGGCACGCTGCAATAGTCGCGTTCATATCGCCGCTGGCCGAGGGAAAGACACTCGCGCCCACTAACCTGTGATCGCCGGTGCGCTGCAGTCCCGCCGTCGCTGGTGGAGAAGTTACACAAACACACGGAGTCACAGAACCAAGAGCTTTTATTTTTACGGCACCAACATGCACACAACACACTCTCTTCCCACCCTGTGAGCCGGAACTGCTCGGTGGGGAAAACGCCCGCTTCTGGGCTCGCCGAGAGTCAGGAACGCTGAACGGGCCCGTCGGAACCACGGGTTGGCCGTTGAGCGCGGCCCGCGCCGCGCCTCCTCTGCGCCGGCGCGCCCGAACTCTTCACCGGTGGTTCGGGCCTAGCGGCCGGCCGCTCCCGCTCTCGCGCCACATCGGCATAGGGCCTCGCATCGCGGCGAAAAGCCGGCAGCGGACGCTCGCGCTGCGATGGCTTCTTCGGCTGACAAGCCTCCCTCCGCGGAAAAGCCTTCCCGTACGCCTTGGAGCTCCTCTCCGCCTCAGAGCAGCCCTCCGCAATCTCACCAGCTGCCGAACCGAAGAGGCTATCGCCGGATAGCGGCGCATCCAGCAACGACCGGCGAGCCTCCTCCTTGATGTCCGCCAGATTCAGCCAGAGATGACGCTGAAGAACGACCAAGCCGGCCATGGTCTTGCCCAGGCTCTCGGCGATGCGACGAGTGGACTCCAACGCATAGTCGGTGACCAGCGCGACGTTCTGCAGGCTTTCCGATTTTTCATCCCCTAGACGGCTTGAGACGAGGACGAGGAGCGAGGCCTGTGCGTGAAGAGAAGTGGCCGCGTAGCTAGCCGCAGCGTAGGCCTTCTCCGCGATGGCCGCGGTAACGCGGCAGGGCTTGGATGGCAGAGAAGGGGCTCCCCACTGCGCGCCGGGACACAGATGCGCCGCCATCTTCGGATCGACGCGCGGGATGCTGCCGTAGCCCACCTTCTCGCCGCCCTCCACCGAAGACAGAAGCTGTAGGCCTTTTGGACGCGCCTTCGTCGTGAAAGGATTATGCCACGAGCTCGCCAGCTCGTCGTGGATCTCCTGGAAGAACGGAGCTCCCTTGTGGGCCGCTGGTCGAGAGCTGAAAGTGCGTAGCCCGCAGCCATCTAGGAGTTTCTCCGGCTGCGGGCCGGGGGCCTCCCATTTAATCCCTGAGATGGCGACGGAATCGCCGAAGAACCCCATCAGCTCCTCCGCGGTGGCCACATGGTCTTGCGTGCGCGTGGCGTTGTCTTCACCGGAGTCGCTCACCTCGTCCAGCGAAGCCAGGTCCTCATCCGGCGAGAGATCGCGTGCCGCCCGCGACGAAGACTTGCGCTCCATCTCCTCCAGCGAGCCCCAAGAGTGAGCTGCCGTCGCCCCGACCGGGGCCGGGATGGATCTTGACGGCGGCCGCGAAGCGTCGACCCTGCTCCAGATCGCGCCGAGGGTAAGCTCCCGACAGTCGATGCAGTCGACGCTCTTGTCCAAAGCCGCCAGCGCATGCTCGTGGCCCAGACACCTGACACACAAAAGATGCGTGTCCGGTGGCGAGATGAGGCCCGGGCACGATGTTTTCTCGACAGCCTTGGCCGTCGAACGCCCACGTTTAGTCGCCATAAGCTAACAGTGTCGTGAAGAATTTTGTTCTGAGGCAGTGCCGCCGAGTCCGTGCTTATATAGGGCTCCGCCCAGGGGCGGATCGTCGGCACTGCCGCAGTTTTCACTGCGTTGTTCTATTAGCTTTCAGTTTTGGTCGGGAAACGTTGTTCCCCTTATGTGACATTGAAGTTCGCTTTCGAAAGGGAACTGATGCCTACACTCCATGAAATCCAGCTGGTGAAGAACTTTCTCCTCGGCACTGAAGTTTACTCGATAGTGATCCATCTTCTCATAGTTAAACTCCAGAGACTCCAGAGTGACGCAATCGGAGGCGTTT
Source organism: Paedocypris micromegethes (assembly GCA_028031935.1). Lineage (NCBI taxonomy): Eukaryota > Metazoa > Chordata > Actinopteri > Cypriniformes > Paedocypris > Paedocypris micromegethes. The sequence continues at coordinate 6,811,460 of CM051495.1, forward strand.
GCAACCCTTTCGAAAAAAAAAAAACAAGTTCAAGTGTCAGTTTTATTTATGAAGATTTTTTTACAGTTGCAAGTTGTCACAAAGCAGCTGGATGAAATTATAATAAACACTAATTCATTTTCGAATTAATTCACTAATTCACTAATTCGATGAGACGTTTGTGGTTTCCTGAAGTATGCACAGAGGTGTAAAGAGTAGCTGAAAACCATACTTGAGTAAAAGTACGAATACCTTAGTGTACAAATTACTTAGAAGTTACATGTCACCAATTCCAAGAAGACTTGAGCAAAAGTCAAAGTACCCATATTTAAAAGAACTTGAGTGTTTTACTTGTACTGAATTTAGGCTAAAAAATGTGAAAAATGCAAATTCAAATGATTTAGCTGATGAATATCGTTCGGTACCTTCAGCATCCTGCAATATCACCTCGTCCTCACAAAAAATTAACAGCGCTAGAAAAAGATATCGACTTCAAAAAAGACTTTCACAATGTAAGAGTACATATACTAAATCTAAATTGTAGACAAGTTTATAGTATAAATTGCTTATATTTTTAATACTCAATATAATTACAATAAAAATATGTAAGTAAAGTAAGGTACATACTTTACTAAAGTAAAGTTTAAAGTAAAGTCCATTTACTCGAGTTTGCCACACCACTGATAAAGCGTTTAATGACACAGAAAACATAACTTTCTCTACAGTAAATTATGTCTGAATAAGTATAATTAAATTATCAACTGATGCTTTTTAGTATCACGATTACGGTTTAATTCACAAAAGTTTTAATTGTTTCATGAAAATATATTGTTCAAAACAACATTAATTTTAAGTGTGAAAAAACAATTACTGTATTGGTGAATAATACTGGTATATAAATGTTTAATAATTAATGATTAAAGCTTTTAATGTTGTACTCATAAACTACTGACTAACATCAGTAATGTACTGTATTATTATCAGTAAATGGAGGGACAATACTTTTGAATGATTATTTGATTGCTGTATTCATGCAATAATAAACACCCCTCTGATTTTTCAGGCTCAGAATAAAAAATCCATACACAATTTTGCGTGCTTATGGACTCGTTATGGACTTATGGATCTATTGAATGAATATGGTCTGTCTTCATATATTAATTATTTTATTTGTTTGAATTGTATTTCTTTCAGTTTTTTTAATTTTGCAATTATAAGCACCCCCAAGTTTTTGAGCATCTAAAATGTGGAAAAATGGGGTGCTTATATTCCCATAAATAAGGTATTTATTGATTGTGATTTCTTATTTGAGGGGTTTCTTTATCTGCATTCTTTATTGTAGAGTGTGGCTGATAGATTGCACAATGATTAAACTGAGACTTACCTTTCAATGAGATCTTTCGAGACCTAAAGTTAAAAGATAAATAACGGATTAGCATGTTGTTTTTTTCTCCCAGCTTTTTGTGATATTCAGAATCAGAAATCTTTAATGGTCAAGTTGCAAATGACAACAAGGAATTGAGTCTGGTCTGACTTTGTCTTTTCCCCTCTTGTTGTACCTATATTAACATAAATATACTGCATAGAATAGATGATAAAGAAATCAGTGACATGAAATGGAAGATAATCCCATAAATCATGATAATACCTGTACGAACGCAGCCATCTCCGGCTCTTCAATGGCGTTTCTGGCCGTCTCTATCAACTTTGAGTTGGTTTCGACGTGTTTGCTGTAGTTCTGCAATAGGGACTGGGCCCAGCCAGTCTTTTCTTCCTGCTCACTAGTGATTTGTTGGGTCATCTCTTTACGACGCTCCTCGAGAATGGCCGACATAGAATCAAACTTCTCACAGAGAATGTGCTTCTGCTGCTTGCTGTTTTCCTGTCGGAGGCGTAAGGGTTAGAAAATGATCTGAGCTGATCGCTTCCCCACACAAACCTCGATGTTCCTGCAGACCGCGTTGAGCTCATCGATAAATCTCTGCATGCGAAAGTTTGTGGAGACCAAAGCAGCAACTTCTCCGTTCAGTTCAGTCTACAATGATAATCACAATACAATCACATGTTTCTCTACAACATAGAAAACAAAAAAACATCCCTCCAGGATTTCACAATTTTGTGGATTTTGCTAAAAAAAAAATGTTTAGTGGTGAAATTTCCAGAAAGTTTTGCTTCCTAATGATCATCTGCTGCCGACTTTTTTCAATTCCACTACATGTAGTTTGACAGATGTTGCTGAAAGATGAGTTGTACCGTTTGCGTGAATTAAAGCCCTGCGAAGATTTTTTATGCACAAAAATACCCCACTTATAATAGGTAAACATAAGCACCTCCTTAATTTCCATGATGTCGTTTTACTTAAATAATAGGTTAAAAAATTGTAACCATTAGATATTATTATTCAGACACCTACAATTTCTGGCTACATACATCCCTTAAAAATACTTCTTTTATTCTTTTCATCCGACTCATCCCTGTATATGACTTTCATGTCATTTTACTTAAATAATATAATTTTAGTAACGGTTAGTTTAATATTTCTAAATGTAGTAGAGTATACCTCCAGTAGGGGGTGCTATGATTCAACTTGCTATGTCCATATATAGGCATATTCCTGTTTCATGCTGCAGCGGTAGGTTGCAGACAAAGCAAGTTCCTCATGTTATTACATTTTATTTGTTGGTATTTCTTCCAGTGTTATTTAGTCACAGTCTCGCTAAGGCTAAGGTTTGTAACCTTATTTTTATAGTTTTTTTCGGTTTTTAGGTAAATTTGGTATTTTTATATTTATAAATTCGCTCGCCATGTTGCGGCATGGCAAATGTTTCGTAATTGATGTTCAGCCAATATAAGCATATATGCACGTCTGCCTCCGGAACCATTATTTAAAGAAATGAGGAGACAACGCAGAAACACGCTACTCCTGATGTGAAATGTGGAAAACGCACATATTTTAAATATGCCATTACACCCCCATGGTTTTGAGCTTCGAAAAATTGGGAAAAAAGTGGTGCCCATATTTCCGTAAATATATATAGTCAATTGTAGACTTTCGTCAATTGTAGACAATACTGCAATTACTTACACTTATAATTAAAAACAGACATTCTAAGCTTTATGTAGACATATGTTTCATGTTAGAGTGATAAGTATTTATTAAGTTACAGTTTGTTTTCAGCTGACAAAGAGAAGGCAAAATGCGCTTCACACTTTAGTTTTATTATTATTATTTTTTTTTAATAAAATACAAAACGTGCTGTTTTTATTAAGAGTGCTACCTAAAAAAATAGAAACTTCAAACTTTCAATTGGTGTATAACACTTATTTGTAAGACCAAAATTATCTTGAAAAAAATGCGACTCGACCTTGGAGGGTTAAAAAACAAAAAAAAAATATATTGCAAATTGAACAAAAATTATACTAAATTATATTACAGTTTTTAAACTAGTGTTTTTTTGTGTTGAGTTTACATTAATTTACATATTACACCTCAATATTCAATATTTCAAGCTTCAGTCATTTAATCACGATTAATTTGGTCAGGGAAGTGAGATAAATTAGTTTAAAAAAATAATCGTTTGACAGCCCAAATTAAAATATAAAATCTAGGACAAGTATATGTGAGACAAAATAAGTAGAATATAAAAAACATAATAAAAAAGATAAGGTATAAAGTTGTATTGGACAGATACAAATTAGAAAAGAAGTATGTGGTACAGTATAAATATATGAGGATTAGGAGGATCATCTTGCCTTCTGCTGTTGGTAGACCTCCGGCAGAGGAACAACTTGACAATGGTTGTGTGCACCAAACACCTTACACAGCGAGCAGGTGGGAGTCTGACATGTCAGGCAGTAGATATTGAGCTTCTCGTCTGGGTGGTCCGCACAGTTCACCTCAGCAAGGGGCTTCGGAGGAGGCTTAGAGCTGCAAGAGAACCAAGATAACGGTTATCACCACATCTATCAGCCAATGAAGTCCAATAGAGTGTAGTTGGGGTGCTCCATCGATGAAGCCTGAGTAATTTATTGTTACCATATTTTTGTGAATATAAGCACCCTGTGAATATAATAATCCAAACAAAGTTCTATTAATGTGTGAACATTTATAGCACCTACTTACTTTCTTGGTCTCTTTGTGACTTTCTAGAAATCTAATATTCTGGCTGAATACTTCTCTTAACAATACTTCTTTTACTTCTTTTTAACAAACCTAGCTTGTGACTCCTTTACTTGAATAATTAGATAAAAAATAGAATGTTAAATATTATTTCTAAATGTAGTAGAGTATATTCCCAGTAGGCGGTGCTATGATTCCACTTGCTATGTCCATATATGGTGTTTTTTCTAACCACTGCTGAGTGCGTCATGGCTAATGTTTGTTTATTTCTGTAATTGAGCCAATAAAAGTATATATATACATGCATGTCTGCCTCTAAATATATATGCATGTCTTTATATGCATGTCTAGTCTGCCATTTCGTTTATGAAAGAATGAATGAACTTTATTGATCCCACAGTGGGGAAATTCAATTGGCGGAACAGCCACTAGTAACAATGACAGAATAAAGGGAAACGGTGAACATATAGTGTACAGAAATAAATAAAGAAAGATATATTTACATTTACTTTAAAGAAACTTTTAAAGAAAGAAAAGAGGACACAACACAAAGATGTATAGGCACTTATATTTATGCAAATTTGAAATATGCACATAAGCATATAAGCTTCTAAAATTGGAAAAAGACTTATATTTGCTTATATTTGCTTAAATACAGTATTCTTTGAACAATTTTCTAGAATTTTATAACTGCTATCATTACAGCACATGGTGCTGCAAAATCACACTCACTTTATTAATTAAAGTAGGCTAGTTTAAAATAACAAAACACAATACAGAAACAACCCTTATCGAAATCACAAAATATTCTAATGTCCTCTAAGGGTCTTTTCAATGTGAGATTTGACCCTAGTGACCACAATATTTTATTAGACAGGCCTGAAAGCTGCATTAGTATTTCTGGACATAAATGAAGGTAAGTTCTGACTGACCATTTCCTCTCTGTCCATGACAAGAGTCTCTTCCACTCACAGATATAAAAGTCAGTAATGGAGTTCCCCAAGGCTCAGTGCTCGGCCCGATACTATTCTCTTTTTTTAAGCAGCTTTACACTTGATTGAAAGCCATATTAAAAACGTTTGTAGAAGCACATTTGTTCACCTCAGAAATATATCTAAGTTGCGTCATATGCTCTTTATGCTGGATACAGAAATACAGAAACAGAAATACTTTTAATGAGCTCAAGGTTCGATTACTGTAATGCTCTGCTGGTGTTTCTCCTGCTCAACTAGCAGTTAAACTTCACCTGGTTTAAAACAATTGATTACTCACAAGATCAAACAATATAACATAGGATAAGCAGATATTTTTGGGGGTTTGTTGCATCCATCCATACATCCAATTTATTTTTCGTTTCACAAGGAGCTGGAGCCAATCGCAACAATCTGGGCCTGAAGGAAGGACACACAACTCAGCCAACCAATCACAGAACGTGACACACAAATACACACATTCACTCACACCTTTTTCCAGACTCTTCCAGACAGTCTTCTGCAAGACTCCACACGGAATGCAAATTCTAATTTGTATAGTAGTTGTATAAAGGAGGTTTATAACGGAGTTGTGTAGTAGTCTTATGGATCTCACCTCGCAGACTCTAGTTTGTAAGCATCAATGATGTTCTCCACCAGTAAGTTGCGCTGCAGTCCATAGACTCCATGGCGATCCAGAAGAACCTCACGCCGACAGGAAGGGCATCGGAAGCGTCCACCTATTCCGACCTGGAAGAGAGACGGCTACACCTTTACTAAGCATGCTGTTCTCCGTCAGCATTCAACAATTCAGCTGTAGTTACTGTATTTGCAGAGGTGTACTTTGTTACTTGTGCTTTGTTACTTTACTTAAGTTTACTTAATGTTTTTGACTACTTCGTACTTGCAATGAGTATAAAAAAATAAGCTATATATTTTACTCTCTACTCCACTGCATTTCTGATTGAGTAGCAGTACTTTCACTCCACTACATTTGAATTGACACTTGCTGTTACTCGTTACATTGTGATTCATTTATACCGCAGTTAATTTCTTGGGCGGACGAGGTCACTAAGAATCACAAATTTAGCTCAAAATTGTATTTGTTTTTTATTTTGCCGAAACAGCCCTAAGACAAAGTTGCCAGTGTCTGACCGTGGTTTTCTTGATTGGGAAACATCAAAGTTCATTCTATCGACTGAGCGCACCAAAATGAACGCTACATCTAATTGAGCGTCCCAAATGTAAGACGTCAAAGAAAAAAAGAAGATGACGTCCCCGCCGAAATGAACATGATCTATGAATCTTGTGTCGCAGCAGTACTTTAAGTAGCCGGCTCGCTCAAGCAGTTTTCGCTTACGGCCATACCACCCTGAACACGCCCGATCTCGTCCGATCTCGGAAGCTAAGCAGGGTCGGGCCTGGTTAGTACTTGGATGGGAGACCGCCTGGGAATACCAGGTGCTGTAAGCTTTTGCTCTTTACTATGGAATCAGATTAGTGCCAAAAATATCGAACGTATACTTCGAAGATGACATTTACGTTTTTATATTTTTCTTCACGTTTTCGTTCGAAACTCTTTTTTTCCGTTCAGGTTTTTCGTTCGCTTTTTTTGCGTACGTTTTCGTTCGAAACTTTTTTTTTCGTTTGATTTTTTTTTTTGCGTTTGGAGTTTTGTCCCAAGATTCATTTCTCTGATTGGATGGTGAGAATGTGATTGACAGCTGGATGCATATGAACAGCTGGATTTCATAAGAATGCAGCTGTCAATCACATTCTCACCATCCAATCAGAGAAGGGCCGCCCCCACGTGAATCTTTGGACAAAGAGTCCCAATCATTTTCTTTAGTTTCTTCGAAATTTACGTTCGATATTTTTGGCACTAATCTGATTCCATACTCTTCCTTTGTTCTTCCTGCGCCCACCATCCTCTTGTTTTTATTTAAAGCTCTTCAACTTCAACCCAAACACACTCTGATTAGTCGTTTCAACAGGTGTAAAGCGGCCGAGAGATTTCCTCGAGAGGAACAGCGACGGACTCTGCCACGTGAGGCCGCTGTTCAGTCAACAGCTCGTTTGCGCTGCAGCACCTTGAGTAGTTCGATCGAACCGATCAAAGCGCGAGGATGCGGTAACGTTGCTCTTAAAAAGCAACTTCCGCAACATGGATTTCAATCGTGATTCCAACGTGATTAGAGCATTTTTAGCTTTAACATATTTTCAATCACTTCTTTTCAATTATTTTAGTCAGAAGACTCAGAAGTCAGAAAGAACTTTATTAAAGAGCACTTTATGGAACTTGAAATGTGTCTTGGTGTAATTGCTTCACGACATACATTCAATTGCACAGACAGAACCATGACAAAGTGACAGTGCACCTCAGGGGAAGGGGAGATATAAACATATATGGTAACACAAACATAAACAAATATAAACCATTTTATAGAAATGACTCGCGCTCACGTCTGGCGGACAATTCAGGTGAAGCATCGACAGTAAGGCATTCCAAGATGTAGGTTCACTAGCTCTTTGCTAACATGCAACATGTGTTAAACACTTTGTCAGGGCAAGCAGGCTTCTGGTGTACGCTGCCCATGTACAGTATACAAAACCTATTCACGTGAAAGACCCCGACCTCCAGCTCGCTATTTCTGATGTAGCATATTATTCTGATGTAGTTCATGTACTTGAGTAAATGAACTTTGTACTTTACTTGAGTATTTTTTTTGCTACTTTATACTTGTAATGAGTACTACTCCATTACATTTGAATGGATCGTTACCGTTACCCACAGCTCCCAATTTCTTGGGTGGACGAGGTGATATTGCCATCTGCAGGATGCTGAAGATACTGGATGCTGTTTATCAGCTAAATCACGTCAGTTACGGTTGCACTTTTATTGCACATATGAGTTTTACTGAGACTGACTTTTTGTTCTTTTTTAATCTGTTTTGTTCTGCCATTTTGAAACATTGAGGTATAACATTTCATTTCTATTTTAGGAAATAAAACCTAAAATCTTGGTTTTTCACATTTTTGATTTTTTTAGCCTAAATTTTGTTCGAGTAAAATGCTTGGAATAGGTGACGTGTAATGAAGTACTTTACCAAGAAAAAAAAAACTAAAGAGCACCATGGATTGGGACTGTGTGATCTTTTTGAATTTCTTGAACAAACGTGATCAATTTATCAAATTATTGAATAATGAATTAGCTTTTTTTTATTATAATTATTTACTTTTATATTTATATATTTTATATAGTATTTTTAATATATTTTACATAATTTGTATACATGCATATATTTATTAAGTTTAATAAATTATTAAACATATTTATTATATAAATTAAAGTACAATCTATTAATTATAAACTATTAATAAGGCTTGCTACAATGCGTTATTAATTTATCCATCCATCCATTCATTCCTTTTCTGCTGTCTGTGTGTGTGTGTGTGTGTACACAAGGTCGAGACTTTCTCTTTCAAGCAAGGTAGAATAAAAAGTTCTAGAAGATTCTATAGTCACAACCTGACAGTATATCTAGAAATTAGTTCAAAATACTGTAAAAATCCATTTTCAAAATACATAAACCAGGCTCAGGCAGCTTGGGTTTTAACTTTCTGAGCTTCCCTGGTGAGCCAGAACTCGATAAAGAGCATCGAGGAAGAGGAAATCTAATAAACCATAAGTTATGTGATCACGTAACGTCAAAAAGTAGGACAAGCACTATTTTTACGTGAGGCTGTGGATTAAATGTGGACGTTTGCAGCCTCCACCTGTCTGTGCTGTAGTAGCGTGGCAAGACGCCATACGGATGAAGTATGTGGGACACGAATGGCCCTTCACAACAGGATTTATAGAGAGATTCTGTGTATTTATTTTAAACGGTTTAAACGCGAGGCAGTCGTGTTCTCGGCCACACTAGATTCCCAGGTTATAAATTGAGTGACACGCGGCTCATGGACACTGTGGGTCAAGTTAACCAATGCTAATTTGAGAATTTGTCATATTGCACACGGTATTTTATGTAAATATATCCACAAGCCGCAGTGATGGGGTTTGAGTCTTTTGTTAATTTTAGCTGTACTCAGGAATACTTCAAATCAAATCAAAATCAAACCATTTCACTTTTATTGTCACAGTGAAAAACTTAGGTGCAAACTCCAGTTAGTGCAAATGTACAATACAAAATACAGACATACAACCAGTGCAAAAAACTTTGTGTGCAGGATTGGTTTTACAAAATTTAGGTGCATAATGAGAAGAAGGTATTGAATACCAATGAATTTATATATTTTTATATATAATACAGTGCAGCAGCAAAATGTAGTTTACAGTGTGTATTGTTATACACTAGACCTTTTACCCGTTTTGTGAAAAAGGAATGTGTAACACAAATGTTTGATTTAGATGTAAACATGCGTCAAGCCTGGTGAATGTTTGCGGTGTGAGATGGCTGTACAACTTCACAGAGGGTTTAATAATCTTTTCTTATTCGCAACATTAATGAAGTGTCGTACATGAACGAATCTTTTTTATGAATCAGAACGAGTCTCCTCAGTAAACGATAGTATCGAGCAGCAGCACTCGGTACGTTCGTGATTCGTTCAAACGTATCATTTCGTTCAGGTGTCACGTGACCGCAATCAATGGCAGGGCAGATGCAGGACGTAGATCAAGTTTGGCCAGTGATTCACAAGAAGTTTTGTGGCATTTTATCAGAGGTGTTAAGTACTTGAGTAAACTTTTTGAATTGTTGTACATTTTGTAAATATGCATTATGTATACATAACGAACGCGTAAAGATACTGGAAAAACTTTTAGACATTGAAACACTCAGCATAGTATTTGTAATTGTACTTAATTCATTGCGTGAATTTATTGGGACTGCATTTAAAAGTTGCCTATGTTTTTGATACTATGAACAAGTACAAAGTATCTAAAAATACTAATAGGTAAAAAAAATATACAAAATGTGCAAAAACTTTACTCAAGTACTTTACACCTCTGCAATTTATGGCTTAGTTGTCGTCCTCTGAAGCAAACCATGTTGTCTTTTGTGTATATTGTCACCGCCTGCTAGAGATGAACGAATTACTCGAAATGATTCGTTCACTTCGTTGTTCGAGAAGATCTCTGAACCCACCTTAAAATAATCTGATTGACTGATGAATAATGAAACTATTTGGATTCAGAATTGGAAATTTCTCCAGTATCAATCACGACTGAAGTCGGAAGTATTGTCCAGTGGATTAAACGACACACATTTTTGCACTCACAATCAGTGATTTGATCTTGTTTTGACTGAATATTGATGTCGAGACTATATAGTTTAATCTGAATCTGGTTTTGCTCTGAAAAGTGTTTTGTTTTTTTTTTAAACAGATTTTTAAGACAAATGTTAGAATGTTTTTGTTTTTCGCACTTTTGAAATACCATTAAAGCAATATACTATTAAAACTATTTTGTAAAGGGGATACTAATTCTGTCCTCAACCGGTCTATATAAATTTGTCCTTAATTGTGTAGTATATGCATTAGATACGTATAGATGTGATTTGTGTGCTCCAACACCTTCAGAAAGTCCGAGTAGTGTTGAAGACATCATGTATAGTCCCAGTCCCAAAGGCGCCACGTCCCAGTGAACTAAAGGAGTACAGAGCGGTGTCGTCTCATATCATGAAGGATCTACAAAGACTCATCCTGGAACAGCTCAGACTCATGGTCCAACCATATCTCTAGCATACAGTTGAAGACGACATCCTCTACCTGTTGAACAGAGTCCACACACACCTGGACAAGCCGGCTAGCACAGTCAGAATTGCTTTCTCTTCCAGTGCTTTTGACACCATTAGGCCGGCTCTGTTGGCTGATAAGCTAAAAGCGATGGAGGTGGACTAATAGTGACTGACTGATAGACCAGAGTATGTTCGCCTACAGAACTGCACGTCGGACAGTCTGATCAGTAACACCGGAGCCCCACAGGGAACTGTCCTTTCTCCCTTTTCACTCTCTACACCACCGTTTTCAACCACCACACAGAGACCTGTCATCTCCAGACATTTTCGAATGACTCTGCGATGGTTGGATGTATAACAGGGGGTGATGAGGAGGAGTACAGGGCCGTGGTGAATGACTTTGTCACCTGGTGCGGGATGGACCACCTACAGCTAATTTTAAACAACTGGTGGTGGATGGGAGGAGGACCAAGACTAGTGTGACCACTATCAACATTTCTATCCTCAATTTCTCAAGGCAGCTGAGGTCCTTCAACATCTTGCAGGACGATGCTGAAGATATTCTATGAGTCTGTGGTGGCCAGTGCCATTATGTCTGCTGGGGCAGCAGCCTGAGGGTGAGGGACATCAACAGACTTAACAGAATCATAAGAAAGGCTGGGCATGTTGTGGTGAGGAACTGGACTCTCTAACTGAGGTGACAGAAAATAGGATGCTGTCCAAAATAGAGACATTCTGGACTTTCCCTCTCACCCTCTTCACAGCGTGCTGACCAACTGGAGAAGCTGGTTCAGTCGCAGATTCAGACTCACACGCTGCACCACTGAGAGGCACAGGAGATCATTCCTGCCTGCTGCAATCAAAATATTTAACGGCAAAATGAAATGATCTGGTTTTGCGAATCCAACCATCAACATGTATGTGACTGTTCACTAAAACGTCCTAGTAGCTGTTATTTACAGACCATATTTTAGGACTACCTTTGTGTACAAGCATAGCATATACTGTGTGTATATGTGTGTTTGTTTTTATATGTGTGTATATATATATATATATATATATACAGTATATATATTATTTTAACTGACTCTTTTTTTTATTTATTCCGCATAGCGACATAGGTCTGGACTAAGAAAAGCGCTATATAAATAAACTTAAATGTGAACTTATATTAGTGCTATCTATATATAATATAATGTCTATTATATATATATTATGTCAGTATATAGATATGAAGCTTGGTATTACCTGCGTGCATTGGTCAGAGACTAACCTGGTAGAGTTCATTGGCACATTTCCGGCACAGGTTGTGCAAGCAGGGCAGAATGACGACAGGTTTGCTGAAGATCTCCAGGCAGATGGGACAGAGGAGCTGCTGCTCCAGAGAGCCCAGCGAAGAGTCTTTTGGGTAAGAAGATATATCTAGTGGAAGAGACATGACTGGCCCTCGCTGACCCACCAAAGTCCGCAAAAAAAGGCCAAACGGACAGTAGAAGGTGAAGGACGCGTGTCTTCAGCTCATGGTGCGGAGGTCCTCGCTGTGTTTCAGACCCTGGAGACTCGAAGCTGGTGCAGAGGTGTCTGGTTTCTCACCGGCTCCCAGGGTTCCACTGGTTTACAAGTCATGCCCGGACTGCTGATCCGGTGGAATGCGGGTCTTCTGTTACTCCAATCATTCATCTTCAGGCTTAATAGGGTTCAGCTCAAACTCTGAACAACTTACTTTGGACTGGATTACACTACGCCGATGCACTTCTGCCGTATTTCAACACTCATTGTAACCACTAGTGGTAGGGTGACCACTTTTAATCAGTGTTGGGAACGTTCCTTTAAAAAGTAATTAGTCACAGTTACTAGTTACTTCTAACAAAAAGTAACAGAGTTAGTGATTGAGTTACATCATTATAAAAGTAACTAATTACCATTATTGCGTTACTTTTTGCGACAATTGTTTTTTTTTTATTTGTCAAATAACTTCTGCTGCCAATATTAAATATGTTTGATAAATTATTTTATTATTGTTCAAATGTAGCGGAGTAGAGATTTCCCAGTAGCTCGGTCAGGATTCAATTCCCAGGGAAAACAGGAAGTTGTGGATTTGTTAAAATTGTACTGACTTGTAAGTTGTTTTGGATGAAAGCATCTGATAAATGACTGTAAAGACCAATCAAAAGCTCAATCACTTATGTAGTCAAGTACATAATTTTTGCTTACATTTTCAAGTTGAGTACAAGTTGCTCGTATTTTTGATAATCAGCACAAAGTAGCCAAAAATACTCAAGTAACGAAAGCCATTTACTTATGGGGGCTGATAGACCATGGATCTTTTGTATAGTAGAATCGTTTTAATCATTTAAATATACATTTTTAACCAAGTTTAAATGGAAATGTGTTTATTTTCTTTATCACTGAAATATTATCATTAGTACATAAGTAAGAATGCCTTTATTAGTCTCACAGTGGGTAAATTGCAGTCAAATCCTGTTTCCAGTGTTCCTCTTTTTATTACATTTTCCTATTCTTATTTGTATTGTGTATTTTTGGACCTGGACTTGCTGGGGGTCTTTCTATTTAGTTTGAATGTTTTCCATGTGCGTGCGTGTTTCCTCAGGGTCTCTGGTTCCCTCCCACGGTCCAAAATTACATGTTAAGAGTCTGAAAAACTGTGCATAGATGTGTGAGTGTGAATGTGTGTCCTGTTCTGTGATTGGTTGGCCACCAACTCCCAGTGACGCAATTGGCTCCAACTCCCAGTGACCCAGAAATTTTAGTTTTAGACCCAGTTTTAATAAAATCTAACATATTTAGTCATTTCAGTTACATTTACAGTCAAACAGGAATAGTTTGTTCAGTTTTATAAAATTAATATATAGTTTGTTTTATAAAATATACTTACAAAAATAAACAAAAACATGTATAATAAAAAGTATATATATTGCATTAACTCTCTAGTATATAAATATACATGTATATATACATACAGCACACACACAAACAAACAAACATTTTTTGCAGTTTTTTTTTTTAAAGTAATGATAAATCATAATCGAGTACACAAAAGTTTATTAAGCTTAAAATGTAATTATGCACTAGTTTTGTAAAAGTGCAACTTTATCCGATTCATAACAAAAAAAAAAACAGCAGAAAAAATTTACGTCATTAAGTTTTATTGTTCAGTTGAGAGTTTTTACATCTTTTCAACATCCGGAAACGCGAATTGTACAAATACAGTTTGCCGACTCAGCCAGGCTCGAGCGATTCCGACGTTCTGTACAATTACTTTTACATATCGTGAAATGATGCAAATGATTAGACGCAACAAAAAAAATAATTTAATAAATAGTTTCACAACACGACTAAAGTTCAGTACCTTCAAGGAAACCTGTCTGAGTGTTAGAGGGTCTCGTTGGGTCGTAAAATTGACAAATCGACAGAGTTTCCTTCGTTTTTTTTTTAACAAATCAAATGGAAAAAAAAAGTGAACGTTTGATGAAAGACCGATCTGAATCATGGCTGGACACACAAGACATGCTGAACTTCCTCCACAGAAGCTCCAGAAGCAGGAAGACTAACCAGACACACACACACACACACACACACACACATACAGTCTATACAATCAAAAACCACTAGACGAGAACACAAAAACTCCCCGGAACATTCCTTTCCAAGTGCATGAAAATCAAAGTACAAAACACACAATCCGCTTCAGGCTAAAACTAAGATGGCGTCCGCTTCCGAGACCACCAGAGATAATGTGTCGACCGACACGTTTAAAAGCGTCCGCAGAGTTAATGCGCGATTCTAATGCCAACTGTGATGATCTGAAACACCATGGCACTAAGAAATAAAGGAATTATGGGTACAATCGCACTACGCCACCAAAACATTAGAACCAGTTTCGTTTTTTTATCCACATCAACTTTCCATTTCTTTGAAAAATAAACCTTATAATCAGGTGTCTTGTGTCGGAACTTTGGTTGAAGCTCAAAAATCGGTCCGAATTTGTTCCTCTCCGAAGCTGCGGCGCTTGATATCCACTTAAGACTGCCCACTGCTCCTGGTTTGTGTGTAACTAACTGGATGGTTTTATTCAGGTTTAATAATCACAAACTTCCCCACTAATGGACTTTAACCATCCCGTTATAATCGTTTCATCTATAGTATTCATGGGGACATTATTGGTGCACATCAATATTTTTTTGTGAGTCAATTTGAGCCGGGGACTTTTATTCTGCTTTAAGTGTCAGAAACCAAAAAAGTTCCCCATAAATGTGTGTGTGAAACAAACAAATAGTATTTGATCTTTCTGACTATTTTTAGTTTCTATTTTGTTACATTTGATTACAAAGATTACAGTAATATAAACATGTAGCGTGGTGGTAAACAATTTTTTATTTATATGATGATTACACCAAATAAGCCAAACTGGAGAAGACTCAAAGTGGAAAAAAAACGTTTGTGATTTAAAAAAATTTTTTTTTAGACTTTACACACGTGTCAATCTGGCCCTAACATAACAGGAGGAAGAGCTACACAATTCTGAATAAAATGAGAATCACAGTTTATTTTGCATGGAATAAAAAAAAATCACGAAATCTGGAATTTTTTTTTTTTAATTATTTTAAAGATTTAACCCTGAGAATCAGGTTGTCAAACAGCAATTGAATAACGTATTACTCTTAGGGTTAAATTTAAATAAACACAACGTAATATAAAAGTAATGATGTAAATATTTTATTAATCTTTTTAATGTCTGCAAAACCTTTCAAAGAATCTTAGTTTTAGCACCTGGGGATCTGCTTTGCGATGAGTTCGCATTGACCAATCAGAACCAGGAGTCAAAAAAAGTCCCAAAACGAGCTGCTAAACAGAAGTAAAACTCTTTTTGGCACTAATCTGATCCCATTGGAGCAGGCGTTATCTCAAGATCAGGTGAATTTGGCTGAATCGTATAAATGTCTGATTAAGATGGCGAGGGGGGTGGAATCGAGATTGCGATATTTTAACGATTAATCGTGCAGCTCTAACAGGAGGGTTAAGGGTTTCACTTTCTATTCTTTTAAATACAACAACAAGTTTGTGCTTAGGACGAATGTACCGATGCCCAAAAACGTACTGATGCGCTTCAGCTCACCTCAAGGAACCAAAAGACGTGAGACGTGTTCACCTCGTTCAAACAGCGGTCAGAATCTACATTTAAGGAACCGAGATGTTCAGGAACACAACTTTCTGCCCCACCAATCTTTGCGTTTGTCTTCTAAACAGAAAAAGCAGCAGTTTGATGATGATGATGATGATGATGGAGTGTTGCTCAGATCTTTGACTAGCTAAGCTCTGGTGGCGTGGTGGTCTTGAGGGGGCGGGGCTAGTAGCTGGCGTCTGTCCGGTAGCTGCTGTGGTGGGAGTCTGCGGTCAGCTGAGTGGTCTCGGTGGCGGAGGACGGCTGCATCACGATGGGGCTGCTGCCATCTGCTGGCACACAGTGGAACAGCGGTTAATACAGAGGTGTGGACAGTCGTGTGGCTTGGAATCGAGTCAGACTCGATTTACGAATTTGGTGACTTCCGACTCGACTTGACAAAATATAAAAAGACTTGCGACTCGACTTGGACTTTAACACAAAAACTTGGACTTTCACTTGGACTTGCGCCTATTGACTTGCAAAGACTTGCCACCTCGCTTGAAAAGTCCCTACTTCTGTTTGTGATTATTTGTAACCGTCAGAAGCACGCGCGTTGCGCGCGTTTGTGACGTCGAGAGGATGCGTGCACTCGGCACGTCCAATCAAAGTGCTGGCGATCGTTTTGAATCGGCCTCGTCCAATGCGAGTACAACAACAACGTGAACGCGGCGTTTGAAAAATGATACCAACGATAGTTTCGTCTGGCTGTAAAATGACAAGGTGAACAACAACAACAACAACAACAACGAGTTACAGTGTAAAACGAGTTACAGTGTGTAAAACATGCGAGTCGAACATTGCAGATGGAGACGCCACAACTTCCACAACTTTGTTCGACACCTGAAGCTGCACAAAGGTATGTTTTGAATGAACGTCAAGACTATCTTATTAGCTAAGTGACCTACTAGCTGCATGATTATATCAATGTGTTAAAACATTGTTAGAAAATTTTTTGAAAATGTAAAAAAGGACTGTCTTGCAGAACTGTGGATATTTTGTGAAAATTGTTTTTTGAGAGTCAGGACTCAGGACCCTAATTATTGGGGTGTTATTTTCTTTTGTAAAGTTGGGACATGTTTGAAAAAGTTTTGGTTATAAGTTTGAAGGGAGTTAAACAGACTAAAATGACACTAAGCTGTCTGTAGGACTCATCCAAGTACTGTACATGTTTTGATGAGAGCATGGTTATTCATTTAAGCATATGTTTAAGTTTTGAAACAATTTCAGGTGAAGATCATTTCAGATTTCAGACCTGTTTTTCTGTTTAACATTTTCTTCTGCAATATTCTGGAGAGTTTAGTGATGTGTCATGTGTGTACAATTTGTTCAAAATTAACGAATGTTTTTTTTTTTTTAAGAA
>CM051495.1:6828834-6906274 GCA_028031935.1 Paedocypris micromegethes
AACCTCTCGAGTCTGTCAGTGAACAATTGGTCCGTTCACTTGTCGAGTGACAGCTGAGACTCACAGACTCTGTAGCGAGCAGCACCAGCCCATTTTTGTGGTTTGTTCAAAATAGTTTGTTTGTTCTTTCATTTGTCATGTGAATGCTGCGCTGTTAACACAACAATGGCATCGTATCTTTTAACACAAAAGATGCAGGACACGGATCATGTTAATGTGGTGTGTATTTGGTAGGTTTTCAAATGATATTAATTACTATGTGGCATGTTGTGAATTATATGTTGTCCACTGAAGCAAACCATGTAGTTTTTTGTGTATTGTTTTGTTTGAGAGCACTGTAAATTGTGCTGTATAAAATGAACAAATGATTCAAAATGAATTGTTCCCTTTACAGTTCGAGAGTTAAAGATTGATTCAGTCAAAAGGATAATTTTGAGGAGCAATATTAATACTATTCTGTTGCACTCTCCTAAAATTAACTAAATATTCGGTTCATCAGTTAATTTAAGGAGAGCAAAAGAGAACAAGCGAAAAAGACAAACGAGAAAAAAAAAAGAGAGAGAGAGGGAGAAAGAGAAAAAAGGGAGAGAAAAATAACAAGAAAGAGTGAGAACAGATGAGATGGAAAAAGCCAAAGAAAGAGAATGACAAAGTCAGTTAGTCAGACAGAAAGAAAAGAGCTAAAGAGAGAGAGAAACAAAGACAGACACAGAAACAAATATATATATATATAAAAAAACTAAGACACACACACACACACACACACACACACACAGTGAAAGAGAGCGATAGAGAATAACTAATCCCCCACAGGTGCTTTACAGATCAAATCATGTGACACAGCCACAAGCCTCAAGTCACATGACGTCCCCCTGATCACGTGTGAGGGGCGGAGCTTCACCTCTCTCGTCAGACTGCATCTGAGCCTCCAGGTCTTCGGGCGACACGTAGAACTCTGGCTCGTCGCCGTGTGGTGGGTGTGGCTTACACTTCCCACAGCAGCAGTTACAGCAGCAGCACAGACAGCAGCAGAAGTAGCAGCCCGTGGCCACGCCGCAGAACAGAAACAGCGCCTGTGAACAGAAGAGAGGAGAAGAGAGGAGAAGAGAGGAGAGGAGAAGAGAGGAGAAGAGAGGAGAGGAGAGGAGAGGAGAGGAGAGGAGAGGAGAGGAGAGAAGAGAGAAGAGAAAAGAAGAGAGCAGACAAGATGAGAGAAGACGAAGAGAATAGACGAAGAAAAGAAGATAAGAGAGAAAGGAAAATGAGAGAAGAGAAGAGGAAAGGAGAAAGAGAAGAGATGAGAGAAGAGAACAGAAGAAGAGAGGAGAGAAAATGAGAGAAGAGGAGAGGAGGAGAAGAGAGTAAAGCAGAGAATAGAAGAAGAGGAGAGGAGAGAAAAGGAGAGAACAGAAGAGGTGAGAACAGAAGAGAAAAGAAAAGCAGACAAGATGAGGGAAGAAAACAGAAGATCAGAGAATAGAAGAAGATAAGAAAGATAAGAGAGAAAGGAAAATGAGAGGAGAGGAGAGGAAAGGAGAAAGAGAAGAGAATATGAGAGAAAAGAAAAGGAGATGAGAGAACAGAAGAATAGAGAAGAGAGAAAAGAGGAGAGAAAAGAAGAGGAGAGGAGACAAGATGAGAGAAGAGGAGAGGAAAGGAGAGAACAGGATAGAAGAGAAAAGAAGAGAACATGAGAGAAGAGAACAGTTGAGAACAGAAGAGAAAAGAACAAAAGAAGAGAAGAGAACAGGAGAAGTGAGAAGAGAAGAGGAGAAAAGAGTAGAGGAGAAAAGAGTAGAGTAGAGAAGAGGAAAGAAGAGGAGAGAAAAGAAGAGTGGTCAGCACAAACACGCCGGTCCGCATGGGTCATGTGGATGGTCTGCTCTGACCTTGGCCCACCAGCTGGACAGGACAAAGTACGTGTTGACGTTCTCCTCGCCAAACTGTTCCGCCACGTAGAGGCCGAGCGAGCCGTACTTGTCGTAGATGTTGCGCTTGGTGGGGTCCGACAGGATGGTGTGAGCGTTGTTGATCTCTTTAAACTTCTCCGCCGCTTCAGGATTGTCGGGATTCTTGTCCGGATGAAACTTCAGCGCTAGTTTTCTGTCAACACAACGGAAGTTTCACAAAAAAGCGTTTTAGTTTAATATTAAGCGTCCACACATAGATTAAAAATGTCTTCAAATTCTAAAAGATATTCACTGATTTGAGGCTTTGACAACCTTGCATTTTAATATGAACATTTTCCTTTTCAAACAGCGCCATCTGTTGGACGTAAAAGCAAATGCGCCATGCTAAATCATTTTCAAATCCTCGTTTCAGATTTGCAAATTTCCAAATGCAATTTCAATGTCTCCGATTGTATTGTTTAACTGAATTTTCAAAGATGTTGTTTGAAACACCAAGTGAAAAAAACAAACAAACAAACAAAAACTGAAAATAAAACAAAACGGTTGAACAAAAGATGAATATTTATTTACTGGATTTTTAATGGACGTGTCATTATTATGTATTTTAATTATAGATACATTTTTTCATTTATATTAATATTTTTTATATTTATATAATTGATTTAAATATTTTGATATTTGATTAAGGGTTCTCACGTGCTCTAGACGTGCTCTAGTTTAATTAAGAATGGTTCACATTTTCTCAAAGTAATTTAACCATTTGTAAATTAACATATTCTATGCCATCAGAACGTCTTTTCAGTGACAGTGACAATATTGTTACATGTGAGCGTGTCTGAATACATTTTTCAGTTTTAGAAATCAAGTTCCATTTAAAAACAAACAACCAAGTGGTTAAGTAAATTTTCATTCTTATTTATTGGTAATTGGATATGGGTATTTAATAATCATGAAGCCACATAATTTTAGCTTTGGGCACTTAAAAGTATCACATTTAGAAATCGAAAATCGCAAAACTTTTCAGAAAAATCACAGTTAAGTTTTTTCTCAAAATTGTGCAGACCTTGTATAGATTAGATAGTATTGTCATTGCATTACAATTGCATATTAATAAAATTAAGAATACTACTGTGTTTGGTGCAACAAAAGAAAAAGAAAACACAAAATAAAAATCCAAGATAATACACACATAGATTTAAGATAAAATATATTTGTTTGGTTTTTTACACCATCTTAGCTTCAATGGCTAAATTAATGGAAACATGGTCCTTGACAATTTTACACTTCAAAAAGCAAAACATCTATATAACAGTCGATAAATAGCAATACATACACAACTTTCAATAAGACTTTGACAAATTAGATAAACTCTTTCATGTTGAATTCTGTTAAAAATTGTAAAACCTTTTTGTGGTAATACAATCAAGATAAAATATAGATAATATATCTAGTATAAAATGAGGCCGGAAAAGTACCCCAAAATGTTTCACCAAATATCATAAATTAACTTAAACCCTTGATACAAGATAAATCTATAACAAAAATTTGACAGCATTTTTGAAATGTTTTAAGTTCGTACATTGCTTTACCGCTTCCCTTAAATTATTCCACAATTTTACTCCGTTTCTAGCCAAACAGAAACTCTTTTTGGTGGTACGTGTATATTGCACTTTTAGGTTTGACTTGCCTCTTAAACTATAGTCCACATTTCTTTTGTGAAACAACTTTTGTATTCCCTCCGGCAACAATTTGTTTTTAACCTTGAACAACACGCATTTTTAAATTCCCATAGTTTGTGTAACTACTCATCTACTACTTTGTGTAATCGCACGTCTCCTGACCTGTAGGTAGGGCTGCACGATATATCGAAAAACTATCGTTATCGCAATAATAGGATGCAAAATAACCATATCGCAAACAGTTAAAAATATAGCACAGTTAATTGACCTAGCGGATCAATGCAAAAATGTTTTTTGTGCAATAAACAAAAATGGCTGGATATGTTTAAAAAATATCCGATATTAACTATATTGTGTTATTTATTTTATGTAAAAAAAAAAAAAGGCAAGGCAGGAACATATTTCGTTTAAAAGACACTAATTTTAAGACAGTCTTGGTGATTTTACAGTTAAAAGACCTGAACACTTTGTTTAATATTTTGCATTATTTATTAGTATTTAAAAGCAGAAAAGGCAAGGACACATTTTGTTTAAAAGATGCTCATGTTGATCTTGATCATGTTGAGTGAGTGTATGTTTATACTGTATGTGAAAGAAATGTAATGTTTGAGAGCAATGCATTTTATCTTTGCAAGTCTAAAGGTAATAATCATAACCCAATATATCTGCTGAAGTTTTTAAGTCTTAATGTTTGTCTCCTACTAGACAGTTTTTAGCCCAAATTAAGATAAATTTGATTAAAAACATATTGCCTGTTTATTTTAGTATCATTTTAGTCATCAGTAGTTTTACTTTTTAGATAGTTTTGGGTTTTTATTATATGGGAATTGGGGTTGTCAAAGTTAACTAGTTAACGCATGTGATTAATTTGATGTGCTTAATCGCGTTTAACGCTGTTAATCACAGTTGCAATGTTTGTGTCACCCAGGTGTGGCTCATTATGATCAGACACTTGCTTGTCTCATCAATCATCTCCTTCCGCAGTGTTTTGAATGTTCTTGGACTTGTTAAAACTGAGACTCAACCTTATTTAGACGTTTCAACTGCAAATATGTAACTTGCTCGTCAGTCTCAAATCTCAGTTCAACAAGCCGCCACTGTAGATTCATAGGGATTAGATAAAGACAATACTGTATTTACTTACACTTATATTTAAAAACAGACATTCTAAGCTTTATGTAATTTCTTTATGTACATTCTAAGTTTCATCTTTTTTTTTTGTGTGTTTTATCTTGAATAAAGAGTGACTCGACCTCGGAAGGTTAAAAAACTAAGAAAATATATTGCAAATTGAACAAAACTTACACTAAATTATATTGCAGTATTTAAACTAGTGTATATTTGAGTTGAGTTTACATTAATTTAAATATTACACAATTTTCCATTATTCCAAGCTTTAGTCATTTAATCGCCATTAATAGCGATTAATTTGGTCATGGAACTGTGATTAACTAGTTAAAAAAATGCAATCGTTTGACAGCACTAATGGGAATATGTTATTTCGCAAGCAATATCATTATCGCAATATTCAACAGCAATATCGCATATTTTTTCAATATCGTGCAGCCCTACCTGTAGGACTTCTTGATGTCTTCCGGTGCCGTGTTCTTCTCCACTCCCAGGACCAGGTAGAGCGACTCTCCAGATGTGGAGAGCGAACGCTGCCTCTGCTGCTCCGCCATCGCTCACACCCACCTCGGCCTGAAACCACAAGACCACCATCAGAAGAACGTGAAGATGGTGTTATCCCTCAGTAAGCACAGTGAAGATCAGGCTTGGCCGATCCTGACCGTTAACCCATTAACCTCCACTAATTCAGGTTCTGACACTCCCCACCCAAAGACCCCGATGAAATACCACAAAACTAAACGCATCAAAAGCGTAGACTTCTGAGAAGCGTTGAGGAGGTCTGAAGATGCTACGAATGAGCAGATATTCAGCCGGCGCCATGGTTTCGCCTCTTTTCCAGGCTAATCTTGACAGCGCGTATTAGCAGATTAGCATTAGCGGAGCGTCTGAATACCGTAAGAGAAGGGTTATTTCTGGCCAGAGTCGAACGCACTCGTAATTCCTCAAGGTGTCACACAACGAGAAAGTGTCTTTGAGGTAGAGCTGCACGATTCTGGATAAAATGAGAATCACAACTTTTTTGCTTGAAATAAAGAAAGACCACGATTCTTTCTGGATATTTTATGCGTTTAAACATTCAACCCTGAAAATCAGATTGTCAAACCAATATAATAACACATATTACTTATACTTCAAATATAAATAAATTGAATGAAACATATAAAAGTAATGTTGTTCAAAGTAAAAAAGAAAAAAAAAGAAATAAATCACCAATAAACTTAAAAATAAACATTCCATGGTACAGTATTATGTACAGCTGAGGACAAAATCATTAGCTATGTTTAAAAGCACTTTCCAAATACGAAATGATTATTTTGTAGGCGGGGCTAATCATTTTGTCCTCAGCTGTATATGTTTGCTGTTTGTGGTTTGCTGTTGAGTGTCGTCTTCTGGTTTGAAACCACAGTAAACACACACACAAACAATCACAATCTTTTAAAGATTAATCGTGCAGCTCTAGTTTGAGGACTTGATGATTTGAAAAGCATCTTAAAAAACGTTAAATTGGCCGTTTAACCTTGTACATGTGCACATTTACAATGAGAAGCTTAACGTCCAAATTCAGGAATAAAAAAATCAGAGTAATGTTGCAGCTTTGTGCGATTTAGAAATAGCATTTTATCGCAATTGTGTCGTACGCATTGATATAAACATCAGTGTGCGCAAAACTAGTGATGACGTTTACACCGGAAAACTTTTTTTCGCTCAACTTACACTTAAAATGGCATAAAAAAAACTATAAAAAAAAAGAACAATTGAGTTTACGCAACTCTTTGAAGTGTAGAGAACACGGAAGTTGATTGGACACGTTTCAAGAAACCGTTTAAAGTTAAATTATAGACTTGTGCAATTTAGAACGTTTGTAAAAAAGTGGTGTAAAAAACTGTTGTAGAGAGTTGTTCAACAGAACACGTTTACTCAATTTACACACTTTGCTGAAAAAAACGACTTTGCTTTGAGATTTATAATTAGTAAATTCAAAATAATTCATTCCTTTTTTGAATGTGTTTTCTATTATGAAAACGATTTTAACAGTATGTATTGCTGAAGAGAGAAGTGCAATACACATTCAATTCCATTTCCCAACGCTCATGTGACGTGTGAAATACTTCACTCGTGGTCACACGCCGGTCAGGAGACCCAAGACCATAAAACACATCATTCAAAATGACTAAAGAATACCAATCATGAAAACTTTGCAGATTGTTTTACACGTGTCCCATAGTCAGGGTTGCATGGTTTCTGTTAGAAATGCAAAATATTCTTTATTTTCCCCACAAATGAATAAAAAAAGTTTTCTAATGCAGAATGAATGAATCTTAGCTGTAGCTAATACTCACTTATAATGCAATTGTCTGTTTCTGGCTATTTTGGAGCATGAAATGCCTAAATAGTTGAATGCAGCAAAATATACTGTCTTATTAGAATAACATTTCGAGAGTATTAAGTGGCATAAACCATCAGAAGTTATATAAAAATTTATATTCTAGGCTCAGTTGATTTTAAACATTTATTTTACACTCTACAACCTTAATATTATCTAGACTGAATGAATTTAGTTAATGAGCTTTAAAGACACGACATGATCAAGTTAAAAAAAAAAGTGCAACATTGTTAGAGCATTTTTTAGCTTTTTTAAATAAGAAACAAAAAACATCAGACTGAAACATAAAAATGTGTCAAAATGAAGAATCCCAAGACAATAAAGTGCAAAATAAATAAACTGGCACAATCGTATAGATTTTCTATAAAAGAGAATAACTTTTTTTTTGCTTTTATCTCTTTCAAATCGTGAAACTTAGCCTCTTAGTTATCACAAAAACATGCCCGTTTCTAAAAATCCTTAATTCCACCAGAAATATATTTCTAAATTTAATCTGTATGCAGGCCTACAGTATTTATCTGTTTTAAAGTAGATTGTTCAAGATCAAGTTTATATATGTAACGCTTTTCTTAGTCCGAGACCAGCGGAAAGTCACTATGTGAATAAGTTTTCAAAAAGAAAAATGTCCATTAATTATCTTTGTTCAAAAATTATGGAAAAAAAAAAACACTTGTATAGTCGACTATAACTTGGATCTTCTGACATCTCGCCAGAGGTATAAAACGCATTCTACCAGGTTTCTGACAGTTTTCACCAGCGTAAATTCGTCATTCGTCGCCACCATCTTGAAATAATAACCCTGTGCCATAATCATCCCCCAAACACCACGGGCGACACTCGTCCTCCCCCGGTTTCTGCACCATATGGTCTTGCTAAATCTTCAGTGGCCATCTTGTTCACTGGACTAAAGACGCTTGACCAGATTAGTGAACGTGTCCACGTCGCCCGACTCTCCTTCCCGCTGTCCACCTTTAATTCTGCGTAGTGTGTGTGTGCTTTAAAACGATGTGTTTGCACAAGGCCGGCCATCTGAGCACACAACACCACCTGAACCAGCACGTCCATTAGCGCCAGCAGGACAAAAGTCACCATGGAAATAGAAACACATTCAGCTTCCTCGCATCTGAAAACTGAGAGGAAATGGTTGTGGACACCCAATGATTTTGGACTCAACTGTAAATGTTTGCTGCATACGGTTTGCTGAGTGTCTGAGTATCAACGTCACAAATTAAAGGTTGTTTGCTGTCATGTGATCAAATTACGACAAATGGTTTGTTATCGGCCTGAGAAATATGAAACCTAAAGAGTAAGAGAAATCATGAAACGGCTTTATATTTCTGAATGAGCGGGTTGGACAGTGTTAATTTCGTTGATGAAATATTTTCGTCATCGACACTTTTTCCCTGATGAAAAACGAAACGAGAACTGTATAAAAACTCCCGCTCAGGGATGAAAACTATAAGACATATATTGACCACGAATAAAAACTAAACTAAAATCCAATCATAACCGAGCTTGTGGAGAAAGTAGGGTGCAAACGTAAAGCGAACCAATCAGGACACGAAACAGCTGCAGGAAAAGAACATACATTTTAAATAACTAGCACCTATATTTTCACAAAATAATTAGTCGACTAAAATCACACTAAAACAAAAAAAATTACGATGACTAAATTGGGACTAAAACAAAACTGGTTGAAATAACACTGGTGTTGGAAAACATCGTTCCATCTTCCTCTCCTTTGATTGGCTCCTGCTCTGCCTTTTCCAGCTGTAAATCTATCACACAGATTTTGGACTGAAATTATTAACCGTTTCTAAGATGTTCCACAGCAGTGGTGCCCATTACGTTGATCGCTAAGGCATTTTGGCTAGATCACATGGCATTGAAAAGAAATGGCGTAAAAAAAAAAGTTTAAAAACACTAGCAAGCTTGCGAGTAAGAAAAGAAAATGGACAGAAATTTGTGGAAAAGCTGGACCAAGTAAAAAGCGATTCTACTCCCCGCGAAATCATACTCAAGCATTTATACAATTCTGTGCGTATTGGGGCGAAGCTCCTTCCGCTTTTGCTCAGCAGTCACGTGCGCTAATTACCTGCACTAGAATAGTGGATGTGAGTCGGGCGCTAGTCGAGTTAAAAAAACAAACAAAATAAACAGGTAGAATGAGTGAGGAAACACAATGGTAAAGTAAGTCTGCTATCAACTCCGACATTTTACTACCTGAAAAAGGATTTTATTCTGAAAAGTGTGTGTTTACTGCGGTTTTAAACCAGAAAATGACACTCAGCAAACCGTATGCAGCAAACATTTACAGTTGAGTCCAAAATTATTAGCCCCCCTACAAATTCATCATTGTTAGAGAAGTATTTCAAAAGTGCTTTTACACAGAGCTAATCATTTTGTCCTCAACTGTAAATACTGTACCTAGGGATGTTTATTTTTATTACATTTAATAGTGATTTTTTTGTCTTTACAACATTACTTTTACATGACATTAATTTTCATTCTATTTATTTACATTTAAAGCAAAGAGTAATATGTGTTATTATATTGCCGTTTGACAACCTGATTTTCAGGGTTAAATATTGTCTTATATTGTCTTTTTGAATAAAAAGCAACATTTCCCTTACATATTTACATGTGCGCTTTGAGACAGTTAAAACTGTGAAAAGCGGCTTACAAATACTCATTATTTTTATTATTATTATTATTATTATTATAAATATTTAAAATAAAAAAAATGATCACAGAATCGTGAAAGAATCTTGATCTTGAATAAACATTTGTGTCTGTGGGCTGTAAAGGTTAACGCGTTAATGCAACCAATTAATTTAAAATGTTAATTTGTGTCAATGATTTTTAATGCCGTTAATCACAGTTGCATTTTTTTCCACTTCCTGTTTGGCGACATGCAATCAATAGAATTGCAATGAATCCTTTTCAACTGCAAATAACTTGCTCATCAGAATACAAGATCAGGATCAAATCTCTGTTCAAAAAGTTGGCGCTGTAGATTCATACGGATTAAATTAAACAGACAATACTGTATTTACATACACTTACATGTGAAAACAGACATTTGACAGCTAATTTATATATAACAACATAATTTGTCTTTTTATAGCCGGTAGATCGCTTTGACCAGGTCATTTAATAAGTAGCTTGTGAACCGAAAATGTGTGGCCACCCCTGGTACAGCTTCAGGATCTAGGTGTTCACACAACAGATGTTGAGGAGAAGTGGAGAGAAGAAGCTTGACTTTATTTTAAAACTCAAGAAATCGGTCAACATGTCCATACGAGGATTGTTGTAGTGCAGATGATTTGGAGACGTTAACTAAGAGCTCAAGCTCATTTCTGGCATGTGAATTACGCACGTGTGTTCAGTGTTAAATATAGTGTGAAACTCTGCACTGCTCCGTTTATCACACGAGTGTAAATTGTCTGACAGATCAAGAGAGAAGATAGAGAGCGAAAAAAAAAAAAGGAATCATGTGACTGATGAATAAACTGTCAGTCTGACTCCTGTTTAATTAGCTCTTTCTTTTAGTCTCTTTATCGGTCTTTCTCTTGTTCGTTTAGCTATCTCTTTTAGTGTGTCTGTCTGCCCATCTATCTGTCTGTCTTTCTCTTGCTTGTTTAACCATCTCTTTTAATGTGTCTGTCATTTAGACACGTTGTCGTTTAGAGATAGATTAAAAGAGATAGCTAAACGAACTATCTATCCACCCATCCATCCATCCATCCATCTATCTCTTTTAATCTATCTATCTATCTATCCATCCATCCATCCATCCATCTAGTTTGTTTAGCTATCTCTTTTAGTGCGTCCATCCCTTGTTTGTTTAGCTTTCTCTTTTGTCTGTCTGTCTGTCTGTCTATCTATCGGTCTGTCTTTCTCTTGTTTGTTTAGCTATCTCTTTTCGTCTGTCTTTCTGTCTATCTATCGCTCTGTCTTTCTCTTGTTTGTTTAGCCATCTCTTTTAATTTGTCTGTCTGTCTCTTTTTGTCTGTCTATTTATCCATCCGTCATTCTGTCTGTCAATCATCCATCCATCCTTTGTTGTCTGTCTGTATATCTCTTTATCTCTGTCTATTCATCTTTTTCTTTCCTGTCTGTCTGTCTGTCAATTAATCTATCCATCTTTCTGTCTGTACATCACTGCTTTTCTATTGTCTTTCCTGTCTGTCTATCTATCCATCTGTCTGTCCTTCCATCCAGGAAATAGTGAATATTTCTGGCAGTCTGTCCGTCCGTCCGTCCGCCCACCCATTCATCAAAATGTAAGGAAACGCGTGTTGTAAAAACTGCGTTACTACTAAAAAAGACGTAATCCATCCAATTGTCAATGTCTGTCTGTCTAATCAGCCAAGCTTTTTAGGGGAAAAGTGTCGTACAGGATCCAAAGTTCTTCCAGTACTCTAGACTGCCGTACAAACTGAAATGAAAACCGAAACAAAACACCACAACTAATAAAGCCACTAATATTGCACAATAGCCTCAAGATCCCAGTTTAGACTTACAGACCGAAACCAACCAGCATTCAATCATTAATCACCTCGTGTCTTTATTTAAACTGACATCACAACCTCAGGGCTTCACTTCAGACAAGGAAACGCCACTTCTATTTTATTCAAGCCTGGGCAAACGGGAATTTCACAAGTCACCCGTCGTTTCCTCACACAAAAGGCCCGCGGAGAACACACTCAGCACCGATCCAGGCCAAACGTCACTCGGGAGATTTAGAGCCTTTAATCTCTCCGCATCCATGTTGGCTCGTTTGTTAAAGAGAAATCTCCTTCACTCCTCACGTCTGCGCTGTCGGCGTCTTCAAACGCTCCGCAGAGACGCGAAAGTTCGCGACACTTTCAGTTCAGCGCGCGCATCTCTAACGGAGCGACGGTTGATCAAAGCAAACGTAAACATTCGCTTTGTTTCAGTTCTGCACTCGGAATGATGCATTTGGGACGTCAAACTAGATGATAACACTGTTTGATCGCTCAGCATTAAGCAGTGACACTCGGGTAATCCACACGCGCACGCGCACAGGAAGGAAGGATTTCCCCCGGCTACGTCCAGATTTCTTACCTTTGTGAGACTGGAGGACGATATGATATCGTCGATAATATCTGTTCTTCGGAACCGGGTGGCGGTGTGACCCAACGGGCTCCGGCTGGGGTGGAAGAGGCAATTCGCGGCGTCCTGATTTGCTCGTGTGCGGCGTATTCGCTCCGCGGGGTCGTGGATTGACGTGACGTCATGGTGGTTTGAAGAGGAGAATGGGCGGAAACGAACGAGCGCTGTAGTTCTCGCGATAAGCCGGACACAAACGTGATGTTTAAAACGAGCTCGTCGGTGGTTTTTTTCTCATCGTGATTTGGCATAATAAGAAAACGAGACCTTCAAATGGTTCAATTGAGCAGTTTGACCGTTTTTTTTTACCACACGATAACAGAACGTGTTGATCACTTAATGAGATTTGGCAATATTACTAGGAGTGTTAATAAATATGACTTTATTGTATTTTATGTAATATAAGTACTGTATTGTATATATTTTATTTTATTCATATTTTGTACATTTTACAAACGTGTACGTCTCGATTTTTCGTAAGCCAATAGGAACGTAGGGACGAGATCTCGTCGTTAGCCGGGGTATCGCGAGATCTCAGGCGGCCTTTTCTACTCGAGCTGTTGGCTAGGAAATTGTACACATTGAGGTAAAATTCACTCGTTTTCGCCAGTTTGATAACGTTGATCAAACTCTTAATAATTGGTGGTGCTGTATGAAACACTAGAGAATATAGTTGTGCGTTTGCTCTTCTGTGCTTGTTGTTACGGTGGAAATCTTTGCGTTAGCCACTCAGGCTTCAATGTTATGATGTAGGCCTTTATGATCGCAGCTTCCGGTCATAATAAACGATATTGTCATCCAAGCGCTAACCTCAAATGTCTTTATGTTTCCGGCTCTGCGTTTTAGTTTGTCTTTTTATTCTTTTTTAAATGTTGTGTTCTTTTGCTCCACCTAGTTAGAGTTGACCAGATGTGGCCGATGCCACAAACGTGTTTATGCCGAGACACTCATACTTTTTTTTTCATCGCGTTACTAATGATACCAAAGTAAACATTTAAACCAACCTACGTCATTTGTTTTCGTTGTCATTTAACTTGTCCTTCAAACAAAGTTGACAAGGACCTGAGTTGAAGCAACATGAGCAAAGCCAATTTGAATAGCGAGGCACTGTTGAATTTGTGTGTCTGTGTTGCAGAACACATCAGGATGAGTTATGCTGAAAAGCCAGAAGATGTAACACGGGAGGAATGGATGGAAAAGCTCAACAACGTTCATATCCAGCGTGCAGACATGAATCGTCTCATTATGAATTATCTGGTGACTGGTATGCTCACCACATTTCATTTATTTCTTCTACTTTTTGCTTGCTTTTTTTCATGCTTGACATTGTCGTTTATTGTTTTTCCACAGAGGGGTTTAAAGAAGCTGCTGAGAAGTTTAGAATGGAATCCGGCATCGAGCCGAGCGTTGATCTGGACTCTCTTGATGAACGGATCAAAATTAGGGAGATGGTCTTGAAAGGACAGATCCAAGAGGCTATTGCGCTGATCAACAGTCTCCATCCCGAGCTGCTGGACACCAATCGTTACCTGTACTTTCATCTACAGGTAAAGCAAACCATGTTTTCTTAAAAAAAAAAAACCCAAGTCTAAAATTCTGGCCCTCCACGATTTCATTAATATTATTTTTACTCTCAAAATATTTCTACATGATGCAAATAACAATATCAACACATGATTCTTTTAAATATATTATTTAGCAAATTTTCAACACTTATTTAACACTTTTAACTTTACAGAACTTAATTATGAAGTTTATAAGAATCATACACGGGATAACTAGAGACTTTAAAAGATTTTAAACTTGGCTGCATTTCGTCTGTAGAAATTCTGTACATCCTCACAACAACAACAACCAGAGGTGTCAAGTAACGAAGTAGTAGAACTACTTCGTAGTACTACTACTTCGTAAGTAGTACTACTTCGTTACCTAACGAAAGTAGAAATTTGGCTTACTTTTACTTTTCTAGAGTATTAATTTTTCCGCTTACTTTCTACTTCTACTTCTTATTTTTTAAAGCAAATATCGGTACTTTCTATTCGTTACTTCTTCAAAACCAGCCGCGTTACCGGTTAGTTTTATTTCCGTGTTGAATCGATGTAAAAAAAACATCCGGACAAATCACGCGGGTAAATGATTGTGGTTGGATGAGACGTATAAACAAGTATCATCCCGACACCCTATTGGTTTTCGTAAGGTCCGTCACACCTGCGCATCGCGCTTTGTCGGCGAAAAAATGACGGAGAGGCGATGCGGCTTTATGGATTCGATTAGTGTCAATACGGTTAGAGCACAAACTGCGTGCGCAGTGCGCTTGCGCACACACACCAACACCGTTAGAACAGACGCGAAAATGCTGGTAAAACGGCAAACGAATGTTCAACGTGATGCGCAGTGACCGCGTGTAAAGCTCAAGTTCAAGTTCTGAGCATTTGTAAGACGCTTTTCACAGTTCAAACTGTATCAAAGCGCACAAAAGCTCACGTGAACACTGATAAACATTTCAGTTAGTATCTTTGTGAGACTTTAAGATATATTATTTATCTTATACTAGATATAACGGAGATAATGTAAATTGGAAGCTAGTTTTTCGAACATAAGAGTTCAAATTTAGGTCATTATTTCATAACATGTACCTATTTGAAAATAATCTATTTTGTTACAAGTTTTTACAGATTTATCAACATCCTGTGTGATTTAGTGTCTTGAGGCAGATTGCACAGAAGCTTTGTAATGCATTAATTTTCGATGTAATTACAACAATTTAATAGAACAATATAGTTCTATAATGCTATTTTTTGCCCTCGCATTACTTTTACTTTTATACTTAAAAGTAGTTTCATCAGTATCAGTAACGCTACTTTTACTTTAGTAGAATATTGGGCATTTTACTTTTACTTTCACAGAAGTACTTTTTGACTAGTATTTCTACTTCTAGTGAAGTAACAAACGTGACAACTTTTGACAGCACTGACAACAACACATGTTTTTTTTAATAGTTTTTCAAATTTTAAACACAAACTTTACAGAACGTAATAAATATTCCGGGTCATACACGGAATAAAGAGATTTTCATCTTGGCTGCATTTTCTATGCATAAATTCTTCCTTACATCCTATTTATTGTTAGACCTCGCTTAGTCATGGCGAGCAAGTTGTTAAAAATATTGAATTAATATACTGTACTGGCATCTTTAGCAAATCGACCATCTAAATATAAATACTTTAATAATTATTTAAACTTCTAGAACAGGGGTCGGTAACTTATGACTCGCAAGTCATATATGGCTCTTCTGGCGGCTGCATATGGCTCTTAGACAAAGCTTTAAAAATACATAATAACATAAAACATTTAAAACGTACGCCGGTATTTCAATTCATTATTTCCTGGTTGCCGGCCATAGAGACAATCACTCCGGACAACACCATGTTTTCTATTGGATAATGTGTAACGTTGTCGTGACGATCTTTTTTTAATAGGAAAAAAAAGAACCCTTCTTTTAATATTCAGTAGTTCGCTACCTAACCGTTGCGTTCCAGTCGCATGCACGCGCGGTAACTGCGTGTTGCTGTACAAACACCGGGCTTCGCGTGTTCGCGTGTGTTTGCTAGACGTATTTCTTTTGCAGTTTTCCAAGCCGCGTGTTTCTGGGGCATGAGTTAATGGGGTAAAATAAGTTAAAAGTTGTCAAATAAATTAAAGTTTAAATGGATGCCCACCCGATTTTAAATGTATTTTATTTGTGTTTGATTTATTGGAAATGTATTTGTATATGTCTGAGTTTATGTGACTCGGGGGTCCTGAAAGAGTTGAAACATTTCTGAATGTGCACCGTGTTTCTGGTCTGACCGCACGTTTGTTTTGTCAGAGTTAAAAGTTAAAAACAAGCCACACGAGTATGAAGACATTTTACATATAATAACAGCGTAATCAAAACCAGTTGAAAGACTTGTTGTCCTGCATGTCATATTGGTTTTACAAATATGCATAGATTTATTTGTATTTAGTTTTAAACAGGTATGGCTCTTTGGGACTTCATTTTTACCAATATGCTGTGTTTATGGCTCTCTCAGCCAAAAAGGTTTCCAACCCCTGTTCTAGAATAACACAAAATTTGACTAGGTAGCTATAGTTTCACATTTAAATGTATTATTTTCTGAGATTTGCTGTTTTTCGGACATGCTTAAGCATTTGATATGTCGAAAATAACTTTCTCTCACTTGAGAAAATCAAAATGATTTTGATTGTGAAATGCAACGTCAGTGTGCTAAAGAATAAAAAAATGCTTTTGGTTTGTAGCAACAGCATCTGATTGAGTTAATCCGCCTGCGGGAGACGGAAGCTGCGCTGGAGTTTGCGCAGACGCAGCTGGCTGAGCAGGGCGAGGAGAGTCGAGAGTGTCTGACAGAGATGGAGCGAACCCTGGCGCTCCTGGCGTTTGATAACCCCGAGGATTCACCGTTTGGCGACTTGCTTAACATGATGCAGCGACAGAAGGTAATGTTTTCCGCAAACTTTAAAATCAGCTTCATTTAATCTGAGGCCTACATCCTGTGCTCCACTTTGAGCATTTGTACATACAATAAATCCCACCCACCTAAGCACACACAAATACCGTATTTACGCAAATATAAACATGTTTTTTCCCAATTTTAGCAGCTCAAAAATTTATAATCTTATGCTGCTTATAATCGCCACATTTCAAACATGCACGAAATTGTAAGCTCTAATTTTTCCACATTTTTCAAGTGAGAAACAATCACAAATAAATGGAAATACTTTTATTTACGTTTAGTTTTTATTAACTCAATAAAGGAAATAAAGAAACATTAGTCACACTGGGGCAAAATAAGCATGTTAGAACAACAAATTATTTTTGGAACAGACGTAGCATCAGGCAAATTAGCGCTAACGGCTGGAAACAAAGCAGTTAAAAAGTGTCGGAAAACAGTTGAAAACGAACAAATGCAATTAAAACGCTCTGTTTGCTGTGCAGAGGAAAATAATCCTTCGCTACGATCGTCTTCACACGATTTTGGGATCAGCCAAGAATTCTGGGAGTTGGAATTCGGATCACTAGAGTCTGTTTTTTTTCGTCTGATATTCAAATAAACTTTATCGAAATGACACGAGTCAAGTTAGGTTTGTCAAATAAAAAAATTATTTTTAGTGAATATTAACGTAAATGAACCAGAAATGTAAAAATAAACATTTATTTTTTGGAATTTTTGTAGTGCCTGAAAAATCAGGGGGTGCTTATATTCTCGTAAATACTGTAGCTGCACCTTTTACATTAAACGCAGTTTTGTACATAACTAACCCTCACATGCCAAAAAGTTTTTTTTTACTTTTTTTAAATAAAAGTTTATTACGAGACAGTAACTTTGCACAAATTGTGCCACAATAATGTCTGTATTGAACAGACAAACTGTACTGGAGCGCCATCTTCTGGAGACAAATTTGGGCATTAAAACTAGCCAGAACAGTTGTATAAATTTAAAAGCAAATGCCACGTCCACTCTGCAAAAGCTGCGAGACACACACACACACACACACACACACACACACACACAAAAGAATAATAACCTTATAAATTTGCTATCACAATATTAAAAATGTAAAATTCCGTACATATATCCAAAAATCTATACGCTTCAGTTCCATCGTTCAATCTACATTCATTCTAAAGGTCAAAACTTGCTCTGTCTAATTAGTCGCTCTGAATTTGGGAACAAAAAGTTAAAAATTTTGGTGACAAAAAAAAATTAATTTACATTTGTTCTGTGTTAGACGTTCCTTTTTTTATTATCCTGCCTGGCAACAAATGGTGGCTGAAATGTGATTGAATGATTTGATAATAAAAATGCATCCACTTAGAATCGGGAAGCAGGCGAACTTGGAATTATTTATGAATGTTTTAATACACTTTATTACACTTTAATACACATGTTTAAAGACACTTTATAACTCTACGTAGTAGATTTGTGCTGTGTTAACCCTACTGTTACATTAATATTGTTTGCGGGTCACTGACCCGGGGGACTTTTATTATGCATGTGAATCAGAAACCAAAAAGTTCCTCAAAAGTGTGTGTGTGTGAGTGTGAGACAGCGGTGTATTATGTCTCATTGTTGCAAAGAAACATAGTATTTGATCTTTCTGACTCTTTTTAGCTTCCGTTTTGTCTGAAGGGTCAAATTGACCCGAACATTATCATTGTAACAAAAACATGTAGCGGTTTTTGACATTTAAGTGACAAAAACATTTAAGGATGAACTTTGAAAGACAGCTTAAGCTTTAAAAATAACGTCACTCTTTGAATTGTGTTTTTGCAGGTGTGGAGTGAGGTGAACCAGGCAGTGCTGGACTATGAAAACAGGGAGTCTACACCCAAACTAGCCAAGCTCCTCAAGCTTCTCCTGTGGGCCCAGAACGAGTTGGACCAGAAAAAAGTCAAGTACCCCAAAATGACAGACCTTAGCAAAGGCACCATCGAGGACCCTAAGTGAACCCGGAGGCTTTCTCTTTCCCGAACTATTTATACGCTGTGACGGACTCTCAAGCATCCTTTTATTGCATTTTGGTTTACTCATCAGAGACCGAAGAATTGAGCTCAACTCTTAGCCAAAACGGAAACCTTTTTTTTTTAACCACACGAATAAGTGGAACTTTTTGTTTTCCTGATGTTTGATCTGCCAAGCTTACTTTATTGCTATTTAGCCATGTAGGTTTGGACTGAAGGAGACGGTCTCTGGACTGAGTAAAGCCCAGTGAGTGAGTCCACTGGCCAGGTACTGGAGACTCATCGGGGAAGTGTTTTTTTTTTTTCTTCAACACCCGAGTGTTGAAGGGTTTGTGTCAAAGAACATATGCTCTTTTTGAATACTAATGTTATTGCATTATAAAGTCATGTGACATTGTTTTCTACTGTGCATTGTCATAGTGTTTCTGCTTATATTGACATTCAATTGTGAATTATAGATATTGCCTTTATCAAATGATGAACTTCTAAAATCAGATGTTTTATGTAGGACCAGGGTATGATTTTGAACCCCTC
The DNA here is from genome assembly GCA_028031935.1 of Paedocypris micromegethes. NCBI lineage: Eukaryota > Metazoa > Chordata > Actinopteri > Cypriniformes > Paedocypris > Paedocypris micromegethes. The sequence goes on from CM051495.1 coordinate 6,848,131, forward strand.
CAACCTATTGTTAATATAACTTGCTGCTCGTGTTCAATGTCTATTGCCAAATATATGCATTGTGCTATAATTCCTGAAATACTAAATAGCAAGTGAGATATTTAATATCGATGAAGCAGATTTATCCTACTTTCACAGATTAATCAAGCCATTTGAGATGTGAGCAAATATTTAACAATTTTCTTTTTTGCGAGGCTTTGTTTGCGATGATTTTTTTCTGATCAATATATTCTATTGTCTTTCATCACGTCCACAAAACAACAACTACATTTTCAATAAATCAGAGAAACCACATTACAAATCACTTCAGGCCAACTTGTTTATCGATCCCAACCATTTGTTTGGAGGTGGAGTCACGATTTTCTTGCGGTTTGGAGGTGGAGTCACGATCCTCTTGCGTTTTTTCTGTGACATCTGTCGACGAAGTTTTCTGTGCGCGATTCATATCAGCGGCGTCGATTAAGAATCGGAATTCATATTTATTCCTTCGCGGCGACTCGTAAAACATTTCTGACTAGTCAACTCGAATTCAATTCGGGACTTCAATTATGGGACGAACTTCAATTATGGGACGTCGAGATATTTTAAATACATTCTGACTAGTCGCAACTCAATTGAAGATCCTTTCAAATACGTCACTAAACGCGTCACATATCCACAAACAGATATCTTACAAAGTTACATTTCGGCTAGTCTCAATTACCTTTTTAGATATCTAGATGCATGACGATGCGCGCTCATCGACATAGTGTGACGACACGCACAGTTGGCAGGTTTACGTCATGACGCATAGAAACTCTTTCCAAAACTATCCAAACGAACCGAGTGAGCAAGCTAATCTCTTTCCTTTACGTTGTTTCTAAACAGTAGGTGGCCATGTAATCGAGACCTCAAAATAACGAGCTGAGCGACGATTGAATTGGTGATGTTCGTGAACGATTCGTTCAAAATGAAGGAATCTTTCATATGACTCGTAATGAACGGATCTTCTCAGAACGATTCGTGAACGATAGTATCGAGCAATGGCGCGACCACCTTTACATGAAACGAACGAAATGACCTAATCTCGAAATTATTCTTTCACTTTACTGTTCGAGAATCAAAGATTCGAATCAGTTAAAAGAATCGAACTTCCCATGACTAGTTTGAACGCGTTTTAGCGGCGGAGGCACGTTACTTCCTGGTTTGATACTCCTGCGGTGGGAGGAGAAACTTCTCGCCTGGAGGAAAAACTGACACGTGGATCATCGTCAACACTCGGGGAGAAGCTGAGGTTTGTCCCGCTGCGCTCCAGCAGCTGTGATAACGTCAGATGAGACGCGGAGAAGAGCCTGCGTAGAAGCCCCGGTCGAAGCGTCCGTTTTTCGCACGACCCGAAACGGAACCAAAGTGGACGGGTCATCGCTCGTTGAATGGCAGTGCTACAAAAACATGGAAAGAGCTCAAGTGCGGATCTGGCCAGTGTTGTTCAGGAGAATCCCGCGGAGAACCCAGGAGGAGCGGCGGCGCAGAAGAAGTGGACCGAGTCCAACCAGAACTGGACCAGGTGAGACCACCAGCACCAACTTTCGGCTCCGGTCGATGTTGTCTTTATCCGGGGAAAACGGTTCTACAATGTCTAAAAATACTTGAAACGTGTAAAATGCCCAATATATTAAATATTGTACTGTATTCGCGTTCTTTCTTTTTCTTTCTTTCTTTTCTTTCCTTCCTTCCTTCCTTCCTTCCTTTCTTCCTTCTTTTCTTCCTTTCTTTCTTTCTTTCTTTCTTTCTTTCTTTCTTTCTTTCTTTCTTTCTTTCTTTCTTTTTTTCTTTCTTTCTTTCTCTCTCACGCACTAACTCACTCAAACACACACTTGATTCAAATGATTAAAACGTCTAATTAGTACGTATTCTTGTACTATTGTACTCTTCATAAAAAACAAACAATTATGTACACTAAGAAATAAGCTAACTGGGCATCAGCTTGTTCTTTTTTTTACATTAGACGCTTACCAAAATTCAATTAAAATTTGTACATTTAAGCATTCTGTTTTTTGTCATTTGCCTGTATGTTTTGTCATTTTTGTAATTTGCGTTCTATTCAGATATACTGTATTTCGATATTCCAATATTTATACAAATTACAATATTTCACAATTACAGTTTAATGCATTGTATTTATTTTATTTGTTTTATTCAGTGTGGATATTTTAACGTTTATGCATTTTTTTACATTTTCTTTTTTGAGCCAAACAGAGTAGCACTCCCAATTTTATTATCACCCAGTGATACAGTAAAATAATGATTTAAGTGCTATAATAAAATAAACAAAGGCATTTAATTAGATTCTGTTCTGTTCTATTCTATTTTATTTAAAAACAACAGACTCAGCCTATAGATGTTTACTTTGCCCGAGCTGACTGTAGATAAAGAGTGATGTGTCTGTTGTGTCTCCAGGCCAGTAGCCAGGGTCTGGACGGTGGTCCTCCTGCTGGGGACATGTCTGCTGTACTGTGCCCGTGTGGCAATGCCAATCTGTGCGGTGAGCATGGCAGAACGCTTCAGCTGGTCCAGAAAGGAGACGGGCATGGTGCTGGGCAGCTTCTTCTGGGGCTACTGCTTCACTCAGGTCCTCGGAGGATATGTCAGCGACAGGTCAGAGGTCGCGCTCTTATTGATGGCTACCTGAAAAAGTACTTTTTATACTGTAATACTTAAAATAACTACTTTTTCAACTATTAAAATAAAAATGTTGTTGCTATAGATATGTTACCTACCATATGACGTCACGGAACTTATTATAAATATTGGATTCTCATTGGCCGATGATTTAGGGCTTTGAACCCAACGACATCTGCTTCTGCTATGTTTAAGGTTGACATGGTAACATTGTAAACGTAAAATGTCACGTTTTGTCTTCCTGCTTTCAACATACATTAGGGATTAGGCGTTGCTCCAACAGTTTTTTTTAGTTCAATATTTGTTTAGGTTGTGTAAATGATGGCAGACTACATGGATTGTGTTGACATTTCTCTGGAATATAGTCCAGAGTGTCTTTGCTTGTTGTTCCCTGTTTCAAATTTGATTTGATTTAGTGATTTGTGTCGTCCACAGAGCCACGGGTTGAAATTTAAAAAGCTGCTGCTAAATCATTTAAATAATTTGATTCCTTTTTCCGATTTCTGTTCTCTGAAACGTCAAATGCTTAAAAAATAAATGGATAAATAAAATGAGTTCATCCAGTATAAGACATATTTAATTTGTGTTTGTGAGGCAAAGCATCAATGTCATAATGGGCATAACCTTTAGATTATCTATTATTTAATATCAGGACACTTTCATTACAATTCCGCAATCTGATTGGTTGATGACTAAAGACTTGAATCCTACACTGTCTGCTTTAGGGCTGCAACAAACGATTATTTTGATAATCGATTAATCTATCGATTATTAGTCCGATTATTCGATTAGTCATCGATTATTCTAATGATTAATCAGTAGGTTTAGAACGATTATTCAGCCGTTTCAGCAAAGATAAAACAACGAGTTTTACCACATTTTAAGTTAAGAAATTCTCTTCTTCTTTAGAAATAATACATTTTTTTTGTTTTAATATACTATAAATCAACTAAACAGGTCACTTTCTTTAAGTTTTCTGATTATGTCCAACTCAAATTACACACAAATGCCCTCTACGCATTGTTTTACACATTTTGTTCCAATTCAAAAGTAAAAAATAAATGATTAGCTGCATTGCAGACAATAATGTTCCATGTGAACATTTCTTGACAGCAGCTTCATTTCTAAAACAAGAGTTCAGGTTGTTTTACTTTGATAACATTAAACAAAAATACTGTACAGTATTTTTATTATCAGAGACTGTTTGTTATTATAAGTAGAAAACATCAAGTTATAAAATAGTTTTGCAGCCGCTTGCGTTTAAGCTCTGAAACATTGAAATCACGGAGTTTAACCTGGAGAAGCATCTGGAATTTTTAAATACTTAATACTCTCTCTGCCAGGGGTTTGCAAACTCTGCTTAAAGATACACTATACTGTGAACTTCACTATACAGACCGATAAAACCACGCGACAAATCCTTCCCGTATTGATACAAAACGGGACGCGCAATTTAATTCTCAAACGCGGGACGAGAGCGTATTGTAAAGGACGAGTGGCGCGTCAGTCGAGACGCTTCCTCTTCAAGTCTCCAACATGCGAGTTATTCTCCCGTGAAAGGTCCGCCGCGCATGTTTTGCACACGACAGTATTTTTGGTGTTAAGTTGTAAAACTTTCCAACACCTTATTACGGTATTTCGGATTCGCACTTCTTCTGCCGCTGAGCAGTAATATCGGGAGCGCTGCATTACACTTAGCGTCACTGCGCCGTAGCGGTCATATCGCGATATTGCAGGCGCATACATTAGGTCACATGACACCAACGATTTATTGACAACACAAATATTTGTCGACACATTTTTAATGTCGACGTTGTCGATAATGTCGATTGATTGTTGCAGCCCTACTCTGCTTACAGCGATATTTAAGGTTAACAGTGTGAAAACTTTAAGTTAAGTAGTTTAAAACTCACCTTCTAAGCTACATGAATTATGTACATTATACTGATAATAACAATGTACGCTATAATAAGTACTCACACATCTATGACCATTTGCATAATTTACATCACTAAAGCAATTTTTACATATGAAATAAATCAATGCCCATTTTATTTGTAAAATTGACCCAGAGACTGACCGTGATTGGTGCTTTGTGTTCAGAGTGGGCGGGGAGAAAGTGATGCTGCTGTCCGTGGCGGCGTGGGGAGCGATGACGGCCTTCACACCCATCCTAGCGCATCTCTGCTCGCAGCCCATCGTGGCCATGACCCTCTCCCGCTTCCTCATGGGTCTCCTACAGGGTGAGTGGCACGGAACATCAGCACCACCGACTTTGACTTACGAATGTCCTAGATAACGAAAATCCAGTGTAACAAAATCCATCGCCCCGAAAATGTCATCCCGAGTTCTGAAATTTATTTGCTATATGAAAGGAGGGCGTCTTTTTCTTAGCGCTAGCATGCAGGGAGATGAGAGTCCAGACGTGTATAAAACAGCTGTTTAATCTTCCCTGCTCGTCAAATAAACTAAAAACAACAAAACTTCTATTTAGTTTAGATAAAATAAATAGAGATAAACTACTATATATAAAGTAGGCACGTCTTGCCCGACTAAACACTATTCTAGTTACAAAGATTAAAATAGAACCTAAATTAAGATATTTTTGGTCTTGACTTGTATAATTACGTGAGAAAAATTGCATTTTTTAAATTTGTTTAGTCTTATCACATTTTGATTAGTCAGGGTTCGAATGTAATGGGCAAACATATTTTTCTATTTTCTCAAAGTCAGAAAACACTTAATTGAGAAAATAATCAAACAAAAGAAGAAAATGGTCTTTTTGGTATTCTGTAATTTTATAGATTTTATATTTAGATTTTATAATCTTGTTTTTATTTTTATTCTTTATCTCCTTCTCCTTCGTCTTCTTCTTCTTCTTCTTCTTCTTCTTCTTCTTCTTCTTCTTCTTCTTCTTCTTCTTCTTCTCCTCCTTGTTGTAACATGTTTTTATTTTTATGTTCTGATATTTTATATATTTTATTTTCATTTTCATTTTATATTCAGTTATTTTATAGCTTTTATATTTTATATTCTTGTTTTAATTTAAATGTTTTATCTCCTTTTTTTTCTAATAAAAGTTTTTTATTTTTATATATAAAAATTTAGTCATATATATAATTTAGTCATTTTCATTTTATATTCAGTGATTTTTATATATTTTATATTTATATTTTATATTCATGTTTTTATTTTTATTCTTAATCTCCTTCTCCCTGTTGTAACATGTTTTTATTTTTATGTTCTGTTAATTTATATATTTTATATTCATGTTCATTTTATATTCAGTTATTTTATATATGTGTTTTTATTTTTATTCTTTATATTCCCCTCTTATTTTATTTTATTTTGCAGGTCTTGATTTTATTTCATGTTCAGAATTGAGTTCTCTAGAAACACCATGAGTTGACAAGTGTTTACTGGCGCCGTGAGAACTTTTCAGATAGTTTTTTCGTGCAAACCTGTGTACTCAACATCAGCCCTGAACGCTCCTCACCATAAACAGATTGTTCTGATGGGATGTTTGTTGGTTTGTAGGTGTGCACTACCCGTCTCTGGCCAGTCTGTGTTCTCAGAAGGTTGTGGAGAGCGAGCGGGGCTTCCTGATGAGCACCGTGGGCAGTGGCTCTTACCTGGGGTGAGTTCATGCTCCGACTCGGGCTTCCACACCACTGACGCGTGTGTGTGTGTGTGTGTGTGCAGGACGCTGGTGATCGGCGGTGTGGGCTCTCTGATGCTGGACCTGTACGGCTGGGAGAGCGTCTTCTACGTGTCAGGAGCTCTATCTGTGCTGTGGGCGCACTGCATGTGGAAGTATCTGCTGAAAGGCCAGGGTAGGTTCTTTTGCTTTTAGATTATGTTAAATTCAATTAAGTATGAAGCCCATTTCCTCCTCTCAAATTTTTGTCATCAACTTTTGCATGAGTCAGAGAAAGATTTACTATCAATGGATAGATAGATCAATAGATAGATACAATTAGAGAAGATTAAAGAAGATTAAAATAAAAGTCAATTCTCCTAATCGGAAATCCATCTCCCAGATTCCTGGGTGAAGTGAATCATAGCGAAGGATTATTATCCCTTGCACACTCTGCTAGCGACTGTTCTTCGTTTTCGATTGTTTTCCGACCCTTTTTGAACTTTTGGTTTCCGGCCGTTAGCGCTAATTTATCAGATGCTCTGTCTGTTCCAATAATTATTATTTTTTTGTTCTTATACTCCATTTATATAAAAACTCATATGCACGTCTGCCTCCGGAACTATTATTTAAAAGCAGGGGTGTCAAACTTGTTTTCACAAAAGGCCACATAGCATAATGTCTGTCCTCAAAGGGCCGGATGTAACTTATAAATGTAACTATATGTAATCAAAATGTTAAACAACTGTGAGACGCCTGGCCATTCTGCAGCATCCGCGATCACTGTCCCTGGTCCTGAAATGGCCAGGTGTCTCACACAACTCATTATTTATCATTACTTATCATTAAGTGACTATTGCAGTTGCATAGAAAACATTTGTTTGCTTGTCGCTCTAACACATTTCTTTTTACATTTTAAAAATAATTCAAAAACAAATAATTTACATTCTAGCAAGAGAAATAACAAAACTGTGGAAACACTGCCGCGTCTACCGTAGTCAAAAGGCATTGTGGGAAATGTAGCTTTTGTCAACGCACACTCTTAATTTTTTTTTTTGGTATTTATTTTTAGACACTTGAAACTTTTAAGCTCTCGCGGGCCACATAAAATGACATGGCGTCATATTTGAAATAGCCAATTATAAGCAGCCCCCAGGTATTTGAGCCGCTAAAATGTACTGCTACGTAAACACGGTAGTTGCTTTATGTTTTGCGTGGTCCTTTTTAGTGTGCGTATTGTTGGAGTGGTGTAGTGATGAAGTAGTTTTCTCTTCGCAGGTCCCATCATCACGCTGGAGTCTCTGGGCAGCGCCGGGTCACAGTCCAAAGTGTCCAAGAGAAACTGGCTGCGTCTCTTCAGACAACCAGCTGTGTGGTGAGATTAGAACCCGTGTGTGTGTGTGTGTGTGTGTGTGTGTGTGTGTGTGTGTGTGTGGGAGGGGACTTGAGGCCAAACAAAGGGCCTTTACTGAACTGTTGAAAAGAGCTGATTCATGTCTTCTCCGTTTCTCCGTCTATATTTAGACCCGTGAATGATTCTTTCTCTCCGTTAAAGACTTTCTTTACAACATGGGTTTCAGTTTCAGGCATTTTTTTCTGCTTCAGCTGTCAAAAAGTGAACTACTGGGACTTTTATTGTGTAATTTCAGTGCACATGTTTTTTTTTTTAATTGTAATTGTAAAAGAGGTTTCTCGTCTTATGTGTGCCAGTTAAAACTGTGAAAAGCGCCTTACACTCAAAAAACGCTCAAAAACGCTCAAAAACTTGTGGGGGTGCTTATACAGTCAACGCCATTTAATTGTGCCAAATCCTAAAATCTCAAAACAAATCGTATCTCATAACGCAAACTTCCACCGCTTTATCGGGGCAAAAAATATGCTTTTTTGGGCCAACATTTGGAGGGGAGATGAAAACAATTACCTATAAATCGCCAGCTTTCAGATGGAAATCTGTGAAAACGCACATTTGCGTGTGTGTCCCCGCTATTTAGAGCGGCGTGTGTGTCCCCGCTATTTAAAAAGAAGAATACACGTCCAACGGTCGATGTTGTAATGGATAGTTTTTTTCATTTGAATGAATGAGCTGTGGGGCGTGTTCGGCGAAGCTTTATGTGGGGCAGCCGCTTAATTCGGTCAAATAATAATAATGATAATAATAATACATTTTATTTATAATTCACTTTCCATTACTGGGGTCGACAATATAAATGGCTCGGTGGCCCGGACGCACTTTAAAAACCAACCGGGCCACCAGATCGGTCCAACTGCTGGCCCGGTGGGGCCAGTAAAGATGACTCGATAAAAAAAAATAAAATTTCTCATTATTTACCTGCATTTCTGTTTAATCGTTTTGCTCGCTAACTACCGCGAATTGTATAGAGTGTTGTGATCCTGACAGTCATAGACTAATATGCAGCGAGTTTTTGGTGCTCCGCATCCACACGTGAGTACTCAGTGCTCACTCCTGCGGATGTGCCGAGTCCTGCGGATGTGCCGCAGCGGCATATATAGTAAACACAAGTAGCAAGTGCCTCGCAAATAATCTCGTTAAATCTTGGCATCAAGAATGAAAAACGAGATTAAATAAAGCAGCGCGAAGGCGGAACTGCTTAGCGATAATTTGTTAAAAGAAAAGTTTGTTAAATCACGAAACGCTAACGCGGCTTTCTTTACGCTTATCACGACTGTGCAATAACGACACACTTTATTATTAAACCATAATACAATAGCCAAACTACTATCATGAATATTACACGAAGAACAGAGTATCTGACGCGTGATGTCCGTCACATTCAGACGCAGCCTCATCACAGGAAGTGATCCTTTTGTCCAAGATTTCAAACGTCTAAACACACGTTTGAAATAATTTATTTGATGTTCTTTAATAAAAGTATCCAGACAATTTGGGAGTTTAAATTAAATGATACATTTACATATATATTTGTATTTCCAGTTATTTAAAAACACCACGTATATTTACTGACTCTTTGATTGGTCTCTGCTGTGATTCTGCTCTTTTTATATGTAACATGTTAAATCATTTGCACTTGGACAATAAATGTTTTTTAATTATTGATGTTTTTCAACTGATACTGATTCATTCTGAACAGAGCAAATCAGACACTGCAGGGGAACCATATGACAAAACTGCCAAAAACACTTCAAAATTGCAAACTTTTTAAGATTGGTTGCAGAATAATTTGTGCAGCAGCAGCTCAGTCTGTAGAGCTGGGGTTGGAAACACCAGATCATGGGTTCGATTTCCAGTAAAACTGTACAATTTTTACAAATTTCAACACATTTTTAATGACATGAAAGTTGCTCTGGATAGAAGCATCTAACTGACCGTATGAAGTAAAAATAAATTGCGGTATTGGGCCCAAGACACCGAAATGTTTTCCACTGTGCGCCACAGAGCTAGTGACATGTTTCAGGAAAGAAGATTAAAAAAATCACGAGAGGAATTGAGGGAAAGCAAAAGAGAATACGAAAAGAAAAGGCAGAGAATTGCACTTGTTCTGTTTTTGTTTAGTTTTTCTGCACTTTGCACTAAACCTACTTTAAACAAATGATTCATATGTTGTTCAAGCAAACAGTTATTTATTTCTTTTGTGATTATTGGGATCAATACACAACGTGTCAACCTGGGCCAGTGGTTTTGATAGTCGGGCCAGTGGAAAATTTCCCTCAAAGTGCTGACAGAGTTAAGCAGCCCACTGCTCCGGGTTTGTATGTGCTCCATTCACTGTGTATGTGCACTTCTCTTGGATGGTTTAAAAGCAGAGCACAATTTCGATATGGTCCTAGTGGCCATATTGACAATTGCACTCACTAACTAACAACTTTCTGGTAAGTCACCAAGAAAGTGGATAGGTGTTTTTGTTCGCCTATTAATGGAATTTTCTTTGTTGTGCATAAAAAATCTGGGGGGTGCTTATATTCGCTTAAATACAGTGCATAATCATCAAAATGATACAAAAAAAATATTATTTGACCTTCCCTACATTTAACAGGATTCCTATGGGTGCTTGAAATCCTTGAAAATGCTTGAATTTTTAATTAAGTGCTTGAAAATGTGATACTTATTTTACAACAATCAAATACAGTGGCACCCGACTTACAAAATTTATCTGTGCCGATCACAGTTTCGTAAGACACAAATTTCAAAATCAGGACGCAATTGACATATACATGCCATAATAAGTTCCAAGCCCCTTTGAATTTGGACAGATTTTTTGTTATAATATGATAGGTTATCGTAATAACTGTAATAAAACAACATGTTACATAAAAGTTGTTGAATTGATTTGAATTGACTGTACATGAATTAATATTGACAGTCGACTAGACAGTGACACTTCTATTTGCTAATACAGCTTAGTTTTTTTTTTTTTTTGCGTACAATTTCTTGTAATGTAATTAACATTAATGGGGAAAATAAGACGCTTTATGGGGCCGAAATTTGAGAGGAATTTTGAAATGAGCTATAAAACAATTTAGTTTTTGTTTGTTTTTGCATAAAATCCCTTTAAATGTAAAATGTAAAGTTTCATTTTGATTGTATTTAGTCAGATCTTTAAATATATATTTTTACCACAACTGTATGGTGCTGGAAAAGCTTGAACGCGGATCATGAAAGTGCTTGAATTAGACTGTTTAGAATCTGTAGGAACCCTGATTAAATGTGTTTTTTTAGTACAATACGTGTGAAATAACGATGCCTTGTTTGCTGTGATCTGTGACAGCGCCGTCATCGTCACGCACTTGTGCACAGCCAGCACCTTCTTCACGCTGCTCTCATGGCTGCCCACCTTTTTCAAGGAAACCTTTCCTGACGCCAAGGTAAAGCGCCACACACACTCCTGTGGAGTTTCTGTAATGTTGACGCTCGGAACGCCTGATGTGATGTGTGTTTCGCCAGGGTTGGGTGTTTAACGTCATCCCGTGGTTTGTGGCCATCCCTTCTTCACTCTTCAGTGGCTGTCTGTCCGATCATCTGATCAGTCAGGGTAGGAACGCTCACACGCCGCCACACTTAACAGAGACATAACACTGGAAGAAGTAAGATTAAACTAAATACAGTACAATATTTTATATTATAACAAACAGAAACCACAAATCACTAGCAGTTAGCTTAGCTTAGCGCTAACAAACGAGTCCAACGTGTCATTGTGGAAACAGTTGAAAATGAAGAACACGTTCAAGAAGCAAAAATTCCAAGGAGCAGACACAATCAAAACGCTGGGTCTGCTAAACAGTGTATATGTTAAGACCAGTGTTGGGCAGTGTTGTATATGTTAAGACCAGTGTTGGGCTATTAGCTTAACTACATTTTTCAGTAGCTTGCTGGTAGCGAAGCTATTTTCTGATTCAAGTAGCTTTTCAGTAGCGAAGCTATTTTTTTGCTCGAGTAGCGGAGTAGCGTCCGCACAAGCTACATTTCAATAAAGCTACATTTACGTTGAAGTTTCACATTCGCGGCGCTGCTCTAGTACGCGTCTCGCGAATAAGCCGATGCTTAAGAGTCGATGCTTTGTACCGAACGACAAAAACCGACTCCCACAAGAGAACCTCAGTCGCTATTGGTCAGATCTGCTGAGACTTTTTTGATGGGTGCACGATTCGGCCAATCACGTGTGATGACAGAATAAACTCTCGCCTATTATGCGAATAAAGAGGGCGGGGTCAGAACGAAGCACGTCCGGTAAATGATAGGAGCGAAACCGAAAAAGCAGCAGCATCTGGCCGCAATTCAGTGAAAGTGGCGACTAAATCGCCCATTATAGCCCTTTGGCTGGGGGAGAGAGGACAAGCGAACTTTCTATTGTTTAATTAAAAGTTATGTTGAGTAATTGATTTTCACAAATAATACCATAAGCCAACAAATGGAGGAGTTGAGTAATTATGGAATAAATACAGTGTATTTATGACAAAAAATCTGATTTTGAATGTTTTAAGGTAATGGAAATATCTGAACTACATTTCCCAGAGGATAGCTTCACTGTAGTGAAAGCTACATTTATTGCAGGTTAGCGAGTAGCTTAGCTTACTACATTTTATAAGTAGCTTTCCCAACACTGGTTAAGACCTCTTAGTTATGATGCTGTTGCTTTGCGCATGCGTGGACTGGTGCAAAGACTATTTGGAAATTAAGTTCTGACCACTAGTATTGACTTATTTATTTTTATTTATCGACGTATTCAAATAAAACGATATCAAAATGACACGAGTCACAAGTTAGGTTTGTTAAATAAAGAAAAATTTTATTTTTAAAAGAATATTAGCGTAATCGAACCCGAAATGTAAAGTACTGGTATTTTTTTATTTTTTGCCTGAAAAATCAGGCGGTGCTTATGTTCGCGTAAATATGGTACTTAAATAGTTAACTTGGAGAAAGTAACTGCTAAAATGTGACGTTTTATTGAACTTTACATTTAGAGAAAGCTAAAGCGTCAGAATTCATTGTACTTAACATTGCACAAATTCATATAACAAGATTCTTGATAGGTTCGACTGACTTTCAACGCGCCTAGTTTTGCCATTACTACAATAGTGTGTTACTACAAGAGTGTGTGCAGAGGAGAAATGATTTTAAAACGAAAATGCCGCCTCACTGGTCAAACCGCTGCCTAATGAAAATGTGAAGACGGAGAACGAAAATCAAATAATAATAAAAACAAAACAAAAATGGGAAGAATTTCTGTTCGTTTTTTTTCGTTTTTTTTTTCTTTTCTACAATAAAATCTCAATCTTTCTTTTTTTTTTTTTTTTATCTGATCTTTTTAATCTTTTTTTTAACCACTAATCTGATTCTAATCCTGGTACTATTTCATTCACAGACCGGTGCCGGCCCACAAAATCTAATTTTATTTGCCACATACATATTTTACGTGGTACAACATTGTTGTTCAATAAAATGTGCAAAAGGGAAATAAAGTGAAGACAACACATAGAAATATGATTAAAAAACAGTAGATGTGAAGATAAAAATTATCGAGATAAAAATACAATCAAATAACGTAAAAAAAAAAGTAAAGATACAAAAAGTGAGTAAAATACAAAAAAAGTACAAAGTACTCTGTGATCCAGGAAGTGTTTTGGTAAAGTTACCTGTTAAGTGTCCAGTAGCCAGATAAAAAGTGACCAGGTGTGAACAGTCCATATTGTGTTGTAGTTCAACTTTGATTGGGATTTGAACACGTGACCTCGCAGCTTTGATGAAAGGCCTGTGATGTCGCTGACTCTTTCTCTCGCTCTGACTTCCTGCAGGTTTTGACACGGCGTCGGTGAGGAAGCTGATGCAGGTGAGTCTTCTCTCCTCTCGGTTGTATGGTGTGATTCTCAGCCGGACTCTCTCTGTTCCTTCAGTTCTTCTCCATGGGCCTGTCCAGTGTGTTCACGCTGTTCCTGTGCGGGACCCTGACCTTTCCCAACGCCGTGGCCTTTGTGTCGGCCACCATGGGCCTGACCACCTTCAGCCACAGGTGATCTGATCTCACACACACACACACACACTCAATCTCAAAACACACTAAAACAACCACAGTTGTTTGTTCGAAACACACACTTCTGTCATACTCTCTTTCTCTCTCTCTCTTTCTCTCTTTCTCTCACACACACTTAAAACTGATAAAAACAGACACACAAGCATATTGTCGCACACTCAAGACACACAAGCCGTTGCATATTCAAAACACACACACTTCTGTCATAAACTTGAAGTGTCGTACTCCCTCACACATACACAGTCTCATACTCTTTCTCGCACACACATACACACACACACACACACACACACTACAAACTGATAAAAACAGAGTCGCTCACTCAAAACACACACTCTGTCACACACATACAAACACAAGCATTGTCACGCTCTCTCTCACACACACACACACACACACACACACACACACACACACAATCCAAACTAACAAAAACAGAGTTGCACACTCAGAACACACACTCCATCACACACATACAAACACAAGCTTTAAACACTTATTGTCACTCTCTCTCTCTCTCACACACACAAACACACACACACACACACACAAAACGGACAAAACAAACACACAGTCACATAGTCGCACATTCAAGTCACAATTCTCTGTCATACACATTCACGTCACACACACACACACACCTACACACACTACAAACTGACAAAAACAGACACACTAAAAGAGTTGCACGCTCTGTCACAAAACACTTAACCTAAAACACACATTCTCGCACGCACACACATTCACGCACACTTAAAACTGACAAAACAAACATAGTCGCACACACAAAGCTCACACTTCTCTGTCACATACAAACATAAATATAAAACACACATCCTCTTTTTGTTGCGCATAAACACACACTCTCAAAACTGTCGCACACAGTCGCACACTCAGAACACACTCTGTCACCAGTGGCGGTTCTACACTGTTTGGCGCCCTGGGCGAGACTCCTCCTTGGCGCCCCTCATTAAAATTTATATATATATATATATATATATATATATATATATATATATATATATATAAAATGTTTTTTAAATGTTATATTTTATGAAGCTATATAAAACTATACATTTTAACTATAAAGAATAACACAAATTAAATATAGAATAAATGTTAAATATCTTGAATCAAACTACAGAACCCTAAAATAAAAAAAACACAAACTAAAAACTGAAATCTGACTTTTCTGGCCTTCCTTGATTAAGTTCTCGTACGAAATATGTTACATGAATACTGTAAATTTTAGAGAGATGGCATAACTTTATCTTTTGCTCGTTTTTCCTCATCTTCTTTTAACTTTTCCCTATGTTGTGAACCTGACAGCTTTTGTGTTTTTTTTCTCCATCTCTCACGAATCCTAATCGTTTGTTTTGCAAATTGGGGATGAAGTCATCGGATTTATCCCACATCCCTTCACCCAACACTGTTACTCAAGACCTGAAGTCAAGAGTGTAAACAAATACACCTGGATTGTTTTGTATTACCTATGTTTTTTTGCATTTGACACAATTTAGATAAAAAAAAACATGTTTGCTTCTTAGGAGTGTGACAATTAATCCTGTTATTGACGTGTACATCCTTAATAAATGAGTGATGCGTTGAAGCTCCGCCCCCCGCCTGTCCCAGACTTACGGTAGTTTAGCCCGGGCGGGGCTGCTCCCTTCTCGAGAGAGACACACACTCACAAGTGCGTCACCTTTTGCGCTCATCCTCTCCCTCCTTTTTCACTTTTATCGTTATCTGCCACGACACACAAACGGGTCGCCGTCACAAACGTATGATACTTTACCAAAAAACGCATTGCGGCCGCGCATATTTTTTTTTTCCGAGCGCCCGTGGCGTCTCCCACGTGACTTGAAAAAATGCCGCCCTGGGCGACTGCCCCGTTCGCCCATGCCTAGAACCGCCACTGTCTGTCACACACATACAGAACACTAACTTACAACACACATTGTCTCTCTCGCCCTCACACACATCCACACACACACTACAAACTGACAAAAACAGACACGCTAAAAGAGTTGCACACTCTGTCACGCACATCAAAACACTAACCTAAAACACACATTCTCTCGCGCACACACACACACACACACACACACACACACTCAAAACTGACAAAACAAACACACAAAGCTCACACTTCTGTCACATACAAACATAAATGTAAAACACACATCTTTTTGTTGCGCATAAACACACACTCTCAAAACTGACAAAAACAGATACACAAACAAAGTCGCACACTCAGAACACACACTCTTGTCACACACATACAGAACCCTAACTTAAAACACACATTTTCTCTATCGCTCTCACATACACACACACACACTCTCTCTCTCTCAAAATTGACAAAACAAACAGACAAGCATACAGTCGTACACTCAAAACTCACACTCTCTCTCTCTCTTTCTCTGTTTCTCTCTCATACCCACACACACACCACCACACACACACACAACACACAAAACACTACAATTGACAAAAACAGTCGCACACTCAAAACACACACTCTGTCACATACATACAAACACAAGCTTTAAACACACATTGTCACACTCTCTCTTTCTCTCTCTCTCTCACACACACACACACACACACACACACACACACACACACACACACACAGACACAGACACAGACACAGACATACACACACACACACAAAACTGACAAAACAAACACAAACATACAGACTCGCACTTCTCTGTCATACACAGTCTCTCTCTCTCTCACATACACACAAACACTCCAAACGGACAAATACAAACACAAAACAGAGTCGCACACTCAGAAAGCACATGTCACACACATACAAAACGATACTTGCTGCTTCCGTAGGTGTTGGTGAGGCTCCGCCCCTTTAAGATGCTGCTCAGAATAAGTTGAAGTTCAAGTTCTGAGCATTTGTAAGGCGCTTTTCACATGTTTAACTGTCTCAATATTGACTATTGAAGAATAATGACATCACACTTTCACAGGCGTGTCTGATTTACTGAATATTAATGAGTCAGTTTGTTTCTTGTGTGTTCCGCTCTTGTATTTCCACACTGAAACACTGCTAAAGAAATGGGATGTGACATCATTCTCTGTTGGCCAATCACTGATCTTCAAACGTGTGATGTCGTTGCAGTGGTGTGTCTCTGAATGTTCAGGATCTCGCTCCGTCCTGTGCCGGATCACTGTTCGGTGTGTATCTTCCTCAGTTATTTCATATCACCATTTAATATCATTTATCATATTATCTTTCAATGATGTGATTTTGCGGCGATTAAAAAATGGACAAAAGTGTGTTTGCGTGACACTTTTATCTGATTTAACATTTACACACGCGTACTAAAACCAGAAGTACCCGTCACTCCCTTTCTCTTTCTTTCATTTTATTTATTTATTTGATTATTTATTTCTATATTGTTTTGTTCTTGGTTTTGCCTGGAATATTTTTTGGGTGGATCAATAAATTTTTCCACTAACGGTCGCTAATGTGTCGCAACATTGCTGTAGCTGATTGAGAACTACGTTTTTGTACATTTATTATTTATTTATTAATTTTTTACAATTCAAATTTTTTTTAATTAAGGTTGAATTTAATGTGTTCAATTTACACATTTACAATTCATTTTTATTGTTAGGATTCTTGTTTTACTGTTTGTGTGTTCTGGATTTCATCAGATAAGGTCATCTGACTATTTTTTATTTTCTGTTATTTACACACATTGGTTATCGGCTTCAGAGCATTTCTGATTCTTTAACATCTAATGTATTTATCATTAAAATATGTTAGATCTTGTATTACAGTATTAGGTGAATTTTCTTTTACTTTTTTTTTTTTACTGTAAAAGCAGTTTTTATTGTTGCAGTATCTGTTATAACGCCACTAATAGCAACAACATAAACAAAAGGGAAAGTAACATGTCTCAGGACAAGATCTGTTTGAAATGTGCAAGATAAGAAATAAATGGCCATCACTCAGAATCAAAATAATCCCCACATTGCAGACATTTTGTTGATCTTGATCTGCACCAATTGCTAAACAAAATCGAGTTAGGACATCCCTAATTTAAACCCACCAAAACTAGAATTGTTTTCTTTTTTTTATTTTTCGTTTTAATCTGATTTTTATTTTTTGATAGCGTCCAATTCTTCCACCAGGGGTCGCTAATGTTTCACATAACGTCATAGCTGAAAAAATGAATGAATGAGACATTTATCCCACTAGGGGAAATTTCCGTGTTTTTACTGCAGCAACATTGAACGGTACAACAAAAACATAATTAAAATAAATAACACAGTGATGACAGGGTAAAAAAAAGAAAACGAGCAATAGTATAAAAAATTGTGCAAGATAAAAAAATGATACAAATAAATGAAAACAATTATTGGCTGTTTGCTTTGGAATTCATTCAATTAGATTGTCTAAATTTATTTTTTGTCGTAGTTAATATTTTATGGAAAAAAAAATGCCAATAAAAATGTTTATAACATATTTATAAAAATCTAATTGGGCGTTTGCTTTTACAATTTCTTTGCCCTGGATTTCATCCAATGAATTGTCTGAATTTCTTCGTTTTTTTGTCAAAGTTAATATTTCATGAAAATAAAAAATACCAATAAAAATGTTTAACATGTTTATAACATCTTTATAAACACATAATTGGGCGTTTTGCTTCTACTATTTTTGCCCTGGATTTCATCCAATGAGATAATTGTTGTTTTTTTTATTTCTTTGTGTTCGTCATCATTGTAGGCGTCATGAACACGTGTGGAGCGTTCACAGGTAAGAGACGTTCTTTCCTCACCCGTGTGTGATGTGTAATGGTGTAATTGTGTGTGCTCTTCTATCAGGGGTGCTGATGGTGTATTTCTCCGGGTATTTGATCGAGGCCACGGGCTCCTGGGCATCAGTCTTCGGCCTGGTCAGCGTGGTGAACCTGCTGGGTCTGGCCACCTTTCTGTGCTTCGCGGAGGCTCGCAGAGTGGACATCGATATAGCCAAGAGCCGTCACAGCGTCCACATCTGAGATCAGTGCAGGATCTGCCGGCATTGCTGATTCAGCTAATAGTGGCATTATTGCTTCGTGACTCTGACCAAAGCTGTTCAAAAACTGCCTAGTTACCGTCCATTTAAGTGTATGGTTCTGAAAGACCATTGGCTGACTGAAATGGAGATCTGTGGGTTGATAAGTTACAGTAGATAAAGGTCATGTGACCGGTGAATTCCAGCTTTCTGATGTTTAAAGGCTTTTTATTTTTCGCTGGAGCTTTAAGTCAAAAACTGCAGTCAATAGGTTTCTGTTATTTATCATCCATAATATTTAAATGAATATGAGTCCATGAACCCGAATGACCTTAAAGCGTCAGACGCGATTGAGACTTAAGCCTCCAAATGCTGTGAAAGACTTGAGTTTATATGTTCTATTGTCTAATCTCTTGAGTAGTTAGGTCCGTTATCTTCACGGCACCGATGCCATCCAAAAATCCTGCGATTTATTTATGTCTGATCACTTTATCAGCACGAGATGAAGAATCCGGTCTTTGCAGACAGTAAATATGTGTATTTATTGATTTGTTTGCTTACTTTTGTTGAAAAATGTTTTTCGTTATTTGCTTTATTTTACATGTACATCAGTTTGATTCTTGTCACATTTTTGCTTTTGTGTTACAAGATTTGATTTGATTTTGTTACAGTTCAGTTTCAGTTTTTTTCCCCTTCAGATTATGTTTTCCCCCGTGTTTTCATTGAAACGGTCCTGAAGAGTTGCAGCAATGAATCTGTGATTTATTGTCCTATATTTAGGATGCTGTGATCCCATGTCCATTCATTTATAAACGAGGGTTTATTGTATCACATCTATTGTGGAAGTGTCATTTTTTTCCAGTTTTTCCAAGTGCATTTTGCTAAAAAATAATTTACAATTAATTTAGCTGGAGATGCTTAACTTGTGCTGAATGTGGTTTGCACCAGTTTTAATTTGCCTCATCTTGTTGACACTAATTTGATTCCATATAAAAGGCCATTCAAACTAATGACTTTGAGTATTTCCCAAAGTCAACAAGTTTATCAAAAGTAGAAAAGGAGTATCTTCATAAAATGCACAAGGGATGATTTACATGAGACGATCAAAAATACGGACTGTTTCAAATTTGTGTTCTGTTCAATCTAGTTGCACGCACAAACCTGGAGCAGTGGGCAGCCTTAAGCCGTGTTTTCCAGCAGGCATGAGTTCCTTTCTTGTCTTTCATTGTCTTTTTCTCTCTCTCTCTTTCAATTACCTCTTAATTCTTAATTCGTGCTGTATGTGTTTTGCGCCACTAGAGGGCAGCAACGTCCGGGAAAATCACACGCACAAAGTTCATCAAACTACGTCAGCGTGTAGACTACGAAAAGTGGAGTAACTCATTCGAATTGATGTGTTTGCACTCTTCAACTCAGTGCAGCATCGACTCATCACGCTAATAATCAATTCACACTTCCTGTATGCGCGTGCATTTTGCTGTCATTCTAGACCTGTGTGCGCGTGCGCGGTTGTCTTCTGGTGCTCCATACGGGGTGGCACCATATGGCAGGTCACCGCGTGCCATGCTGGTGAGTTGGCACTGTCTGCGTGTGCCAGGCATCCGTCACCCCACTCACGCGACTCTCCGAGGTTGCCATGGTGACAGATGGCGTTGTCGGCACCGCAGGGCCAGGCCGGGTGAGATTAGGGGCCCGGGGCAAAGCGTCCGACACTGAAGACCTGGCAATGATGGCGAAACCGAGGCTGGTGATGCGTAAATACAAATAGATTTGGGTTCAAACTACATGATGGTTATTTTTACAATTTTTACTATAATAAAACGAACGCACGCGCGTCCTGCATTATTCATCGGGCTTGAGACGGGTTTATGAAGAGAAAAAAATAAAACGAGTCTAACACATGTAAAATGTGTAAAATACAATAACCATGGGGGATGAGACCCTCGGGCCCCTGAAGTCTGGACGTGTTAGTGTCCGCTGAGTGACGTCACGGGCTACTCCGACGTGTCAACAAAGCAATATGTCGCTGTTTTAGAAATACTCTTAAGGGATATGTCTAGTTATTTTATTAAATTGACTAGAACACCGAATAAAGTTGCTATAATTTGTGATGGTCGGAGAATTTTTATTCTGCACTAGAACATATATTTTTAAGAGTACGGAAATAGATGGAAAAATATTTTATAGAGTAGAGAAATTAGTAATTTAATTGCTACTAACATTTAAAGAAATTGACTATACAATTAATTAGTTTCTTTTTGACGTAATTTGGTATTCCCGAATCCTCATTTCGAATGATTCGGATCAACCATTTTAACAATAGCCAGAAAACATCCATTTCTCACACGCAGTGTGTGAAATTAAGACGCGGAAAGGACGTTTTTTTCGGAAACTTTGAAATCTGGAGTCTCACAAGATTTTCGCAAATACGAAACACAAATACGCTTCATTCCATCAAAGAACTCAGTTAGCTTTTTATATGGTGCTTTGTTTTATCATTCGGATACTTGAAGCACCTGGTGTTTATGTTCATTGTTGAACAAAAAAACAGTTGTTTAACGTGCAATAGCAAATATATGTGGCGGAAATAACTCACGCGCGTGCGCAGAAGAGGAGACTTTCGCGCGCATTATTGCTCGGAGTAACGCGTCTGTCAGACACCGGAGACGCTCGTGAGTGAAACACCGCCATTAATTACTAATTAACTTCAAGTTAATGACAATGTCACTGCGTCGTTGTCTCTCCAAAGCGCCTCCCCCACGCGCACCCGATCTGCATGCTAATGAGCCCGGCACGCGCTCGCTTTCTTCTCAATCATAAAAAAGTAATTGATGCAGGAAATCTAAAGTCCATAACAGAGCCGTTTATAGCGTCATATTACCATTCATCAGTCCCTAGTCAGACGATAAATGTCACCGTTTTAAAGGTGTATTTAGAGAACAAAATCCTCACAGATCCCAAACATCACAGTCAATGTTTCCAGGATTGGCGCCATATCTCCCCGTGACCCAGAAATAGAGCAAACGATATCGAGAGTTTCGAATCCGGGCATCGTTTGTCTGTGCAGTCAAGACGAATGCAAATATTTAAACCACTTTTAATGCTCAAAAATAAGTGATGCATAAGGGGCGACTTTAGGGGCGGGGCATTGGCTACATCGACATCACTTTGTGGTACAGTGATCGCAATGTAAAATGTGTTTTCAAGAAAGTATAAACAAGAATTTGTCGTAAATTTGAAATACAGTCACAACTCAACAGACTTCTCTAATGATAATTGTATTTTATTGGGTGGCTAAAATGTTTGTATTTTTTTTTTGCAGTGACAATTATTCAAGCATGAAAACAGCACATACTTTAAATAGCTACAAACATTAGCTAGTAACATTTTTATTAGTCGTTTTTAGAATTTCATTTCCAATTAAAAATATAGAAAATTGTAATTTACTATTCTATTTTCATGGTCATTGTGTTGTGTATTAATGTTTCATGTAATAAATTAATGCTTATGAGTTTGAATGAACTTTAACAAGCAAATTATAATATTACATTGGATTGTGATCCACTTACATTGTATTTTACAAAACTTACAATTTATATTAAAATATTTAAAATATAGTAAAATATTGAAAATATTTTACTTTACGCGCAGATATTTCACCCTTTCTCACAAAAATAAACAACAGACACAAGCGCGGTAATTAAATTAACATTTATGACGTGAACTAAATAAATCTTTCAGAAAACGGGGCATAGGGCTTTCGTTTTACGTCAAACCTCTGCTCAAAAAGATGTGCGCGAGCCGAGCACAGCACAGTGCGCGCAAAGGAGCACCGACTGGCCGGCTGCTCCACACACACACGCACGCGCGCGCACACAAGCACAGTTGCACACTCTTTGGCACACTCTTAATTATTCCCAAACCACGAGTCAGCATTGGCGTCCGTCTTAAAGGGGCAGGGCACTTTTCCCACAACCTTTAAAATTATAATGCAACGATACCAAAGGCAAATAAAACCTTAAACATACAATAACTTCAATAGATAAATACCAACGGGTTACTTTATTTTTAGGTTTCCTTTACCACCAAGAATGTCTGAATAGTTTTATTATTTCTTCAGGATTAAAGAGCATCTGAACAGGTGTTCTATCATTTTTTCCCCTAGTTCTGTGTTATATGTTTAAGTTTGGAAAAAAACGTGTTTAATGATATTTTAAGGGTTACCTCTCATCTTATTTCGCAAGGGGGTGTGTGCCCGGCGCCATTTAAGTGTCCCATGTGAGCCCCAAATAACCGGAATTGACTTTATATGAAACACAAAATTGGGTTTCTACTCATTTCTATCTTTTCACTTTTTTCTCATTTCTTTCCCCCGACTTATAAGAGGGTCTAAACAAAATACCACAATCTCACAGCTGAAGTAGGGGGGGTCGACTTAAAAGCGGATCGACTTATAAGCGAGTAAATACGGTATGTTTTATTCTTGCAACTTGTAGAAAGCGGTAAAAAGCGGACAAAAAAAATTGATCTAGCTAGATTTTCACAGACAATCTAGCCATTTTTACTATTACAGTTTTTCTCAGTCGCTTTAGTGCAATTCTCAGATCAGAATTGAAGTTTGCAAATCTGTGTGTGCATTTCTCAAAACAATTTGTACAAACAGCAAAACACCATGGATTTCTTGCAAAAGCCTGTAACTTGCTCAAAATGTTTAGTTCATCTCTCAAAACTAAGTCTTTATGTCATTGAACATGTCAGTGCTATCAGAATGTCAAGTCCTTGTGTCATTGTCTACGAACAAGACAGTCAAATTACTTAGTCATGTTGTCAATAAAACTGTGTACTTTAGAGGGAGGTTCTGATGTAAACTTTGTAAAGTTTTGATGACAATCATTGTGAAATGTAAGTTACACCTTTTTGTTTGATTGCAAGAGGCTGGAAAAGATTTCGCATTTATACTTTTATTGTTTATATTGTAAATTGTTGACAGACCATGTCATACCAACATGGAAAAAACCCACTGCAAACAGTAACACAAAGGGAAAAAAAGATAGGACATTGGTGTGGTCTTCCTACACCTCTCGTCGTTCCTGTATGTTACGCCACAACTTCTCATCCACATCACAGTCCAACTCCTTGTCCTACCATTGTCAGACATTGTAGAACAATGTGTTGTGCTTCAGCCATATACAGTATATACTTGCCCATTGATTGTCAATGAGATGCACCTTTGTTAGAGGAAGTCAAGTCACCTGAGAGCAAGTTACCAATTCAGGACAGATTTAGAAAAAAAAAAAACATATAATGGAGATATGTAGAAATATGTTTGTCACATTATGACAACTTGATCCACCATTTTGCAGTTAATGACTTATACGATGAACTAATGACTAGGTGTTTTGAGGAGTAAGACTATTGCACAGTGAACTATATAATACATTTTGATCAACATGACATAAACAATTGATAATGTATCAAAGAGCAGAGAATTGTACATAATCATTTGCATGATGTACCAAAGCAATTGCAACTTGTTCAAAGAAGTGAGAAACTGCTTTAATGATGTGCACGAGAGACATCATGATGTGAATATTGAACAAATAGTTTTGAGAATTTCAATTCTGATCTGAGAATTGTACTAAAGCAGAGAAAAACTGTAATTAACATTAAATGTATTGATTTGCCAAATCTTGTTGACACTAATTTAATTCCATATAAAAGGCCATTCAAACTAATGACGTTGAGTATTTCCCAATCAAAAGTAGAAGCATCTTCATAAAATGCATAAGGGATGATTTACATACGATCAAAAATACGTGGAAAAAAAACTCTAGCTGTTTCAAATTTGTGTTCTGCATTTAACCATCTAGTGAAGTTGCACACACAAATCTGGAGCAGTGGGCAGCCTTAAGCCGTGTTTTCCAGGAGGCATGAGTTCCAACTCCCAACCACAACTACCCTTCCTTGCCTCTTATTGTCTTTTTCTCTTTTCTCTTTCTTTCAATTATCTCTTTTCCCCGCTCCCTCTCTCTATTTCTTCCCTCTATTTCTTTTTCTTCTCTTTTACCCACTCACTCCCTTATTCTCCCGCTTAATTTCTTTCTTTCTTCAATTATTACTTTCTTTTGTTCTTTCTTTCTTTCCACTGTCGCATATGTGCTTGCTCACTGATAGTAGTCATAAACATCTTAAAACATCTTAAAACAATAAATCTTAAACATCTAAAACAATGTAACTGTAACTGTGAAAAGCTCTTTACAAATGCACTGAACTTGAACTTTCTTTCTTTCTTTCGTTCTTTCTTTCCTTCTTACTTTCATATCTGTTTTTGTCTTTTTCTTAATTATCTTTCTCCCACTCCCTCTTTTTTTCTCCTGTAATCTCTCAATTCTTTCTTTCTGTCTTTCTTTCTTTCTTTCTTTCTTTCTTTCTTTCTTTCTTTCTTTCTTTCTTTCTTTCTTTCTTTCTTTCTCTGTCCTTGTCATTAGCTCTGTCTTTCTCTTTCGTTCAATTATCTCTTTCCCTGCTTCTCCCTATTTCTTCCTCTCTTAATCTCTTTCTGTTTTTTACTCTATCTTCGTCCCTTCTTCTCCATCTGTCTATTTCTCTCTTTTTCTCTCTCTATCTTTGTCCTTTCCCCTCTCTCTCTCTCTCTCTCTCTCTCTCTCTCTCTCTCTCTCTCTCTCTCTCTCTCTCTCTCTCTCACTCACTCTTTCTTTCTCTATCTGATTAATATCTGTGTGTCTCTCTATTTCAATTATTCCCTCATTCCCTCTCTATTTCTTCAGTTCTTTCTTTCCTTCCACTTTCACATATGTGCTTGCTCACTGGTCATAATCTTAAACATTCACGAACAATGAACTAAACGCAACAAAATTCTTTTTCTCTCTTAATCTCTCGATTTTTTCTTTCTTTCTGTCTTTCTTTCTTTCTTTCTTTCTTTCTTTCTTTCTTTCTTTCTTTCTTTCTTTCTTTCTTTCTTTCTTTCTTTCTTTCTTTCTTTCTCTGTCCTTGTCATTAGCTCTGTCTTTCTCTTTCGTTCAATTATCTCTTTCCCTGCTTCTCCCTATTTCTTCCTCTCTTAATCTCTTTCTGTTTTTTACTCTATCTTCGTCCCTTCTTCTCCATCTGTCTATTTCTCTCTTTTTCTCTCTCTATCTTTGTCCTTTCCCCTCTATCTCTCTCTCTCTCTCTCTCTCTCTCAGCCTTGTGGCTATATACATTCGCTCCTGAAGTAAATTATCAGTCACTTTGTTTGGCGTTCCCTACGGAGCGGCTCCAGTCTCGCTGATCTCCCATCATTTCCTCCCGCTTGCATCTCACACAAACATTCACTCCGGTCCAGATATGTTGATTTCTGTCAATTAAGTCGGTCAGCTGTTGGCGTCGTGTGAAGCATATGGCCAGTGTGGTGTGGTGTTTTAATGGAGCCCTGCGGGACTGAAGCCCACACCTGAGCTCACGTCAGGCCGAGGAAGCTTCACTCCGTGACCCGTCCACAGGCCTCGGGATCTTCACTCCACATCCACACACAAAGCTGCTCGGAAGCTCCAACAATTGTCTTTAGGGTTTGAATAGGACTGGCCATCACAATCTCTAGAACTTTGTACTATTTCTACGAGAAATCTCCATCGATGATGACAGAAAGACAATCTACTGTCTGTTAAAAAGCAAAGTTCTTTGTTTTTAATATAAGATAGACAGAGAGACAGACAGACAGATAGATAGATAGATAGACAGATAGACAGACAGATAGATAGATAGATAGATAGATAGATAGATAGATAGATAGATAGATAGATAGATAGATAGATAGACAGATAGACAGATAGATAAATAGACTTACCGACGAACAGACAGACAGAGAGAATCACATTTCGCATCTTCAGTATATGGTTTTCATTGGTATTCCACTGTTTTTGTCTCTAGTTGGTATGGTGTTTTTCTTTTTCATATTCCAAACCAGATGATGGGTGATGATGGTGTGAGCTGGTGTCCCTCTCCGCCGGCGCTCTGGGTCGCTCAGTAAAGTTTGGCTGTCAGTCAGCTCTGGCCCGCGGCTATGTGCACTGATTAAAAACCCCCAGAGATAAGGAGACCTAAATTAGATTTCAATAAGGCCATTGAATATTCATAACAGGAAAACATCTAAAGGTAAATGCTTTTTGATCTCGCCTAACAAATACCACTTGTATGCGTTTCCAGGTCCTTTCGCTCCCGCTCCAAGTGTGGCTGTGGCGGGTGGAGGCGCTTGGACCGCCGCTCCGGCTCCTCCGGGGAATGTGGATGAATACTGATGACAGCCTCCATGAAAGAGGACGGGCATTAATTATGTTTATACTAAAGGGATTCAATAGAAAGGGCACCCACACTAAGCATCCATTAATTAGTGGCGCGGGAGAATCAACTGGGTGAGGGAAAAGAAAGAAAGAAAGAAAGAGTTCCACACACATACGGTGGAGCAGCAGAGCCACATCTGAGAAGTTAGGAGTATACGACTATTAATATAATCGCTCGGCTCACGTCATTTCACACTTCTGCGTTGAAGTCTTCAGTGAAATTTTCGACAGTGATTGCCAACATTCGTTTTTCTTAATGATAATGACATCGTAATGGTGTTGGGAATGTTCCTTTCCAAAAGTAATTAGTTACAGTTACTTGTTACTTCTCACAGAGAGTAACTGAGTTAGTAATTGAGTTACATTGTTAAAAAAGCAACTAATTACCAGGGAAAGGAGCTATTGCTTAAATTTTTTATAAATTTGTCAAGTAACTCGGCTGCTCTCAATATTAAATATGTTAAATGAATGAAATGGACACTAAATAAAATAAATTCTTATTATAAAGCATTGTTCATTAATCTACACTATTTTAATATTGCTGTGGGACGGTGTAAGAGACACCTATCAAATTCAATATATTTTTGTAAATATTAAGTTCAAGTTTATTTATATAGAGCTTTTCCTAGTTTGAGACAAGCGCAAAGTCGCTATGCGAATTAGGGAAAAATACTTTTTAGAAGTCTTTAAAGAAGAAAAATGTCCATTATTTATCTGTGTTCAAAAATTAGGGGAAAATAGTCAGTTAAAAAAAAAAGAAAAATGTCCATTGTTCATGGATGTTCAGACTATAGGCTATGACCAGAAGAGCAAGCTAGATTGCGACAGTGGCTAGGAAAATAAAACCTCTTTGGGTACGTGAGAGGATAAAACCTAGGGAGATCCCGACTCTGGTGCCAGTCTCCTCAGGCATGCTATCATTACGAAGTCATTGGTGAAGATGAATACAGCATCTTCACCAATGCGCAGAGGTCTCGTTGGCTCATAACACGAGCTCACTGAGATACGGAGGATAATGCTTTATAAGTTGTTAAGAGAATTTTAAATATAATTTTACGGGTAACCAGTGTAGTGATAATAACACTGAACTAGTATGGTCATACTTTTTTGTTCTGGTTAGTAGTCAATTCTGAACTAACTGAAGTTTATCTATTAGTCAGGCAGGAGAACCTCCAAGAAGACCTTTACAGTAATCTAACCTTGAGGTCATAAACGCATGTATGATTTTTTCTGCATCCGACCTAGGGAGCATATGACACAGCTTTGAGATGGAAAAATGAGGTGGAAAAATGCTGTTCTACAGATGTTGTTGACATGGTTTTCAAATAAAAGTTCATTATCAAATATAACACGTTTTTCAACGTTGATGTGGTTGAGAGTTTAAGTCCATTAGGATTTAAGTCCAGCAGCACCTGGTGTCACTGCACTGGAAACACCATGTCACAGTTAATTGCTGCCACTTGGTGATCAAATTATGTTTAACAAGTGTATACTTGAATTCATTAGGTTTAAAAAAAAAAAATAAAATTTTTTTTTTTAAGTCCCTGTAAACTGACGATGAACTTAGCGTATCACAAGTGATACACTGTGCATCCCATCCTCATTAGTTGTAAAAGAGGTCATGTCATGTTTAAAAGTAAATTTTCTTTGAAAATTCACACCAACCACATAGAACAGCAATCTTTCATCGTAGATAGATTTCAAGTCAGGAGCAATCACAAATAAATGGAAATACGTTGTCTTATTATAGTGGTGTGCTTCCGTGGTGTGCTTCTTTCTTTAAATAATGGTTCTGGACACAGAGTTTTATATATGCTTTTATTGGCTGAATAACGGCTGAAAAGTGGCTAAATAACATGTTGTGTTAAATAAGAGCAGTGGCTAAATAACATGTTGAACTCTAGCACTTCACATCAACTTCCTGTCTGGGACCTACAGCTGGCAGCATGAAAACTGGAATACACCCATATATGGATATAGCAAGTTATCATAGCACCCCCTACTGGAGATAAATTACATTTATAAATAATATCTAGCGTTAGAATTATTTTTTTACATTTATTATTCAAGTAAAAGAGTCAGAAGTTAGGTTTGTTAAAAGAAGTATTGTTAAGAGAAGTATTCAGCCAGAATTGAAGGTTTCTGGAAAGTCAGAACACCAGGAAAATAATGGGACGCTTATGTTACATTGACGGAATTTTAATTTTGTGCTTGAGAAATAATTTGAGTGCTTATATTTGTGTGAATTAAATTAAATTAAACTCAATTCAATTCAATTCAATTAAAATCAATTCAATTCAATTAAACGAATTTTCTCTGTTTCTTGCATACAACTACAATATTATAGTATGGTGAAAAATGTTATGTAAATAAATTTAATTGAACATGCAAAGAATAGTCAAGAGGATTTACCATTATTTATGCAATGTTTCTGTGTTTTTGTGTGTGTGTGTGTGTGTGTGTGTGTGTGTGTGTGTGTATACAGTTTTAATTGTATAGTTCCAATAGTGAATAGTGCTAATTAATAAAAATAGCAATTGATAGATAAAGATGAATAACACTATCACTATCAGGCAAAGTGATATCTTTATTACGGTTCTTTTGCGATCGTTTTTGTGCGCGGTATATATTTTACATTTAGCGTATTAGAGAAGCTCCGCATCATTTAGTGGCGTGGTGCCGCGGCCCCCCATCCTCCATCATGTTTGAAGAGCGAGCAAGCTGGAGTCGCCCGAGGCGCTGCCATGACAGTCGAGCACACACCGTTTGGCTGAAAGTCCCAACCAGACACCAGGAAAACAAAATGTCAGCACTGATGGGGCCAGTGGGAATCTCTCTAATAATACTGCGCCACTAAAGGGTTTGACCCCTGACACGCCGCCATCCTCTTATACCTGCTTCACAGCAACGGAAGACGGGGAAATACACCACATGAAAGAATAACAAATAAACTTTAAAATGGACAGAAGCGCCGTCGCCTCACTGCAACACATATTCGTTTGAGTATTGTACTTTAGTTGTTGACGTAGTAATCGTACGAATATTGATCGTACACACACACACACACACACACACACACACACACACACACACACACACAAACTAAGTTTAAACGTGATTTGAGGAATGTACAGTACAAAGTAATTCATAATCAATAATAGAAAATAAAAATCAGATTTTATTTTCTTGAACTACGGTGGTTGAAAAATTACCCCCCCTCCCTCTTGTTACAATTTTCAATTAAAATGCATTTTCCAACACATCTTCTAGATCTACTGCCACATCGACGTTTACGCTTGCGTTTTTTTACATATTAAAAAAAGTTGTGGTCGTGTAATTCATAACTACATGTTTTTTCATGTTTTTGAATAATTGTTCAACAATAGACACGATCATTAAATGAATGAACAAAAACTAACAAAAAATTGTAAACAAATTGCTTCACTTGCTCCTCTTTGTTGTAAGTCTCTTTGGATAAAAGCGTCTGCCAAATGAAAAAGTAAAGTTTGAGACTCAGGTTCTTGTGTTTTCTCCGGGTCTTCAAAAACATGCCTTCCGGAAAACTGAAGTGAGTGTTAGAATGTGTGTCTCTATGTCAAGTCAAAGTCAACGCGTTTTATTGTCATGTGTGCAGGGTGTTCTGCACAATGACATTCTTACTTTGCCATACATGCATTGAATGCCAGGGATAAGAAAGAAAATAAAAACAAAAGCATATACATGCCATGAATAAATCAATCAAATAAGTGCTGTGCAAAAAACAATATGTGGTTAAGTAAATTTTGTGCAAAAGGTGCAAAAAAAGGTCAGAAAAAGTCAGATAAAGTGACACGTGTAGGTCAGATAAAGTGACTATGTGTGGTGTGTGTCATAGCCCATTGTCTGGATATTGTTGAACAATGGACACTTTTTCTTTTTTAATTAATTATTTATTTTAATACATGTATTAATGATTTTTTTCTTATTCTGCTGGGCGGCTTGCGTTGGTCTGGGACTGAGAAAGTGCTATATAAATAAACTTGAACTTGAACTTGAACCACACCAGTGACCAAGTGTGTGTGGCCCAAATTGTTGGTATTGGCTCCAGATTTGGAAAAGTAGTTTAAAACAAATCAACTAATGGAAATATACAAAAGCAATTATAATGATGTTTAGCATAAATGTAATTTAAAGCTGTTCAAAGCAAAAC
The DNA here is from genome assembly GCA_028031935.1 of Paedocypris micromegethes. NCBI lineage: Eukaryota > Metazoa > Chordata > Actinopteri > Cypriniformes > Paedocypris > Paedocypris micromegethes. The sequence goes on from CM051495.1 coordinate 6,879,488, forward strand.
AACAATTTTAAAACAAATACATTGGAAATAAGTTCTCTGTTGTGGAGATGCCGTATGTGCACATTTTATCTGAAATTGCTCTTGAGAGAAAGAATTCTAAGAACGTCTTCAATTTCAGATGAACAATTATAGCAGATATTATTGTGTGTGAACTAGATGGCGCAGTTGAGCAAAGAAGAAATCTGATTGGCTGAAGCATCAGTCTGTACGGCTACAGTAGTTTACAGAGCTGAAGCTCTAGGCAAATTACACAGCAACACAACACTACTGAAATATGATTGGGCAAAACAATGTTACACAAAAACTAGCACAAAAGCCGAAAGCAATACACTACTCCACACTACTACACACACACACACACACACACACACACACACACACACACACACACACACACACACACTAGTTTAAATGTGATTTGAGGAATGTACAGTACAAAATAAATCAATAATAGAAAATAAAAATCAGATTTCATTTTCTTGAACTACGGTGGTTGAAAAATTACTAAAAGTGTGTTTTTCGCCCTTGATACAAATTTAAATAAAAATGCATTTTCCAACACATCTACTGCCACATCGACGATTACACTTACGCTCATTTACATTTAAAAAAAAGTTGTGAACGTGTAATTCATAACTACACATTTTCCCACGTTTTTAAATAATTGTTCAACATTAGACACGATTATGAAATGAATGAACTAAAACTATATAAATAAATATGATTAGATAAATGATTAAATTGATCCAATCCTGGTGTATGTATGAGAATGAATTGACGTGTAGAGATTAATACGTACTCCGATATTAATAGTATGCAAATCATTTGGCACTCGGGACACTCAAACCGCCACCATATTTTGTCCTTTTTATGTACAATCCCTCATTCTTTCTCTCTCTCTCTCTCTCTCTCTCTCTCTCTCTCTCTCTCTCTCTCTCACTGTTTCTCTTGCAGCAGATGATGGTCATTCCGTTGCCAGGCAATCTGCTCCGTCAGTTTCACACTTCCTTTACCCCCAGATTTCTCTTTCTCTTTCTTCACTCCTTCTCGCTCTCACACGCGGTTAGCGTTCTGCTTTTGCCAGAGGTGTAAATTACTTGAGTAAATGTACTTCGTTACTTCACTTAAGTATGTTTTTGTCTACTTCGTACTTGTACTACGTATCAAAAAAATATAAGCAACTTTTACTCTCTACTTGACTTAATTTGTGATTGAGTAACTGTACTTTTCACTCCACTTCATTTTAATGGACACATATCACTACTTGGTACATACATAACTCTTACAAGATGCAATGTCTGCTTTGTTTATCGCGGACAACTAAAATAAGCACTTTTATAAATTCACGGTCAATTTTGAGGAAACAGATTGAGGCAACTAAACTATTGTAGATATTGACTGAGGGGCCACTGAGAATCAAATCAAAGTCAGCTCAGAATTGTATTTATTTTTATTTTTTGCACATTTGAGTTTGATTGAGACTGACATTTTGTTCTCTGTTTTACCATTTTGAAACATGGACGTGTTAAATTTCATTTCTGTATTAGAAATTTAAAGTTTTCACATTTTTTGTTTTTTTTTTTAGCCAAATTTCAGTATGAGTATGTATGTATTCATACGTTATTTTAACATTTGACACTTTGCTACTTGGACTCAAGTCTCTTTTATATTGGTGACTTTTTACTTGTAATAGAGTAACTTATATAGTACGTAGCTGTTCTTTTACTTAAGTATGGTTGTACTTCTTACACCTCTATTGCGGACAAAGTGAACGTACCTTGACACCGAATTCCTATCATCTCCGCAAGAACTTCCCAAAAAACCTGTGTGGAGACGCTCTGATAATTCACAACAGTAAACGCTGCTTAACATGCTAACTGCTTAGCGGCATTATGCTAAACAACACCTTGTAACACACGTGTCAAACTCAAGGCCCGGGGGCCAGATGTGGCCCGCCATGTCATTTTATGTGGCCCGCAAGAGCTTAAAAGTTTTGAGTGTCTAAAAATAAACATCAAAAAATAAATGAAGAGTGTAAATGTGTAAATTAAGACCAAAAGCTACATTTCTCACAATGCCTTTTGACTATGGTAGTCGCAACAGTGTTTACACAGTTTTATGTTATTTTTCTTCTTAAAAAGATTTACGTTAGAGCAACAAGCAAACATAGGTTTTCTACGCTACTGCAATTGTCACAGTTATGATAAATAATGAGTCTGTGGGACACCTGGCCATTTCAGGACCAGGGACAGTGATCACGGATGCTGCAGGATGACCAGGTGCCTCACAGTTATTTAACAGTAAAGAGTAGTTACATTTATTTTACATTACATTTGATTACAAGTAGTTACACTTATACGTTACATCCGGCCCTTTGAGGACAGACACTAGCTGATGTGACCATCTGTGAAAACGATTTTGACACCCCTGTAGTAACACAACAGAAAGTGGTAAAATAAAAAAGTCACATTTCGTTATGAAAAGTGTGAGGCTGTTTTGCTCAGCATGAGTTTAAGTTTCACCTGAAGGAATGAATGCACTCGCTGAGGGTCAGTCACGGGGTCACGGTCTGGCCGACGGTCAGCGCTGCTGCTGCGGGCGCTCACTCTTTATATAATCACACCCTAATCACACAATCTGTGTCTGTGAGTGTAGATGAGCATTAAACAGACATGCAGATCGATCGGGGAGAGAAGAAAAGCTGCATTACTGAGACATGTGCGTGCGGAGGCAGGTGGTGGTCTGGTCTAGTCTGGTCTGGTCTGGAGGGTCCGTGTGGTTGTGTTTGCTGACCGCGGGCCTTGTGAACAGAGAGATGTGAAATGTCGTGCTCACGGGGCAGATGTGAGAGAGGCAGGTATGTCTGCACACACACACACACACACACACACACACACACACACACACTCACACATATAAACACACACACACACACACACACACACACACACACCACACACTCACACATATAAACACACACACACGCAACTCTTTTCCCCCACTCTAGTGCAGACATGTTTTTCTTTGTTTCAAACATTACACTTTGTAACATACTGTGACATACATTGTAACAAATTGTAATCGTCAACATATTTGTAATTGTTTCAAATATGTGTTTGTGCACATTTGTACACATCAGGGCCTGCGCAATTCCTCTTAATTAGTCACAGACAATATGCATATAAATATGCACTTATCGATGTGTGTGTGTAATTGTGAAGTTATGTGTGTGCACGTGTAAATGTACATCTTATTATTATTTTAGACTTTTTTATTGTTTTTTTAAATAATGTAATAAAAATGAATTTGCTGTTTATTATTGTGTATTATTATTATTATTATTATTATTATTATTATTATTACCTGGCTGCTCATTTTATTACCGTTTATTGGTGGCTTTTAAATAACAAAAATGTCCATTATTTATCTGTGTACACACACCCACACACACACACAGATAAGACATGTAGCGCAGTGTTTAACTGTAATCAACGGGCTAATTGAATTCAGCACGTAGAGTTTCCGCAGCCTCTCCGACATCCGTCAGTTCCACTCAATCAGTCGCCCGCGATTCATCAGTTACGTGTACGTGTAATGTGCCGCGTTCACGCACCGTGTGTTCTAATTGCGCGAGTAATTGAACGAGGAGGAAGTGCGTCCGCGCCAGGTGTCTCCAGGTGTCGGGACGCTCCCTGCTTCGTTTGAGCCGTCCGACGGCGGACGAGGGGAACGGAGAGGCTGAAGACAGGACCGACTCCAGCTCCAGGAGTAAGAGGGTTGGTAGGGGTGGGACGAGACACTTTTCCCACGAGACGAGACGATACACTATTGGTTCACGAGAACGAGACAAGACAATATTTAGATTTTTTTTAATAAAAAAAAAAGATAAACTATAAGCAGAGCAATATTTTATCTATATTTTATTTAACTAAAACGTTCAAAACTGTTGATGCATTTCACTCTTTCTATTTTCATCAATTGCATGCAGTGATAACCAGATAACCAACATATTATTGATCATACAAAATATGATGCCATAAATTGCCAAAAAATATTTTTAATTGTCAATAGTATAATAGCATAAATTGCCAAAAAATTTTTAATTTTCAAAAATCCATTAAGCTCAGTCATTGAACACTATTTATAGACATAGAGAAGTCTTCCAGTAACTTGCAAAGAATGGTAGAATCATTTTGGCATCAAGTTTAACTCAACATCAATGGACTTCATTATGATTCCATTCACCATGTTCATTTTAGCTCTAAAAACCTTTTTTTAATAACCTCAAATTTATTGAAAGTGTCCAGTCAATTACTGTCTAGATTAGAACAAGTGAAGGACGTGAGGCTCTTTCCCTTCCTGTCGCTGGTGAGACTCACATCATCTGAATGAGTTTTACAGCAGTAATCAGCTGCTTTACTCTCATATTTCTGCTCAACTGCAGCGAGAGTGAATCTCTTCAATAGTAATGTAATACACGTGTATTAGACGCATTAGATTAAACTAATGACAGTTTAAAAAAATCAATTTTATTTTACAAACACATTTTATTAAAGTTTAACTCGTTCGCTATATCGTCACAAACGATATTGTAGTGTGAGCTGTCGGGGTGGGCGGGGCAATGGCAGAGATCCGCACTCACTCAGAGGAGCGTTAAAAAATTCGTTATATCTATCGGTTTCTTCTCCTATTTGATCGTACAAAAATTCCTACCTGTACTTTTGTTGTTTGCACTTTTGATATTGTAGCGTTGGATCAATGAATAAACATAAATGCACTAAAGTGTTTGTTTGTTTATGTTTGATGTTTGTTTATTTGTTTATTTATTTGTTGTTGCTGTTGTGACGTGAAATTTCCCCGCTGTGGGACTAATAAAGGATTTTTCAATTCAATTCAATTCAATAAATGAACATGGACACATAGCAGTACACAAAATATTCGTAACATGTTACAATATTTTGTAGTTATTTATATTAGTATTCAGGTTTGACGTGTTTTGACGCGCTTGTGCAGCGCACTAGCTAGGAACAGCTGAGCAGTGACGTAAGTGTAGGAAATTCTGAGCTGTAGGAAGAATTTTCAGAACACCAGCAGGAAAATCTGGACTCTCGTGCACGAATCCTTTAAAAAATTTTCATTCCACACACTGTAGTGTATTGTGAAATTTCCCCGCTGTGGGACTAATAAAGGATTTTTCAATTCAATTCAATTCAACTGTGTACATCTCAATTGTGTGCTGCTGCCCTCTTGGACAGGTCACCCTTGTAAAAGAGATCTTGATCTCAATGGGTTTTTACCTGGTTAAATAAAGGTTAACTGTAGCAAAGATGGCGCCAAATTCTCGCAATATCACGATATGCAATCACATCTCGCGAGAAGCAACAGATCTTGCGAGATCTCGTACCACAAAATATCATCACACCCCTGAGGGTTAGAGAGCTTTCCTTCCGCAATCCCACAAAGTCCTTTACTCGTCTCTCCAAGTCTTCCTCCATCACACTCTCATCTCCAGCTCTCTTTCACACGTTCTCTCGCTGGGCTTGCGTGGTGGGGGCCAGATGTCCAGGTTGACACAGCGCTTACGGCGTTTGACTTGATAAAGAACCGAGCTGGCTGTGCGGGTAAAGGGGGATTAAAACAGGGCCCGAGGCGCTGGTGTTAGATTGAAAACATCCTGGGCTGCTTTGTATGGAGATTTGCATACATCCCAACCCGTGCGGGGCCGGTCCATCTGCTGGAGTGCATTGTCCCCGCACAACAAAGTGTGTTTAAATATTTCACATCTCCGTTCACCACCAGACACGGCTGCTCCACAAAGAGAGACGGAGGGGAACAGAAGAAGAAAGAGCGGATGATTTGGCATGTCTTTGAATCTCAACACATCCCCAACGTCCGCCCGTCAACGAGTAAACAGCTCGGGCCGGGGTTTTGGCACAGCGTGGACCATTCAGTCGCCGAGGTTTGTGTGGATTTCACCGTGACTACAGGTGAGAGGAGCTGAAACAGGTAGGAAAGACCTGATGAGGGACTCGTGCGAAATAAGCATTGACGTTTCTTTCTGAAAAATCTTTTTTTACCGTGGGAGGGTTGAGGGTCATTTTTTTATGAAATACTCATGCCCAACAACGATTACCCACTATTAAAAAGTATTTGTCTAGAAATCGAAAACAATCAAGAACAAAATACCGTATTTACGCAAATAAAAATTCCAAAGGTTCCAATTCAAGTTTATTTATATAGCGCTATTCTTAGTTCGAGACCAACGCAAAGTAGATACGCGAATTAGGAAAAAAAAGAAAAAATATTCTTTAAAAAGAAAAATGTCCATTATTTATCTGTGTTCAGAAATTATGGAAAAAGAGTTTAAAAAATGACACAAAAGAAAAGTGTAATTTTTTTTTTACATTTCTGGTTAAGTTGCGTTAATTTTCCTCTTAACTCGTATCACTTTAATGTTGTTTTTACTTGAATAATACAGTCGACTCCTGATCGACTGTATTATCAGGAGCACAGCCTGGGGACCGAACACGAACTTGCACTTATGCGGATTGTGCACTAATCAGGGGTGGATGCTAAAACTGGAGTCACGTGACTACACACCCACTTCTTTTTAAACTACTTACTACAACTACAGACTATATTTCAATCATCAAAACGAAGCCTCTGGGACTTCGGTTGTCTGAGCACTTAAAACACCAAAAGCAGCGATAACTCCTTATTGTTTTAAGGATGTTTTCTGTCATGTAAATGATTACAATAAATGTAATGTAAATAAACATTACAGAATTGTTGTAACGCACAATACTTCTGCGGTGTGTGTGTACGCATCTCATCCCAGCAGCTTGCACTTATCCGAAGTCTAATTAATGTGTCTCCAAGTAGCACGGACCAAACGAGCACTTGCAGTAATGCAATCATATCAGATGTTGTGCTTAGAGCAGCGTTCTAAGCGTAGATGAAGCAAAATACAGTAAATTTTTACTTTACAACAAACAGAGACTACAAACCACAACCACTTAGCTTAGCTTAGCAGAACTGGCTACAAATGATGTGTCATCACAGAAAGAGTCGAAGCAGTCGAAAACAAAGAACACGGGCAAAGAGTAAAAAAAATCGAGGGAACAGACACAATCAACGCTGGGTCGCTGACAGGGGATAATAATCCTTCCTCTTCACACTGTGTCAGATAAACAGAGAGTTTGAAACAGGCCTGAGCTTGAAACAATTGCTCTGCACATGTGCGGAGTTTGACTAGAGAGCAAAGGATCTTGGGAGTTGAAGTCCTGACCACTAGAATCGACTTTGTGTTATCCATTATTCAAGTAAAACGATATCAAAATGATACGAGTCACAAGTTGTGATAAATAAAGAAAAAAATATATTTTTTAGAGAATATTAATGTAATTGAACCAGAAACGTTTCTTAAAAAAAAAATGGTAGTTGAGTTAAAAATGACTGGTATAGTATAATGGAGATCATGAAAGTCTATGTGATGTTTTTAGGCTGTCAATATGAATACTAAGGACCATATTGAAAGTGAGATAAATACACACAAACACCTGGAGCAGTGGGCAGCTCAAGCTGGGGAGCAAATGCACATGAGTGTTTAACTCAAGGGCATTTAAAAAATCTACTGGAGCAGAATATGAATCAGTCTATCTCTCTACTGCTCAGTTGTAGTACACACTGTTCTGTGATTACACAACGCTGCACATCAAGTGTTCAGGTCGTTTGACACTTGTTTAGTCAATATTCTCCATCATCGTCTAAATCAAACATTTCTGTAATAAGACTAGTACTTTTTTTTGCTACATTCATGATACGAGCAAATTTATTTCTCTGTACAGTTAAATATCTGAACTGACACACACACACACACACACACACACACACACACACACACACACACACACACACACACGTACACACACAACACACTCAAGAAACACATTCGTAAACATAAAGTGTTAAGAAAAAAAACAACCTTTTGAAAATTATTTTTAAAAATTCATTGAAAATTGATCTTTTTTGTGAGGGGAAAAGAAACGGACTCATGTATAATTGTGTTCCTACTTTTTCTCTTTCACAGGACAATCCAACAAAATATGTTTGCGGTTATGATTTACGAAAATCTGGAAAAAATCAAGGCAAATGAAGACTTTTGCAAGCTACCATACATTTAAAATGTAACTTGGAGTGTATAATTATTCTGTCCATTTGGTTTATGTTTCATAAGCTGATGTTATAAACCTTTTCAAATCATTTTGAACATATCATGATTAGAATTAAAGCTTTTCTTTCACAGAGACCTATCAATTACTTCCATTTGGATTTGTGACGTCGGTTCAACATCTCATTTTTTTAATCGCTCGTCTGATTTGATGAATAATTCATGAGTTGAGTGCATCACTGGTAATGAAGCTCAGCAGTTAAATTATCTATCTATCTATCTATCTATCTATCTATCTATCTATCTATCTATCTATCTATCTATCTATCTATCTATCTATCCATCTATTTATCCATCCATCCATCCATCCATCTATCTATTGTTCTTTCTCGTTTCTGTCAATAAATTACTATGGATATATCCATTCAATTATCTCTTCTCATCCATTCATCTATTTGTCTCTCCATTTCACCTTTGCTTATTTCTCTCTCTCTCTCTCTCTCTCTCTCTCTCTCTCTCTCTCTCTCTCTCTCTCTCTCTCTCTCTCTCTCTCTCTCTCTCTGCACTCACCTCAGATTACAGATTATTACAAATATATTGCAATAATTATCCAACTTTATAGCACCCCTAAATCTTGCGTCTAGTCAGAGTTATAGCTTTAATATTACAAAGAGGTTTGAGGCTTAAAGATGATTTAATGAAAACATAATTTCCAAGCAGCCAATTTTCATTTATTTTGAACATGTTGTTAATGTTTCTGTATGTTTAACCTTTGATGATATATATGTAAGCACCAGTACACACACACACACACACACACACACACACACACACACACACACACACACACACACAGTTACATTCAGAGTGGGGTCCCAGCCTTGACTTACATAAAAGGCAAGCTGTTTTTTCCTCGCTCACTCTAACTTCGACCTTCAAAATACTTTCCAACCTTCAACCTCAACAAAACTAATTTAACCTTGGCCATAAAACTCGTCTTGACCCTCAAACAGGCCTTCAAAGTTGCGAGATCAACCAAAGGTCCCCACAAGTGCACACAACGTTGAAAAAATGCTGCTGCTGTCCAGTGCTGAAATTTGACATATACAATAGTCAGACAAGAAATTCCAATAAATCAACATGCTGAGCTGATATTATATTAGACTATTAAAATAAAATAGCGTCAGATAATCTAGTCCAGTTTCTTCTGCGTCAGTGCTAAGAGAGTGAGAAGAACATTCTGAAGAGCTTAATGGTCTTATAATCCCAAATAAATAATCACCAAACCAAATAGAAGCTTGTGTCGGAATCTGTGCACAGCAAACCATTTATCACTAAAAACGGTCCAAATTCCAGAATAAACCAATTGGTCACACACACTTTAGCCTGGTTGCATCAGACATCCTCTCCACAGAACTAATCGGTCACTCCATCATTCCATCAACAAGAACAAGATGGAACATTCACAAGCTCTATGCGTGTATTTAACTGTTGATTCAAATGCGTAAAGATTTCGGGTGCGCAATTTAGAAAAAGGAGAAAATAGGGAAAACGAGCAACAGATAAAGGTATGCAACAGCATTCTCTTTATATTTACAGTATCTATTTTATCATTAAAGGACTATAAATAAAGTATGGAGAAGAAATGTATCCACATATACTTGAAACGTTGTTAAATATATTTCAATTATATCTTCAAAAATTCAAGCACATTTTAAAACGTGTTTTTAACACACATACATGTATTGTTAAAAACAGTTTCATAAAAAGAATTAAGAAGACAGAAATATTGAAATATATTAACAATAACTATGTTTCCATGTATTTAAATATATTCAACCGAGTTGTAGTAAATAGAATACACTTTATGTTATTATATTAATATATATATATATATATATATATAATAAAAAAAACATTTAAATCACCTTTTAAATATTTCCCCAATTATTTCATAACACTGCATTTTACGTTGCGTCAGATTTTAGAATCAATTTGTGTTTTTGTTGCGGTGTAATATTCATTTCATTTCTATCAATTCATTTCTGTAGAGTGATTTGAGATATTCAGAATATTTATTCAATGTTTTATTTAGGTGTAATAAAAAAGAAAAAATACAACAAGACTTAATGAATGCTAAGAAGATGCAATGCAATTTTTGTGGCTTTAGCATGTTTGACCATAATGAGATTATAAGTGCTGAAGACTTGAATGAAGAAGAGCTTCTTGTCTCTTTGGAGAATGGCGAGATGGTGCTTAAGGTAAAAGTCAATGGCGGACAAGTGGGCCGAGCCACCTGGCAGCACATCCACGCCAATCTCACATCTCTAATGCCACCGATGCCGACTACACATTCCGAGATGGACGTGCGGGAAGTGTCGGACTGCACGGGGGAGGATTTTGGAACATGGTGTCTGGTCAAGCTGTCTTCGCACTCGCATGTCCAAGAACACAGTAAAACGCATCCTCCAACACAAAACTCCACGTCTAGGACCGCAAATGGATTAAATGTGGGGAAATACAAATAATAATTGTAAAAAGTGTATCAGAATAATATTCGTGCATCTGAAGAGCAGCTGTATCACCGCCACTGAGGGATTGGGATCGTTTATGAAATTTGTGTCAAAAGGTCAGTAGACAGTTTCAGTTTGAAGCGTATAACTGAGATGCAGCATTTCCTCTGTTAATCTGGATTATCTGCAACAATGAAACATTATTTAAAAGCTATTACACCACTTTCATGAAAGAGAGACAGAAAGCCACACCGACCGAGAGAGAGAGACAGACAGAGAGAGAAAGAGAGAGACAGCATAATCAGACTAATGGGTCGCATTAGTTATGTGCCAAATGCTTGGCTTTTTACTTTAGATCCTACTAAATAAATATGGCGCACAGATCACAGTAATTAAATCAATCCCTTTAAATCACAGCAAATTCTCTGCCCGGCGCCGTCCTCGATGGTGAGTGTCGCTTAACGGATTAAGTCATCTGGGGCAGGACGGGCGTAGTTTAGGCGGGTGAAAGCAGCAAGAAGGGATTTCTCCCGGGTCAAGGACGTCCCATGAAAGTTTTCAGAAACCAATGAATTAGCCATGAACACAAATCAGGAATACACACACACACACACACGCATGTGACACTGCGACGCCATCAGCAGGAGGTCGGAGCTGATGGACAGTTTGCTTATGCAACTCAAATAACAGCTATTAGAGACAGGTGGCCCACCATGCTGTGTGTAGGTGTGTGTATGAGGGACAGAGAGAGAGAGAAATAAAGAGAGAGAAAAAGTGAGAGAGCAATAAAAAGAGAGGCGGAGAGAGAGAAAGAGAGAGAGAGGTAGGGTGCAAGAGAAAGACAGAGAGAGAAGAATAAAATAAAATAAAATGAGAAAGGGAGAGGAATAAAGAGAGAAAAAACAGTGAGGAAAAAAGTGTCAGATCAATAGATAGAAAGACCAAGAGAGAAAAAGTAGAAATATAGAGAGTAGGTGCAAGAGAGAGGCATAGATAGAGAGAGGGAAACTTGAGAGAGTAATTTTTCTATCAATATTTTGACTTAATTGAAAAAGAAAATAACGGAAATGCAACATGTATTTCAAATAATAAGAATAATAAGAATAATATGAGTATTTGTAGGGCCCTTTTCACAGTTTTAACTGTCTCAAAGCGCACAGAGGTGCAAAGGTGCAAAAAATACATTCGGATCATTTTCTGTACATTACAAACAATTTCACGCTTTCATGGACTACAAAGCCTAGGATTCCTTGTGTCTGTCATTTCCTGTGCCTGTGGTCACATGATTCATGGTTTTCATTTGTCACGTCATGTTACGTTTTATTTAAATTGTCACAAAAGTTTCTTATGCTGTTCAGTTGTACTTCGCCTTTGTTTGCTGTAAGTTTACTCTCAGTTACTGCTCTGCACAAAATTATAACAAATATACTGTATTAAGCAAATACATTTTAAGCCTTATTATTATAGCAAAATTACTCAATTATTATCCAAACACAAAACAAAATCTGTGTAAAAATTAATGGTTTACCCTTCTGAATTTTATAGCAATAATGAAAATAATTAATTCTGTAGTTTTGCTCTCCCAACAAAACCAGTCGGAAATGTTGCTCCTTTAATCCAAAAGCAGCTCACACTAGCTATTCGACACTATAAGTGCACTACACATCACAGAAGTTAAATAAGAGAGGAAAGATGATCAGTTGAGCTGGTATTTAATGTCTGTATTTTATATATTAAGATCGATAGATCCCTCTTAATGCCGCCGAAGCCGCACACACACGCTCCTCTTAATCTGCCTTTACCAGATGGTCTCCTGTTGCACAGATGAATCATATAAAAACCAGACCAGCACTGATCTGGTCCAGCGCCTTGGAGAACTAGGTGTCACATAAAGAGCAGAGAAAAACTAAATATAGGCATAATTTCTGCAGAAACATGACCGGTTTGGGCACATACTGCCGCGACTAAAACACTGTGCTATCTGGACACCAGCCAGTGGACTACAATACTCCATACGTGCTTTGTTTAGCATCTTTAGCCTTTATTATGTCCGATCATCGACTCCTACTCAAAGACATGTGAATGCCTTTAAGCTCTGACCTCCGTGAGAAATGCATCTCTGTGCCTGAGATTGGACTACCAAAGCCTACACACTCACTCCCTCACACACACTCACACACACACACACACACACACACACACCAAAGATCGACTTATATTAGCATGGCTCTAGAATACTTAATGGGTGCGTCATCTTATGTCCTCATATTGTTTTTGGTCCCCATAAAGTTATTTTTATAACTATGTGGTCCCCACTACTGATTAAATTCAGAAATACGCACAGTAACTCGCTCACACATGCGCACACACACACACACACACACACCAAAGATCAGCATATATTAGCACTGCTCCAGAATTCTTTATGGGGACGACATATTATGTCTCCATATTGTTTTTGGCCCCGTAAAGTTACTGGGTAGCAATGTTGTCGCCACTATTGATTAAATTCAAAAATACACACAATCACTCACACACGCCAAAAATCTGCATATATTAAGACGCATTCAGCTTTCTTTACGGGGACGTCATATTAAGTTCCAATATTGTTTTGGTCCCCATAAAGTTACTGTGTAACAACGTTGTCGACACTATTCATTAAATTCAGAAATACGCACAGTAACTCTCTCACACACGCACACCCACACACACACACACCAAAGATCGGCATATAATAGCACGGCTCCAGAATATTTATGGGGTCGTCATATTGTGTCCCCATATTGTTTTTAGTCCCCATAAAGTTACTGTGTAACAACATTGTCCCCACTATTCAATAAATCACTCACACAGACTCTCTCTCTCACACACACACTCACTAAAGATCGTCATATACTAACATGGCTCTCGCATTTTACGGGGTTGTCATTTTATGTCCCCATATTGTTTTTGGTCCCCATAAAGTTAACATGTTGTAACAATGTTGTACTCACTATTGATTCATTTCAGAGATACATGCACATGCACACGCACACACACAAACACACACACACACACACACACACACACAGAAAAAGTGTTGCCCAACATTGCTTGCATCTCTGCCTCACTTCTCTCACACAAAGGCGATGCAGAATGGCATGAAATATAAGTGGTAAACATTTTGTATGGACAGATGTGGATTAGTGTTCTTTGCCTCATGCAGGAGATTAGAGCTTATTCACCGATAACAGGGTTTATCATTCTCTGTAATTCTGATTACAGCAGAAAAGGAAGAGAAAGCGAAGAAGAGAGAGATCACAAAAATCTCACTTTATTTGAACTATTTTTTTCAGTAATTGTTGTAATCACTTTTTTCCTCACTTTTATTGTATTATTGTTGTTTTCTATTGCTTCAGCATGTTCGCTTCTAATATTCTCTCTCTAGAAATTACTTCAATTAGTGCCGTCCTCGTCACATTTATCAGGATCCTAATCCAATCTATGGCAATTAATATTGAGCTTGTCACACAAACACACACACACACACACACACACATTTTACAATGCAACAGTCAGCTATACAATTATAAGTAGACATGAAAGACATTCAATTTGATTTGTAAAAAAATTTAGATTTTGTAAACGAACCTTCTGTAAAGTTGTGTGTGTACGTAGTATAATTGTAAGATAATACTACACACAACGAGTGTGTAGTATAAATGAACTTTATTTCCTGAATGCTGTCATTATTACATCTCTGCTTTTATCCAAAACGAGGGCACTGCAAAATTAAACTTTACTTTTTAATAATTAATAAAGCATCAACTGTATCATCAGGAAACAAGTGCAGTGCCCAAAACAAATTTGTACATTTTTACACATTGGTAAATGTGTTACTTTTTCTGTAATAAGACAAAAACAAATTGTGCACAATTTACATGTTGTAATGAAAAGTGATACAATTATAATTATGAATGCTACAAAATTAAAATGTGTGTGTGTGTGTGTGTGTGTGTGTGTGTGTGTGTGTGTGTGTGTGGCACTGGTGAAAGAAGATTGGCTGCATTTAATGTCGATAACGAACGTTTAAAGCAAGTCTGGAGAACTGAATACGGTCACCATCTGCTCTTCAGCCAACTGTTCTGAGAACGCATCAACAGCCAAGGAAGAGAGAGAGAGAGAGAGAGAGAGAGAGAGAGAGAGAGAGAGAGAGATGGAGGAGGAGTGCCGGGGGAGGAGAAGAGAGATTTTCTCAGAGGCGAGTGATCCATCATGTGTGTTTAAGAAACGTTCAGACACAGATGAAGGTGAGCACAAGTAGGACAATCAGTAGGAGTCTCATACTCAAATGTGATGACCTGCGCACAAGCGCACACACACACACACACACACACACACACACACACACACACACACACACACACTCACGCAGTAAGGTAAACAGATGTTGATTCTATGTAGGGATGGGAAATACCACAATTCTGAAATCAATATAACACAGAGTAACTCAGAGGCGTCGCTAATAGTTTCAGGGCCCCATGAAAATATTTTGTGATGGTCTTTATACCTGGTCACTGGGGGCCCCAAAAAGACCCCGAGCCCCCAGAATTGTCCGAACCCCCCCCCCCTAAACAACACCTCTGGAGTTACTATAGGTCCAGTATCAAAGTGAGAAAAACATGCGTTTCAGGTTAATCTGTCTGTGTGAATTTGTGAGCGTATGTGGTGTGTATGCCCGAGTGAAGTGGACGCTGGCGCAGATTGGCTGCCGCTATTTCACCGGGCAATTGGTATGTGTGTGAATGTTGTTGTGTTTCTGTAAGGTGATCTTGAGTGCCTTGAAAGGCACCAATAAATAAAAAATTGAATGCAATATTATTATTATTAGTTTCGACGATATCAGTACTTTTGGCACCTAAAATTAAAAAAAAGTTATTGGTTATTAATATCCTTATAGCAGCAGCAATACGAATTAAATTTGATGAAGTATAACAAATACTTTCTTTATTGCCAATAATAAAATCATAATAAGATAAATTAAATATAAATATGAAAAAAAAACTTGAAATTCTAAGACAAAACAAAAGTCTTGAATTGAAAGATTGTAGTGCTCTAAAACACGCACAACAATTGTAGTAAAACATAACAAAACAGTAAATATTTAGCAATAAAATGTCATTAACGACACCAGTAACGTTTAAGATTTCTTTTCAGGAAAAGCAGCATGTTCTCACTTTTAGGTTTAAGTATAAACCTATAATAATAATAATAATAATAATAATAATAATAATAATAATAATAATAATTGAACCTTTATTAGTCCCTCATGGGGAAATTTTTTCTCTGCATTTAACCCATCCGATCAGACACGAACTCGGAGCAGTGGGCAGCCACACGGTGCGGCGCCCGGGGGGCATGTGGGATTCAGTGTCTTGCCCAAGTACCACTTCAAAGTATAATACTGACTCAGTCCGCTCATCTGATTGGCTGCCATAATCATGTGACACGGTAGACCATTTGAAATAGGCTTCGGCTGATTTTCACACATCCAAAACTCTCCGAAGTGAAAATGAATTGCAGATTTTTTTTTTTGAGTTGGTATCGATCGATACTTACGAAATTATTGACTCCAAAGTATGGACCGGCGGGTATCGAAGTATCGATTTTAAAATATTGACCAGCGGGTATTGAAGTATTGATTCTAATTGATTCCCTAATTCTATGTTTCAATGTATTACTTTTTGCTGTTTTATATAACAACTGCCCACTAACATTTCTCAATAATAGGGATATTATATTTATTATTAGATATATTGTTGAAGCTACAGAAGAGTAGTTGAAGAACAGAAGAGTTCCTACTTAGAACATAATTTCATGTTATTAATTTATTTATTTATTAGAAAAGAGCCGAATACAATTACAAATTATGTATATTGTTATTAGTAACTTGGATAGGCCACAGTCATTAGTCTACATAACATCGCCTTGTACTGAATGTAAAATAGAATACAAGAAAAAGATACATTTCGTTATTTTAGCATGTTAATTTCTACTTCTGTAGTTATTTTGGTGAAAGTAATTTAAAAGTAATACTGAAGTAATATGTTACAATTCTGAGACAGTAATATTGTAATGTAACTTGTTACTTTTTACCTACTCACTCATTTACTCACTCACTCACTAACTAACTCACACTCTTTCCTTTCTCACTGCCTTGTCCTTTCTCACTCATTCCATCACTACCTTTATTTACTCACTCTCTCACTCATTATTCTATTCACTTCCTTATGACTTCCCTATTTACCACTAATCACAATTCACAAGCATGTTCTCCCCCGCTTTCACTGTCTCTCACTCACTCACTCACTCACTCACCCTCCCACTCACTCATTCACTCACTCACTCACTCACTCACTCACTCACTCACTCACTCACTCACTCACTCACACTATTTCCTTTATCACTGCCTTTTCCTTTCTCGCTCATTCCACCACTGCTTTTATTTACTCACTCTATTTACTCACTTGCAAAAATAATTTCTGGTGAAATTATGATTTTTGTTTCTTAAAAATACAATTTTACATTTAACAAACACTTCAACTCACTCTTTTATTCTTCGCATTCTCCCTATTCTCACTCCCTTCACTCCATTATTCTCTTTATATACCCATTCACCCAGTCACTCAATCAGTCACTCACCCGCACACTCACTCACTCACTCACTCACTCACCCACTAACTCATTCACTCACTCACTCACTCACTCACTCACACTCTTTCCCTTCTCACTACCTTTTCCTTTTCTATTTACTCACTCTCTCCCTCATTATTCTATTCACTTCCTTATTAACTCAGTCACTACTGGCTGACTCATTCTTTCATTCTTCACTATATTCTGCTATCCTCACTCTCTTCCTCCATTACACTCTTTTTACTCACTTACTCACTCATTCACTCACTCACTCACTCACTCACTCACACACCACACACACACACACCACACACACCACACACACACCACACACACACACAACACACACACACACACACAATTTGTGTGTACACAATTTACTACCAGCAGGTTGTGATTAATTTCACCATTGCTCATGATCCCTGACAAAATCTTTGCAATATTCATTTTAGAAAGATTTAATATGGATCATCGTTTGGTGACCACAACTCTCCACCGCTTCACACCCCTTCTAATCTGCAATCTTTTGGACAGAGTAGTGCTTTAAAATGGTGTGTGTGTGTGTGTGTGTGTGTGTGTGTGTTTGAGAGCGAGAGAGAGTCCAGTAAAATACTAAACAGCTGGTCACCATTACAGTTATTGGTGTTAATCTGAGCCTTGGTGACCTGATATCAGTCATAATCACTCACAAACACACATTAAATATGAACACACAACTCAGCAGCTATGATACCGTCCCGGGGAGGGGCCGAGACACACACATGACCCAGAGAGGGACTTTTCTTGGGCAGATGGATGTGCGCTTTCCTGTCTGGACAAAATGCAAAAAGCATTTTGTAATAACCAAATGCTGCAAATCAAGGCCAGTTGTGGTCACGTATTTAAGAAACTGCAACCAAACAGTCACAGGTTCGAATCCCAACACTGAAGTGACATTGTGTCCGGACACAATTGCGAAAGACGTTTTTATGTAGGTTATTAAACAAATTTAAAAAATAAGCAAGTTTAAAGTTAAAATTCAGGTGCCCGAATTTTCTAGTTTTTACTGTATTTTTTACTGTTCTTTTAGAGTATAGACAGATAATAATCTGTAAAAAAAGTTCACAGCCGTATATCATACAGTACTGTGCGTGCAAAAACCAATAACAACTTGTTACAGTAGTCAAGTTTGGTAGTCAACCAGAATTGCAGTTGGTTACCGTATAATGAACTTTATAATGAAAATGTCCATTTGTCATCCTCTTGCAAAATAAAAGACTATTCGATGCAGACTCAAACCCTTTAAAACAGTTGTTGCAACATTTGAAGAGTCATAAAATGTGGTTTCCAAATTTTTCTTCAGTGGAAATACAGTACATGCTGAAAATTCCTGACCGTTCCTTGAACTCTAACTAGGAGAACTTGCCAAATTGCAGTGTGAATAAAGACTCATTGACCGCACTGTATGTAGAAACATGTTTTTGTGTGTAGAATTATTACAACTCACATTATGACCAAAAAATGTTTGTCTTCCAGTACAAAACATGTATTAATAATTCAAGCACACTAATTGTTGATGTAAAAACACTGGTATTTTACATTTTCATATTTCATAAATTCATATTTCCTATTTTTTTCAAGTTTTACATATCAACAGTTAGTCTGACTAGATGCTACTTCTCATGACAAATGGGGAATAAAAGTGTCAATGTTGATTGTGTGCTCATGTGTATGTGTTTATTTAGGTGTGTGTGTGTGTGCGTGCGTGCGTGTGTGTGTGTGTGTGTGTGTGTATGTGCGTTCCTGCATTTAGCACAAAATTGGTCCCAGAATGCTAGTTTTCAGCACAAAGTGGGGCCCCGCTGTGTACTTACGGGGTCTTTGACAAGGGTCCCACAACTTTGAAGATCTTTTTGAGGGTCAAAATGTAATTTTAAGACAGAGGTTATAACTGAGCTTTTGTTAAGGTTATAGTAAAGGGGGTGAGGAGGGGGAATATTTTGATGCTTTTAGTGTATTAATTATTTTGTGAGAATGTATTATTCTGCATGTAAGTCAATGGTGAGGCCCCACTAAGATATAAATGCAAATGTGTGTGTGTGGGGGGGGGGTGGAATTGGCCCTGCTCAGTCAGAGACAGACTCAGTTCTCAGCTGGATTACAGCAGAGCATTAGTGCAGAAAACACAGAAACCCCTTCAGCACTAATGTAAATAAGGAGTGTGTGCACAGACACACACCAGCACGCTAACACACACCAACAAACATCAAGTCATATCGGTTTTACACAACTAATCAAGCTGTTCTTTCTCAGACATTAGCTCCACAAATCAGCGGCTCTGGCTCTGTCAGATGGTCACTTCGGATGGAAGACGGCGACAGAGCGAGAACACAAACACACACACACACACACACACACACACACACACACACACACACACACACTAACACACAAACAGACAAAAATGAAAATGTTGCTGCAAAACCAGACTCAGGCGGGATAGCAGTTTGGGAAGAAAGACAGTCAGATATGCCGGAAACTATGCGTCAGTGTGTGTGTGTGTGTGTGTGTGTGTGAGTGAGAGACAGAAGGGAAGAGAGTCTTTCTCTCCTGTACTGTAACTGGGGGGATTAAACACGGGGGTGTGTGTCTCTCCCCCTTTAATCCCCTCACACTCCATGTCTGTCTATGATTATGTACTTGTCTTTCTTTCTCTAAAAACCTAGAATGTGACTCTCTCTCTCTCTTAAAGAAATAAACCAAAACCTTTCATTTTAGGTACAAATAATTTTCGATGTGCATTTTTATCCATTGTTAAGATTAATTTTAATTTCGTGTCCTTCTGACTGCACATTTTTTTTCAAAATATTTACTTATTAATTCTCCAGTGCCATTGGAAGATAAATAATATTTTATAGCTGTAAATAAAATCTGTGTCAAACCAATTCAAGAATAAAAAATAATGGTTGAATGTAGACATATTGCTTTACTTAAATTTTACAATTGTTGACTGCCTTAAAAAAAGAAAACAATTCTGAAAAACCAGACAAGTAAAATATTAGAAATATTAAAAACGTGTCTTTGCAACACACACACACACACACACTGTGAGCCATCACATCTGCGGCCATGACACCGGAGTATTAAACAAAAGCATTTTTCATTCAGCGCCAAGTTATGTTCAATTTGAACCCCCTCCAAACATGTAAGTGCTGTTTTACCTCTGAAAACATGATTAAATCAGACAATCTACTGTGTTAAATCCTCTTACAGCTCCATATTACATATCTGCCCAACAAAAGAGACTCAATCAGAACAATCAAAACCCGCTCTATGGCCCGGATTATCTGATCCCATTGTCATGATTAAAATGAAAAGAGAGCCAAGAACATGATGCAAAATCCGATGTTGAGGAGGAGAGAGAGCAGGCAGGGCGGAGGAGTGCAAATGTATCCGCTGTAAGACTCAGATACGGATCAGCGCAATACTCAGGGCTGCCGTGATTGGTTGACAGAATAGAGGGGAATGTCTGCCATTGTTCCAGAAAAGTCATGAAGCGCTTTAATAAATCTGGTGATGGTTAATGTTCGGGGGTGTAAGCTTAACAACTATCCAACTAAACCCATGGTCCCCAACCCCCGGGTCGTGGACCGGTACCAGTGCGTGGAGGAAATGGTCCCAAAGAATGGTAGCAGATTAGTGACAAAAATATCAAACGAAAAGAAATTCATTGAGATTCACATTTTCGTTTAGTTTTTGTTGCATTTTCATTCTAAATCGGAAGCATCTTTTCAGTTGTGTGCGCACGTCACCGCATCTCTCACACACTGTTGTAGTAATGGCAATACTGGGCGTGTCCTCTGTCAGTCGAAAGTCAGTCGGCCATTTTCGTTTCTAAGCTGTAGAACTTTCTTGTTCAAAGTATAAACGAGGAAATATAATCAAGTCTAATTTTAAAAAGGCATCTGACATGTATATATATAGTGTATAAAGAAAATTTTAATACCACAAAGTAAGTACTGTACCGTATTAAAAATGTTAAATCACTTTAATCTTTTGGTTTAACTTTTTTTTTATTTTGAATGCATTTTTAAATACACAAAGACACTATTATACGTTAAAAACTAAATAAAGTCAATTATTTAAAATTATTAAAATAAAATACATCCGAAAAATTACCCCCACCCACCCGGGGCCAAAAATGTTTTAACATTTGGTAAAATAAATGTAAAAAACATGTGTAGGAAAAAATTACATTCAACAGTATTCACAGGGAACCACTTCCCCTTCCAGAAACGTTGGCCAGAGCTTTCTGCAAAAGGGTATGACAGTGGCATAAGTCCACTCCCATTGCATGTATCAGAACAACGTGTGGAGCTACCAGTGATTCAGAAGGCTGAGAGCAGTCATGAAGATGAGCATTGAGTTCCCGTCATTTGCACCAAATTGCACAAAAATGTCTGACCTCATATCCCAGACTCACATCCCTACAAGACAAAAAAATCTAAAAATCAAACCTCTTCTCTCACAGCTGCATCTAGCATACATGTACATATCTCTGGAACCTCCAAGTCTGGCAGGCGCATCAAACACTACAGGGTTTGTCAATCTACGTCAAGATGAAGTAGGGACTAAGAATATGGCCTGGAGTGCAGAGGTTTTGGCGTCACTGGCGTCACTATGAAAACCCACTGAGTTGCTCCAGTGGGTCAATTTCGTCTTCTATTAAAGAGATTAGAAGTTAACTGGCTGTTTCGACATTGCACTTTATCTAATATATGGCAAGTCAGTCAGACAGACAGCACAACCTAGTTGTTAGCTTCCTTAGATGCGCCAGGACGATAAACCCTCCTTTGTCCCTATTCCTCTTTTGGGACTTTATCTTAGCCTAGCCTTGCATTAAGCCCCACTTTCTGACTCTAACTGAAAAGTTTACAACCCATTTGATATCATTAAGTTCAGTCTCTGTATTTGGGGAAGAAGATGTGATGCTGATAGCTGGAATGGCAGCTAAGTGACCAGGAACTCCATCAGGCTGTTACTTCAAATTCTCTTATGATGATTATTTTGTTTCACCGGGGGACTTTGTCCCTCAGATGAGTGTTTCACTCCACCGCATGATGGTTTTTCATGTGTTCCACACACCGCCTCTCATTGTCTATAGTGTGGGCTCCTTATGGTGGGGTTGTCCCCCACTTGTTCCTGCAGAGGCAAGTCCTACCAAGGCTTGTCGTAGTGTAATTTGTGAATGAAAAACTGTGAATGAAATAAGTGATGGGGAATGGCTAGGAATATTGGCCATTTTGTCGGTGTAAAGCTACAGAAACGTGACCAGCTTGATCAGCTATGTTTTTGCAATGACTTCTCATTGAGCTTTAGAAAGTGCAGAAGGGAAACAGCATCAGTGGACATTCCCCTAGTGTCAGTTCTACAAACACAAATCCTTGCTCGCTTCTCAGAGCCCAATAAGGTTGATCATCAAACACAACCCCAAGGAGTCTCAAGTGCTCCTAGTGATAATGTGGTTCATGTCAAACTGAACAATGGTGTTGTTCTTTAAGTATGGAGCATATGGAATCATACAGAGTTTGAGGTGGTATTTTTCATCCATTTAGAAATGGCTGTAAGATAAAATGAGATGTAGATAATCATTCCTCCAGTGGTAGGTACTTGGACTTGGATCCAAGAGGTTGCAGGTTCCCACTCTGGCTGGTTCTGCAACCGATTGTCTTTGAGAAAGACACGAACCCATACTTGCCACTCAACACCATGGCTTAAGGCTGCCCATTGCTCCGAGTTTGTGTGTGTCCCTTCACTGTGTGTGTTAAGTTCAAGTTCAAGTTTAATTATAAAGCGCTTTTCTTAGAGCAAGACAACGGACCAACGGTGCTATGCAGAATTTGCAAAAAAGAGTCTTTAAAAAAGAAAAATTCATTGTTCATGGGTGTTCAGACTATTCAAGCTGAAGTTACAATTTTCTGAAAGCGCATGGGCTATGACCCCTAGTGGCCATGTAGACAAACTTTACTCATAGACGACTATTGCTTTAGCCAATCAGAGAATTTTAGTCACAGAGAGTAGGACTGTTTCAGTGGAACACCCGATTTTGAAGCCTGATTGTTTTGCCAACTCTTGTTCTTTATTGAGTAGGAGGTCAATTGCCGAAACACTTGTTTTTCTAGGACTGGACAATAACGACTGTAGAGAAAACTGTAGGTATTATTAGTAGGTTAAAAAAAACAAACAATTATATGTCTTAAAATAAACCCTGAATTCTCCACATTAAGGTGGCACAGTGGGGCAGTGGTTAGTGTCACGATTCGTCTGTCTCGAGGCTGAAGGTATGGGTCCGCGTGCACAGCATGGAAGAGATCGGGAGGCAAGGAGTTAAATCCTTAACATGAGGTTTATTCCAAAGGTCGTGGTCAGAAAAGCAGGCAATGGTCATACACAGAAAAGTTCCAAACATGAAACAAGGCAAGACTAGACTTTCATACCGAGACGACAAACCAACACATCAGACAATCCGACAAAGACATGGTGAACAAGATGGGGTATAAATACAAAACATAATGACATGACAATGACAAACAGCTGAACAAGGCAAACGAGAAAATTAACGTGAATCGGGAAGAGGGGAAAAACGAGAAACAGCTGGGCACGTAAACAAACAAACAGCACAAACCCGGAAGTGGCGCGATCGCGGAGTTACTTCAAAACAGTCATACATACGTTTCAGGCGAATTAGTATTGGAAAATTGACCCTATGGGTATGAGTGAATGTGTTTGTGTGTCCCGCTCTGCGAATGGTTGGCCACCAATCCATGTGTATCCTGCCTCCGGACCAGTGATGCTGAGATAGACGCCCTGTAAAAAACTAAGCGGCAGAAGATGAATGAATGAATGAATGAATACTGCACAATAGAGCACAAAAACTACAAGAACTCATCAGAAACCAAACAATCAATACAGTTTTTTTTCTTAAAACTGGAGGAGTTCATCTACGTAAATGAGATGTGGTGTGTTTACAGATCGTGCATTATTGAGTGTGCGTTTCTGCCAGTTCTCCTGTACAGACTCAGCAGGATGTGGGGATTATCTGAGGAAGTGCAGAGAAGTGGCAGTAATGAAAAGACCTCCTCGAAAGTGTATTTACACACGTACACACACGCACACACACACACACACACACACACACACACACACACACACACACTTTTTTCTCTCTGTATCTCTTTCTCTGTCTCTATCTCTCACATTTACATACACACTCTTACACACTTTGCCTCTATCAGTTTCTTACTCTTTCAACCAAACACCAGCAAGCTTTTTTCTGAAACTACTTAACACCCAAGACACATCACAATATCACTGAAATAACGAACATTTTATTTCTACTGTCATCTGTCTTGTTCTTCCTCAAAGTCAATCTGGCCATTATCTTTTCCGAGTAATTAAGAGGGAGAATTTTGCCTCGGATCCGCCTCCCTCGCCCTCTCATGGATCAGCCCCACTCAGCATGATAGATGGGGCAGTGTCAAATCAACGTGAACAGCAGAGAAGAACAGGATTGGCCACAACACACACACACACACACACACACACACCTTGCCATGATACCCTTGCATTGTCAGAATGCAGATGGCAGACATGAGTAATAACAAAAAAAAAACCTGTATGAAAGGCAACAACCAGAGGAAGCCGCTGCTGATGACAACATCTTTCTGCTTTTCCGTAATTCCATTTAATGTAGTCTAGGTATGATAATCCATAATCTGGCTTTTGGTATTAATCCATATCAATCACCTTTTCCTCAGTGGTAAATCGCTTTGCTTTGTACTTGTTTGGCCGAACGAATTAATGTAAACAATATGAATTGTGTTCATTGATGATATGTATTTTAGTGTTTCTTTTAGATTTTAATTTAAGAGAAAAATGTTTGGTGTGTATTTTATTTTGAACACAAATATAATTCGTATTATTGCAATTCATGAACAACGCGTGATCATCTAAGATGAACTATGCAATCTCACGACTTTGGTCATCAGTGGGATTAAAACTATAATATCGTGCACATTATACAGATTAAATAATATTTATAGTTTTTATTATTATTTGTGCCTTTGTAATTTGTTAAATTGTTTTTGGAATCTGTTCAGTTGTGTTGTTTGTGTATTTTTAGATGCTGAAGCTGTTAATATTTCTTCTATTTATCTATCTATCTATCTATCTATCTATCTATCTATCTATCTATCTATCTATCTATCTATCTATCTATCTATCTATCTATCTATCTATCCATCCATCCGTCTATCTGTCGTCTGTATGTCTGTCAGTCTTCCTGCCATCTATCCACCTAATGAAATACAGCAAAATTTTTTGAATACAAATATTTGTTTGAGCATTAAGTGGGTTGGTTCACGAGTTAAAAAATACTGTACATAAATAAGATAAGGGAAGATAAGAAAGTCATTTATGCGTCCCCGTAATAGGGACATTTTTTTGTTACATCATCAAGTACAACTTTACAGTAAAAGAACAAGTAGAATCAACAGTATTTACAATTTAAATACAGCCTAAAGAAAGACAAAAGAAAATTTATCAAAAATATATACACACATATATACTAAAATTGCACTTTGTACGGATATCGCACAGGTAATGGATATGGATATTGCACAGAAAGAGAGATATTTACACAACAGAGAAACTTTTATATACCAAACCAGTAGATATGCTGAAATCCTTAGCATGCATTTGTGCGCTTGTTCATGAACGATCAAAACAAACAGAAAACAATAAGATTTAAAGGAATAAACCTCCACACATCATCATCTTTCCCCGCTATTGCACTAGCAAATAAGTTGGACACGAAAGAGCTTATCTTAATATTAGTAATAGCTGAGGAGGCTTTAGGGAAGATTTTGCTCGGCAACTCTAAAGCTTCCACCTCTGGGGCAGAAGAACTGGAAAACAATTGGATTCCTGTAATGTCAAAGCATGTTAAAAAACCCCTCATATCCTGCAGAAACCTAAGACTAAAAGAAATTACATAATTCAAATCCATTTTCATTATTACAATATTTCAGAAGCATTATCCCTCAGACAAAACACTGTAAAACCCCATTTATTCCTCTAATCCATCAAAGAGTGGCTGATATACCTGATACTGATTGGGCTTCGAGTGTGAATGACATCAACAAGTCTGAAAGGCCCGAATCACGACAGCGAATCCCGCTGAGAAGATTAATCGGGGTCCGGATTTATTTTATTTTTTTTGGGTTCTGTGTGTCCTTTTGTCTCTTTGATTGAGAAATCAAGGGTGCATTTTATATACGTACCAATCAAGGGTGGACATATTTTGGGAATGTAATTAATCAAATTAAATATGTATTATAACTGTGTGTATATATACATATATATATTATATATATATATATATATATATATATA
>CM051495.1:6924061-6931561 GCA_028031935.1 Paedocypris micromegethes
ATTAGCAGATTGTATCTGTTAGTCACTTGAAGAATGATTTGAAGCATCTTTCAATCTTTAAGACAGAAGAAGGGCTGATAGAGTTGGATGGATGGATGGATGGATGGATCAATAGATAAATAGATGGATAGATAGATAGGTAGGTAGGTAGGTAAGTAGATAGATAGATAGATAGATAGATAGATAGATAGATAGATAGATAGATAGATAGATAGATAGATAGATAGATAGATAGATAGATAGATAGATACAGATAAACAGATAGAACAACTAGTGTTTACTTCTCTACAACAAAAAGGGAAACATGCTCATTAGCATATAGGCCTGTTTAATCAAATCATCAGTGGATAGTAATTAGCCAGCGAGAGCCTAACGAGACAGACATTAATTAGAAACATAAAGAGAACATTAGAATCTGGCATCCTGGCACCTGTTAATAGAGCAAAAATGCAATTGATTGATTGATGATAAAATAATATGGTAACAATACAACAAGAATCAATGGAACATTTTTGTTTAGTTTGCCATTTATTTATTGTCATTTTACACTGAAATCCTAGAGTTTTGACCTTGTCATCAATAGAAATGAGAACTAAAAATCTTAAAAATTTCGAAACAAAAAAAAAAGTGAAAAATGTTCTCTATCATCAAATCACAATGAATATGTAATAACACTCCTCCTATTTCTCTCTCACACACACAAACACACACACACACACAATCAAATAAACTACCGTATTTTGGCGAATCTAAGCACTTCTTTTTTTTTTTTCGAGGCTCAAAAACTTGGCAGATGCTTAATCGCCAACTTCAAATATGACAGTAAATAATATCGCAAACTTTTCCTGATGACCTACATTTTTAACAGTGTTTTGAGTTGCTAATCCTTTAGAAAACGTACATAATAATGATAATATTTATAACATATAAAATAACATTGAAAAAAGTTAATAATGTAAAACCCAGAAAGTAGCCCTCGCGTGTGTTAGCCACACAAAGATTTAGGTTCAACTCCGAAAGAAGGTATTGTTGGTTGAAGGATTTTATTTATTACTTCACTTTATTAAAGTGTCATTTTTCATCCTGGCGGAGTTAAGTTTACAAATGAACTAAATAAAAGCACCCGTTAAAATACAAAACCGTGAGTCCATGAACCAAGTTTTTTAAATCACTTGATTTGAGGCCAAACATATATATAAATATTTCCTACAATAATATCCTTAAATTGCGCTTGACCCTAAATGAAACCAGTTTCGGATAAAACTAGGGAGTCTCATTGTAGAATTTAGCTAAAAATAAAAAGTTTAAATGCTGATTTTAAGTGACAAGGAGGAATTAAATAAGATTAGCAGAAACTGTGTTAATCAATAATTGTGTGGGAAACACTATAGCGTTACATATCCTAGGGGAAATAATCTATTACAAAAGAGCTTTTAAACCTTGAACCTCTAATAATTTTCTTAATTTTGTCTTGAAAGGGCTGAGTTAAATTGAAACACAAGTTCAGCTCTCAATGTGTGAGAACTATTGGTAATGATGAAAGTCAAGATGAATTTGCCTGTTTAGTCTAACTGTTTAGATGTGAATTCACATATTTCAAATGCAAACTTTTCTTCAATTGTTAAAAAGTGAAGTTTTACCGTGTTGTGTGATCCACATTCACAAAAAGCCCGTCTGCATCACAGTTCAGATAGATAGATAGATACAGATAAACAGATAGAACAACCAGTGTTTACTTCTCTACAACAAAAAGGGAAACATGCTCATTAGCATATAGGCCTGTTTAATCAAATCATCAGTGGATAGTAATTAGCCAGCGAGAGCCTAACGAGACAGACAGTTTGGTCAATCTTGCTATTGCCATTGATCACTTAAACAATCCCAGTACAAAGTAAAAGTAAAAATCCCAGTAAAAGTTGTAGTTGTATGGAACACAAACTGTAGGAGGCTGGTGTGGACCTCTATCTGACAGTGGAACATGGACTATCTGACAAAAGGGCCACAGATTGTGAGAAAGAAAGGACTGTGTGTCTGACACTCAGACTGTACTAGCTCCGTTCCTCTTTACCCTCTACACCTCAGACTTCAACTCGGATGGCTGTGTTCTGCAGAAGTTACTGTGATGACTCAGCAATTGTTGGTGTAATTCAGGGGTGGGCAAACTACGGCCCGGGGGCCACATGCGGTTTAATCCGGCCCACCGAACGTGTAAAATTTAAATGAATTTTTTTTATGTCTGGTTAATCTGTTATGAAGATTCATTTGATTTTTTCATGTAACACATTTTAAAAAGTGGAACCATAAACACGATGTACGTGAAATAATTATTTTAGTATTTTTCAACATAATTTCAACAGAATATTTTAACATGTATTTTTACACGGCCAGTCTATGGAATCAGAAATTTAAAACGTAAATTTCTAAGAAACGACTGGAAAATGCTTCACACTTAAGTTTGCTTTTTTTTTGTTTTTTTCTTGTAATCTTCACGTTTTGGTTTGAAAACTTTTTTTGTTTGCGTCATTTTTTTTTCGGTTTGGACTTTCGTTCAGGACCCTTACTCTGATTGGCTGGTGAGAATGTGATTGACAGCTGCTTGACCAGTCTGGCCTCTTTGTCAATTGTTAGAACCCAAGGTGGCCCACAAATTAAAAGGTTTGCCCACCCCTGGTTTAATCACTGATGATAACAATGCTGAGTGCAGAGGACTCACTCAGGACTATGTGGACTGGAGTCGGTGGAACCACCTTCTGAGGAGGTGGTGCTGGAGGAGTGTCGATACTGTTGGGATGGAGACAATGTCGCTTGAGGATTGTCGTACTACCGGGTCGGAGATAACGTCAGGTTAGAGTCTGGTTCTCCCTAGGTTTTTTCCTCTCACCCTGCCAGAGAGTTTTTGTTTTCCTAGCCACTGTCGAGATCTTGCTTGCTCTTCGGGTCTGAGCCAATAGTCGGAACAACAATGGACAGTGGATATTTTTCTTTTTTTTAAATGTCTATTTTTCCCTAATTTTTGAACATAGATTGATGATGAACATTCGTTTCATTTTGATGATGAACAAAATATAATTTTTCTTTTTAAATAATATTTTTTTCCCTAGCTCGCATAGCGACTTTGCGTTGGTCTCGAACTAAGAAAAACGTTATATAAATACATTTTAACTTGAACTTGAACTTGATCGACGCAGGGAAAACCAAGGAAACGATGATGGATTTTCGCCGGCAACAGTCTTCCCTCGTTCCACCGATGCACATCGATGCATATGCGGTACAAAAAAGGGCATGATACGTATTGAATGAAGGCTGACTCAGAGATTTTAAGGCTGGATTAGGAAGAATTTCCAACGTTTACTGTACATTAAAAAAGCAATATAGCTGGGTAAAGGTATTCCTAAATAATTGAATAATATAATTAAATACCGTATTTAAGCAACTATAAGCACCTCTTTTTTTTTATTTTTTATTATCAAAAACTTGAGGGTCTTATAATGGCCGATTTAAAAAATGTGCAAAATGCCTTCTTTCCATATTTCAAGTCAGGAGTATTTGTGTGTGTGCGTTGTGTCCTTTTTTTTTCCTTTAAATAATGGTTCCGGAGGCAGAAGTGCATATAAGCTTTTATTGGCAATTACAGAAATAAAGAAGCATTAGTCATGCAGCAGGCACAAAAAACACTGGAAGTAAGATTTAACTAAATACAATCATTATTATTTGAACAGACAGACCATAATCCAGTAGATCCGCGCTAACAGCTAAGGGCTAGCGCCTGAATACGACACCAGCACGCAAAAGCTTCACAGAAGAAAGAAACCAGTTTAATAACACCGACACAAACACAATCAGGAACAAAATACTGTTCTGATATTTACTTTTAAAAAAAGCGAGCCCAGCTTTTATATAAGATGCTTATATTTGCGTAAATACGGTAATTAAATTCCTTATAAACGTTTGCATAAAAAAACTGTTATACAAAGGGAAAAGGATTCTCACGCAATACTATCACATCTTGTTTGACTCTTTACATCACAATGACACATTTGTGTTGATCACTTTTGACACACGTGTCTGTATATTTCTCTGCTGGTGAGGGTGAAACCAGGCGTCAACTGGTCCAATTAATTAAACTTCAATTGAATATGCAAATGAGCAGAGCTGAAGAATAGACTGTGATTGTTGTGCGGCTGCTCTCTGATCAGGCAGGTGGCTCAGCTGTGGCACTAACGAGCCACTAACGCTTTAATGAGGCGGCTGCCCTCATTTGTTTATGCTAATGATATGAAATAATATTTGTTACAGACGTGGCCGCTCGTTTCTGCACTTGGTATCACAGCACAATAAATCACCAGGGGCTACAGAGGGCAAGAGTTTTGTTTTCTAATTGACTTAATTAGTTTAGTAAGGTCAACTGCTCTGATATCGAGCCGTCGTCTGCGGCCTTAAGTACAAAAAGATTAATGGAGACTCTTTGGGAACTAGTGGTGTGAGTTTACTCCACCACTGTGTTTCTTAAATCTAATTTATATATAAATACAACATGAAAAGAAACGCTACAGTGAAAGGAGAGAGAGAGAGAGAGAGAGAGAGAGAGAGAGAGAGAGAGAGAGAGAGAGAGAGAGAGAGAGAGAGAGAGAGAGAGAGAGAAAGAGAGAGAGAACAGTTGAAGAAAGAGAGAGAGAGAACAGATGAAGTAAGAGAGAGCATAAACATTTGAAGAGAGAGTGAGAGAAAGAACAGTTGAAGAAAGAGAGAGAACAATTGAAGAAAGAAAGAGAGAGAACAGTTGAAGAAAGAGAGAGTGAGCAGTTGAAGAGAGAGAGAGAGAGAACAAAGAGTGATCTAACAGAAAGAGAAGAAATAAAGAGTGATCTAAAAGAAAGAGAAGAAACAATGAGTGATCTGAAAGAAAGAGACGAAACAAACAGTGATCTGAAAGAAAAGGCCAAGGGAAAAGGAAGAGGAAAAAGAAAGAATGCATATAAAGAAAGAACAAGGAAAATAAGGACATGAATTATCAGAGCAAGGGCACCGAAATAGAAAAAGGTGTGTTACGAGTGAATGAGTAAAACATAGAGACAAATGTGGTACATGGATTAGAAAAAGAAGATAACAAAACATATAACAGAGAGAGAGAGAGAGAGAGAGAGAGAGAGAGAGAGAGAGAGAGAGAGAGAGAGAGAGAGAGAGAGGAAATAGAAAGTTTAGTAAAAAAGGTCGAGGATAAAGCAGGAGGAATTTTTAGAAAGAGCGAGAGAGAGAAATAGAGAGAAAGTGATAGAACATGTGAAGAAAGAGTGTGTGAGAGAGAGGGAGGGGGGGCAAAGAGCGGTGTAAAAGAACGAGAAGAAACAAAGAGTGATCTGAAAGAAAGACAGGGAAAAGAAAAAGGAAGAGGACAGATTAGGGAGATGGTAAAAAGAAAGAATGCATATAAAGAAAAAACAAAGGAAACAAAGAAGATTAATTGTCAGAGCAAGGGCACAGAAAT
Source organism: Paedocypris micromegethes (assembly GCA_028031935.1). Classification (NCBI taxonomy): domain Eukaryota; kingdom Metazoa; phylum Chordata; class Actinopteri; order Cypriniformes; genus Paedocypris; species Paedocypris micromegethes. The sequence goes on from CM051495.1 coordinate 6,929,547, forward strand.
AGAAAAAGGTGTGTTACGAGTGAGCAAAGCATAGAGACAAAAGTGGAACATGGATGGAAAAAAAATGAAATAAAATGACAAAAAAGAGTAACAAACAGGAGAGAGAGAGAGAAGGAAGAAAAAGAAAGCTTAGCTTTTCTCTCTTTTAGAGAGAGTGTGAACAGTTGAAGAAAGGGTGAAACAAAGAGTGATCTAAAAGAAAGAGAATGGAAGAAAGGACAGGGGAAAAAAAAGGAAGAGGAAAGATTAGGGAGATAGTAAAAAGATAGAATGCATATAAAGAAAAAGCAAGGGGGGAAAAGTAGATTAATCATCAGAGCAAAGGCACCGAAATAGAAAAAGGTGTGCTACGAGTGAATGAGTAAAACACAGAGAGAAAAGTGGAACATGAATGGAAAAAAGATATGGAAAGATAAATAAAATGACAAAAAAAGAGTGACAAACAGGAGAGAAGAGTGAAGGAAGAAAAAGAAAGCTTATTAAAAAAAAAGGATAAGAAAAATGCTGGAGGAATTTTACTGAGAGAGAGGGCACCACATTAGAATAAGGTGTGTGTTTGTGTGTGTGTGTGTGTGTGTGTGAGAGAGAGAGAGAGAAAGAGAGAGAGAGAGAGCAGTTGAAGAAAGAGAGAGAGAGGGGAAGAGAGAGAAATTAAATCCATGTCCCTTTTCTCGCATGTTCACTACTGAGTGAGTGTTCAGTGAAGTGAAGCCGCTGTCCGCCTGCACGGTGCTGATAACTGCACACAGATTCAGATTTTCTAATATTAATATGGGGAGGGGGTCTTTAATTGCCCCCGTTGCAGCTCAGAGGGTCTCACCTACGACACCCAGCAATATTACACAGCAGCTGCTATTGATATTAGATATACAGTAGACACACATGTAGACAATTAACTTTTAACATGTGCTTTTTAACTTGGGAAGTTAAGCTTTAACTAGTGCTGTCAAACGATTAATTTTTTTTAACTAGTTAGTCGCACTTCCCTGACCAAATTAATAGCAATTAATCGTAATTAGATGACTAAAGTTTGTAATATTGGATATTGAGGTGTAACATGTAAATTAATGTAAACTCAGCACAAAAAAAAACACTTGTTTAAATACTGTAAAATAATTTAGTATAATTTTTGTTCAATTTGCAATGTATTGTCTTTGTTTTTTAACCCTCCGAGGTCGAGTCGCACTTTTAGTTAAAACGCACAAAAAAAAGTTAATTTTGGTCTTACATAAGTGTTATCTATCAATTGAAAATTTGAAGTACATAATTTTTTAGGTTACACTAAATAAAATCAGGACGTTGTGTTTTTTTGTAAAAACAATAGTAATAAGAATAATAATAAAAAAAAACAAAACATGAAGCGTGTTTTGCCTTCTCTTTGTCAGCTGAAAATGAACTGTAACTTAATAAATACGTATCACTCTAACCTGAAACATATGTCTGCATAAAGCTTAAAAATAAGTGTAAGTAAATACAGTGTTGTTTGTTTATCTAATCCGTATAAATCTAAATCTTTGAAAAGAGCAAGTTATTTGCAGTTAAAAAGAAACTGTCTGAGAGGGGAAAAGTAGGTCAATGCCACTTAAACACTTTGCGCTTAAGTGACAACACCTGAACTCAATGACTGTGAGCTGCTGATCTTATTGAGCCGCACCTGGAGACAGCTAGCAGCTCTCTTGGTTCTCTTCATTGCACGTTACCCGAAAGTAAAAAAATGCAACTGTGATTAATGCCGTGAAAAATAATTGACGCGATTAAGCACTTAAAATTAATCACGTGTGTTAACACGTTAACTTTGACAGCACTACTTTTGTCACACATTTTGTAAAGTGAGAGAGAGGCTATTTTTTAATTTGCATCATTAGGAGTCAAATAAGCTCTTGTAATGAACATCACACATTCATCATTCCCATTTCAGAATCAGAAAACTTTTTGCATTCTTGTTTTCTGTTTTCACAACAGTCTTGTCTCTCCATCACTTTGTACTGCTTTTTACTACACTTTTTACAGACCAG
>CM051495.1:6939061-6974110 GCA_028031935.1 Paedocypris micromegethes
AGTCTAGTTCCCGGAACCGAAACACACCTGCACTATATGAACCATATAGAAATGAGTGTGTGAAAGACAATGACAAGGAAAAAATGACTAGAGAAAACGGCAAGAGCAATGTACGCGCATACACGCATGAATGAGATAAGACGTGGATGATGATGAATAACACTCATCCTCAAGACAGAAAAAAGCAAAATTTGAATCAATGAAATGTCAGATTTTAAGTACTGTACAGTATTATAATTGGGACTGATCCAGCACCATTTTAGGAATCGACTGGACGAGTTCGATCTCGGAATCTGATTTTCTTCACGTCAGCAAGTGGTGTTGCATTGCATCTCTTCTAAAATACAGTGTGAAAATAATGTTAGGAATTGGAACTATTGTTAAAAGCTGAAGCAAATGCAAACTAATTCATTCGAACATTTATAGTCCAAAAACTGTATAATAATGAGCTTTAACTGGACTTCGCGACGTTGGCGCGTATTTCTATTTGATTTCTGTCGATGGAATCGTGCCAAGTAAAGACAAACTGTTTGTTGGATCACATTGTGACACTAAGACAATAAATATACTATTTTGCTCTGTATTGTACTTGACAAAAGAGAAATTAATGCATATTGAGCTCATTTGTTATCATTAATATTTTGTGTTTGAGTCTGAAACTTTTCAAAATACCAAATTTGAAAAATGTGTGTGTGAAAGACTATATTTAATTTTTAGAAGTTCTATGAACGAGGCTATTTAGACTCGCTAATGCAAACCAGTGTGTGATCTTTCTGGTTATAAATGCAAAATAAAACTGTTAAAGTGCTAGCTTGGCTTAACACTGTCAGAAACCAAGTACAGAGAGACGTCATGGATAATGGCATACTTCACATTTAGTTAATAATACTTTTTTTTTAATTGTCTTATTTTGCTACATGTCGAACATTGGTGAGCGTGTGTGTGTGAAGTCAATGATTATACACAATCAATACAGCACTGGGGAAAACTATTTCTCTCATATCTATCCAATCTCTTTAACTACAATTTAACTATTTGACTTCTATTTAAAATACAGTGAAAATACCAAATCTGTTTAGCAATCTCACTGTTAGCCATAAGCATGTAGTAGACAACAAGATACAGTACACAAATACACACACACTCACACTATTTAGGTTTTCAACTATATTATTTTATAATATTTTATTATTAGTTTATTAGCGCACATTTTAGCATCTTGTTGTTTTTCTACTACAAAATGCAAGATGACTGTACAATTACTTTACTGTACAAAATAAATTGAATTGAAAAAGCCTTTAATATTCTCATGGCGGGGTAGATCTGCGCGAAATTGCATGAAAATGCAAATTTCACGTGTTTTCCCTCTACTATAACAATGTATTCACAATATTTAGATTTTTTTAAATTTGTAATTAACATTTGCTTGATCTCAGAAATACTGCATTAGATGTGCTTTTAAACACATAAATAATCTACTTGTGTAAACTCACAATTTACCCAATAATCAATAATTTATTCAAATAAGTAACCTATGGTAATGATTTAACTGTTTAATCCATTTTTAAAGAGTAACAAAAGCTGAAATTAGAGCATCTATAAATGATGAGCTTTTTGAATAAGAAAATATTTGCTGCTCTATTTCATAAATAGCTTTATTACAGTTAGAAGAAGCAAGACAGCATACAAAATACGTAATTGTAAACTTTTTCTATACAAATCTAACAATTCAATCTAATGCAAGTTTATTTATAAAGCAGCTTAAAATCAACGCAGTAGTTTTTTTCACTCACACTTCTGGATGTCTTTCACCCAACAATTATCTAAACTAACTTCTCTACTTTTCTATAAATACACCATAGACTAATTTTAGACTATAAATTTCCATAGACAATACCCAATCAAAACTAAAAAAAATTAATCAAAAAAATTAATCAATTTTCACAATTTCCTTGTCAATTTCTGATTAAACCAGACTCATATGTAAACATCAGCTTTTTATTCCATCAAAATATGGTGTTTTATATGTTGCAGCCATCATGACTTCACGTTCACTTCTGACGATGTGGCTATGCTAACGAAAAGTGATTACGTTTCAGTTTATTTATTCTTAATTATTGTATTATTTTTTTTTATTTATTATTTTCTCATTATAATAACTAATTGTTAATTAATTATTAACTAATTATTAATTCATTGTTTATTATTTTATTTAATTATTTATTTATGTATCTATTGTTAATTAATTAATTATTTATTATTAGCATTGCTATTTGGTGTTGTTGTTGTTGTTGTTGTTATTATTATCATAATTATTATTATTATTATCTGATATCTTATCAAAGCTATAAAATAATTATCACTAATTACAATAGAATAGAATTAAAAACAATAGCCTCAATATTAGTATTGCTACTAAGCTTGATGCAAAAAGAAAAATGTGATAACAAGAGTAAAATAAACACAATGAATAAAACCAATATAAATAACTACAATATTTCAAAATATTGTACAAAATACAAAAGGCAAGAAATAGTCTAAATATAACAAAAAATAAATTGTCTAACAAAAAATTTATTTGATCAACGAACTATCGTTTTCGAAGTGTAATGAGATTATTCGTCTTTACCTGGGACAAGATGCAGTTTTAAAGGCACATTATCATAATGATCTTCAACCTGGTAAAAGTTACTAACCTTATTTTTGCATACTTTATGATTTGTTAATTTTGTATTCACTGCTTTGTTTCTGTTTGCAATATAACTGTATTCATATTGCAAACAATAGTCAGTTTTCAATGTAACTGTATTTATATTGCAAACAATAGTCACAATGCAATTAAATGAAATACATGTACTAATGTAAAAATGATCTCACAACACACATCGGTTTTGTATGAATCCATAGAGACAGCTATAACTTGGCAAAAACATCAAATTAGATATTGGACAGTCTTATATTTTAATAATACAGAATCGGAATCAAAAATTCTTAAACGGCCAAGCTGCAAATGACATCAAGGATTTGAGTGTGACCTGACTCAGTCTTTTCCCCTTATTTTCCATGTATAAACATAAATATATCAATAATAAAGAAAACGGTAAAAAAAATATGCTAATTCTATACAGTATACTCTATAGAATCCAAAGAGCAACCAATAATTAGGCAAAACGGGACAAAATTGCTGCTGGCAGCTGCTTATTATCATCATTAACATTATAAAGTATGAAAAAAAAGAACAAACAAAAAAATTACCTTTATCTCTTTGTTCCGCTAAGATGGAACAAAACAGCCGCTTTGAAACGGAAGTGTGTGTTTTACATCTCGTCAGGCGAAAGGAAATCTTACCCAGAAGTTACACAGTGTCATCGACTTTTTAGTGTCACCAATCGGCACGATGAGCGAGAAAATGAGCGTTTAAGGCCTGATCCAGGCATATGGCAAAGTGGATTGCACTTTAAAAACTAGTACCCAGATTAAACTCATAAAAAGTGAGGCAAGTGGCTGCATGGGCATTTTTAAGATTAATTAACTTCCAGCCTTTTTCAAGTATTATAAACGCTCTCATTTTATGTAAAACAAAAGCAACAAAATCAAGTTAAGCTAACTAATGGTTCCAATATTACTCAGATACAACGATTTTTATTAAAATGAGGTAACTTGTTTAAAGGTTTCTATACGTAACCTGTTCCACTCATATAGATAAGAATTTATATTAAGACCTTTAACAGCCAGAAAACAACAGCCTCACATAGTCAGAGATTTAAACAGAGTGAAATCCACCTCAACCTCATTCTGAAAAGCAGTAAACACATTGATGGTAAGACGGTTATTTACATTATTTAAACATATATTGTCATCTTTTAACATACATCACTTCAGATAATGTAAATATTTACATTATCTGCACAAAATAAAAGTTTAAAAAGAGTTAACACTGCAAGCAACACATGCAAGCTTCTCATTGGCTCTCCCAAAAAATATTGATTATCCATATATTGGGCAAAGTAAAATAAAAATAAAAATTAAATGTGTAACAGCCTATTATAAAAACACGGTTTGATCAACGGTTTGATAAACCGTCCATGTCAACTCATATTTATAACATTTCTTTAACACAAATGTCACATACAAGAAACGACTCAAACAAATTGCATTAATTGAATTAAAAATGTATGGTTACATGAAAAAAACAATATATTTTTAAGTAAAGATGAAATATTTTTGTACATTTTTTCGAAAAAACTAATAAAATAAACTAAATTGCTATTATTTAAAGTATATAAAGCCTACTTTGTGGGTGTAGCACGTTTTACAGTGTAGAAGCGTGGCTCCGGCAGTGGTATATTAAGGGTGGGCAGGGGCGAGGGGTGCGGCCCTGGGTTCTCCCTAACAACATTACAATGAAAAGAACAGGCGGTGAGCAACGACATTGTCATTAACCTCTGCGGCGAATGTAAATCAACGCCCGTTCACGCAAATTACCCCAATTCCACCCGACCCTCCTCCGCAGAGTCCGCCAGAAAACCTACGCGGGGCCACGTGGGGAGCGAACGCGCAACCTCGATGGCCTCTATTGATTACGCGGGTTTATTATTCTCACGCTTTGCTCGAAAGTCTCCGTTTTTTTGTGGTTTAGGGTTAGTAAAACCGTTAAACTGGAGCCTTTGCGGGATTTTGGCTTCGAATCATCATCACCGAGGGTCTTGATGCTGTATTAATGCGGGGAGACACTGACAGGAAGTGATGAATAGACAGCTTCACTCGAAGGTCTCCGTTTTTTCGTTTTTTGCCGTTAATGGTTAGTAAAAGCGTTAAACTAGAGCTTTTGCCTGATTTCGGCTTCGAATCATTATCGCCGAGGGTCTCGATGCTGTATTTATTATGTATTATTTATCATTATGTATTGCTGTTTTGCTTTTGTGTTTTAGCTGTGTTTAATACTACAGTATTGTGTTTTATCGGTCTGTAGTATTGTGGTATTGTACAACTCTTTGCCCAGCCAACAGCCAAAAAAAAGGGCTTTATAAATAAAGCAGTTGAGTTGAGTTGAGTATTATTGCGGGGAAACACTGACAGGAAGTGATGGATGGACAGCTGCCGTCTCCGCACGGATACGGAAAAGGTAACAGATTCACCAGGACCATCTGTCTGTGTGTCCCGGGCCCGAACAAAAAGGGTCAGCGCGAGTCAGGACGCCGCGCAGCTCGCCATTGTCCCGCCCTTGCTGTCTAACCAGCAGCCCAGAAATATACGTGTAGGCGTCCGGGTTTGTTTTGACAACAGCAAACTCAAAAGCAGGAAGTTTGCAAACGCTGGAAAACTGTTCACATTCCCTTCTGATGATGTGGCTGTGTTGACGAAGTGATGAAGTTACAGTTTATCTATTCTTAATTATTGTATTATTATTATTATTATTGTTATTATTATTATTATTAATAATATTAGTAGTAGTAGTAGTATTTTCTCATTATAATAACTAATTACTCATTAATTATTAACTAATTATCAATTCATTGTTAACTATTTAATAAATGTATTTATTTATTAATCTATTCCTAATTAATCAATTATCATTAGTGTTATTATTTGGTGTTGTTGTTATTAATATTGTTGTTGTTATTATTATGTTCTTGCTTACTGAATTACTTTGTAATTACATTGTCCTGCCCTCGCTGTCTAACGAGCAGCCCGAAAACATACGTGTAGGCGTCTAGGTTTGTTTTGACAACAGCAAACTCAAAAGCAGGAAGTTTGCAAACGCTGGAAAACTGTTGGGGTTTCGGGGGGATTGTGGGAAGAACAGAGGGCTGCGAGCTTTGTGATTGGACGACGCGTGTGGAAAATGGTGGCAGTTGTGTGGGCCCGAGCGCACAAAGCAAATCACAATTTTCCAGCGCGCACGATAATCCCCGCGCCATCCTGAGGGAAAATCTCTTTCTCTCTTTCCCTGTGTGTTTTTTTTTTTATATTTCGAATCCATGTGAGACTCATAACCATCTGGCTGCCAAACAGATTAATTTTAGCTTGAATTAAATATGAAGGTTTTTCAATCGTTTTGTCGTAGGAACACCTCTAGAGATTGCGCCGAGCCAAAATCAAGAGCCGTTTGCGTCTTCCAGCGGTGAAACGTGTCACAGAAATGAAGCTCTGGACAGGTAAAGATCTCAACAATGGGAAGGAAAGACCACACTGTTTAATCACCGAGCGAACATAAGCATGATCACAGAATTTTAAAATGAAGACAATTGTCATAAAAGACAATAATTCAATTTTAGTTTTTTCTTTTTTGCCCAATCCAAAAATACTAAACCGTCTACTATGGGTAAAGCACAGAAAAAAGATCAACTAGCTGATATCAGAGAAAAAAAAAACAACTTGTCCTCCAACAAATCAATGGAGAGAACACTGTCATGGCTCAACACAGCTCGTCTATTCATTTGGTTTATAACATCTCTCACGCTTTAAAAATATATATTTTTAAATAATGGTAAATTACCTGCAACAGATGTTTCTGGAATCATACTTTAAAATTAGGAATCCATGTCATGCTTATTTTCAATACACAGCTAAATACTATTTGTGGCATAACACTCAAATTTTACGTCTTCCCATGATAAAAAAAACACCAACTTGCCGTTAATACAACAACTTTGTATTTTGCTGTAAATTATCCATGCAAATTTACAGGTGTTTATTACATCTGCAGAACGAGAAAGAGAAGAAATCAATACTCTGTTTGGTAAAACAAAAATGTAATTAAAGCTGTGGTAATGTTATATATAATATATTAATATATCATATATTCTATAATATATTACATATATTATATATATATATATAATACAGTATTATAATAACATGTTAACAATGCATAACATGTTAACAATGTAAAACTCAATATTTAGAATTGGATTCAATGTGTTTATGGTATAATATGCAGATTATACAGATGTATTGTGAAATTAAGAACGTCTTAACAACATGCAAGAGAAATCTACAGTACAAAAATTGACAGTTTAAATGGTACAAAAATTTACATAAAGTATAAAACAGTACCTAAACCTTGCCAGCAGAGGTGAATTTGCACAATAGTAGGACACGATAATGCACATTGGAGTTTTTACAATATACAGTATATAAATTTGGAATAATATATACATTAGAGAGCTATATATGTAAATATATGTGTGTGTGTGTGTGTGTGTGTGTGTGTGTGTGTGTGTGTGTGTGTGTGTGTGTGTGTGTGTGTTTGTACATGATGGTAATATACATTGGATGATGATTGTATCTATTTATGTAAACTTGTGATTCAATATTTCTAATATACTGAATCACAAGTTTGTGTGTTTGTCTAATATCTGTAGTCGTTTCCATTTGTTTCTCTGCACATTTTATGTCGAGCCCTCATGCGATGCAGTGTGTCCTCATTCCGGAACTCCTCGAGTGTGTGTGTCAGATTAGGATGTTAAATCCTGGTGTAATCCCTGGACCGCTCCACTGGAAGCTGAAGCGGTGACTATGCACAGATCATCACAGCTTATAAATGAAAGATCTAACTTTACCAGCCAGGCCCTTTGGTTCTAGGTTGAAAACCATTGTCAATTTAGTAATAATAAAAAAGCATTTAAATAACTTTGACTTAAAAAATTTGACTTACGGTAAATAAAACTTAAACAAAAATTTATTTCACTTAAATAAAACCACACTAGCATTTAGGTTCAGAAAAATTACAAGTGCGTACACGCACACACACACACGTTTATGTTCTGTTGATGGATAGATTTTCATAACAACAATAATAACAACAACAACAACAATAATAATAATAATAATAATAATTACTATTGTTACTATTACTATTATTAACAATAATGATAGTATATAATACAGTATTATCATTACTCCACAATTATACATCAAGTAAAGTTTCGAATCTATAGTGTCACAGCTACATTTTGGTTTTATTCAAAAATGTTCATTGATACTTACCACACCTACGTGTTGTGATAATTTTGCTACCATGGATGCAGCTATGAAGCCAACTGGGAAATTCTATTAGGACTTGGAAATTTCCTATCAGGGAAAATGTAATTTTTATACGTCGAATGAAAATCTTGACAAGGCCAAAGTTACTGTATGTCAAATTTATTCAGTCTCATTTTATTTAGTTTAATCTAGTCTTTACTTAGTTTCATTTAATTTTAATTTAGTTTAATCTAGGCTAAACTTAATTTTAGTTTATCTTTACTAGACCAAAAATTAAAGTATGTCAAGTTTATTCAGTCTCACTTAATTTAGTACAAATAAATATATTATGCGTGTGCATTTATTATATTCTAGTAAATAGTTACATTAATTTATATTTTGAATAGTATAAAATAGAATTATCTACAGTACGTACACATTATTTTTCCTGTGAGTTTTTGCGGGTTCTTGCGAGTGCCGGTCAAATATTTCCCGTATTTATGATTTTTGAATTTTGATGGTCTATACACCGAATGCTTCTTGCATAATCCGCAAATGTGTATGCACAAAATGTGTCACGTTTTAACCATACAATTTTTTACAATTTTTTTTTCTTTAATTATGTGCATGTATACATGTATGTGTAAAACAGAAGTCGTTATTAAGAGCAAATATTCCATGTCAGTAATGTTTTTTTTATCCGCACAAATCTTCTTACAGTCGCATCATCTTATGAATATTTTGTGTTGGTTCACTTGAGGCTTTTGCAACGAGCCCTACAAACAAAATGGATTTGTGCAAATTCATTATGTCACACAAAGAAGCACAATGATGCTGATACATAAAGGGTCCTGGGCAGGGTAGGGGACGTGGGGGGCAGATGTCTCTTGTCTTTTCTGGGGTGGGGGGGTTGTGACATTTGCAGGGGGAGGTGAGAACTGGGAAATGCAGATGGCGGTTGTGTCCTGACCTTTGACCCCGTCCGCCAGCCGTGGCTTCATCAAGCTCGCGTGTGCGTCTGAGTGTATAATTAAGTCTCTGCTTCTCCAATCATCATGATCGAGGATGTAGATGGCGCACGAGAGAGAAATCCACTTCAATATCTGTCCCAATCCCTGACGCTAATACCCACATTCAAAAAGCAGATTTGTACTAAGGCAATAATTGTGACAAATTTTTTTCCCAATTCAAGGCAAATGACGGCGCACCGTGACATGTAACTTTCCAATCACATCAAGTATAAAAAAACATGATAGATTTATGTTACATACTTTTTTTTTAAAACAAGTACACTCTTCATATTAAACAAGTTGTTTGGCCATGAAATTACATACAATTTGAAACATTCGTATTTTTGCGAATATATGCACCACTTTATTTTCATATTGTAGATGCTCAGAAGCACAAAGGGTGTTTCGCCGATTTCAAATATGCGTGTAAATATAAGCGCCTATTTTGCCATATTTCAAGTCAAGAACAATCACAAATAAATGGAAACATGTTGTTTTTTTTCTTTTAATATGAGCTTTTATTAACTAGTACAGATTTGTTTAACCATTATTCAAGAAAAAACGACATTGAAGTGATGTGAGTCACAAGTTTGGTTTTTTACATAAAGATAAAGCAGGGCGCTTATATTCGCGTAAATACGGTAATTTTGACTTTGACGTTGACATAATTTCCACCCAAATTAAAGTAATCCCAATTGAATTAGTTTCATTAGTGACAATAAGGCTGCTATGTAAATTTCTTGGAGAAATGGCTTACTATATTTTTATTACAGTAGAGGAGACAACACACACTCATACACACACGGACACACAAGAGAATGCAAAAAGACCAATCTGACGACGTCTTAGACACCAAATCCTGATCCCATGTCATCTAGCAATGACTTCTGGAAAACTGTCAGGAGTGTGTTTTACCTTGCTTTAATAAGCCACGGAAATGTGCTTGGAGACCTGACCAGGAAAAAAAAAAACGAGATAGAAATAGAGAAAGAGAAAGAATGTGTAATGTACATGTCACTTTACCATTCTTGGCACAAATCTTATTATAGAAGGCCAGGAAGATTTCCATCCTTCTGCTGACAGAAGTGAGGCTGAGCTCAGGAGATTACATCAACACTGACCAAACACACACACACACACACACACACACGCACACACATTCATCTACACACTTTTACAACAAGACTGTGTGTGTTACCACAGTGAATTCCACTGAACTGCTGCATCACAATTGGGCAGAGAATTTGAGAACCATGAGTTTATTACAGCAGGTCAGCAGAAAAAAAAAGATTTCCGCGAGTTGGACAGTTGAACTGAAGAAGCTAAAAAAACATTTCTTGCTGTTACAGTTGTGAACAAGTTATTTTATTTACATTCTGCTGTGATCATGTGTGGCATAAGCTTTTCATTATTTTTGGGAAAATATATAAAAAAAAAGTAATTGTTTTTCACATTTTATATATATTTTTAAATATTATTTAGGCAGAGAATGCAAATCATTTGAAGACCGTCAGCCAATCACAGGACACGACACACATAAAAAAAAACACACTGATTTACACATGAAGGCATTTAGAGGTCTTCAGATCACTTGGCATGTAATATTAAACACATTAACAAAAATTGCCATACACAATGACATATATTTTGCCAACATGAACACGCACACACTAGAGCAATCAGCAGGAGGATGAGAAGACACGGAGGTCAAATCTGGTCAAACTCAAAGACCATTAGCAGTAAGCAGCAGGTAAGCTTCTCCAGCTGAAGATGTGAGATAATAGTGCTGAAGAGGCTCAAAATATCGGGCCACAGGAAATGGGCGAGTTATAAAGTCGGTTGGTTGTATGCAGTCGACTCCACTTAATTGTGCCACATTGGGACACGACAATTTTGGCCCAATAAAGTGGTACCGAACACGCCCCCCATCACTGCTCTTCCATTATTAGTCGAAATAAGACTAGAAGTAAACCTTAAAATAATATTAAACACTTTATTTTCCCCAAAACAAACACACAGCACAGAACTACTGTTTCTTATGAAGGTATAATTTGTTATATTAAAACTGAGCAGCACAAACAAAATCTACGCAGTTTTAACAGATACAAACTCAACAGCAAACTCGCTAAACACACGCGTCAATCTTTAGTCGTGAATAATTGGACCGTTTGCCTCGTATATTCCTGGTGTCGTGTTTTCTTGGTCTTTTTCCTGCGTTTAGCATGGAAGATCATTGCTGATGCTGAAAAATGCCGGTTTAGTGATAGTGTTTGACTATAAAAGGGATTCTAGGAAATTCACGTTTCTCAAAATACGAAGCAGGCGGCCACACTAAACTAAGTCTGGGGGTGGGGGGAGTGGGCGGAGTGTTAGTCTGTTGATTTGAATCCGTAAAGCTATTGGTTGCACAATTTAGAAAAAAGGATAACGAGCAAAATGTAGGCAACATAATTCACTGTATCCATGTCTTCAATAAAGGACTATAAATAAAGTGTTCCATATACAAAGAAATGTATCCGGGACCGGGAATACGTATATTTAAAATATATATTTTCAAAATACATACATCCAATATATGGGACATTTTTAAATATGTTTTAACATATAAATGCATATATTGTTAAGTTTCATTGAAAGCCTAAAGAAGACCGAAAGATTGAAATATGAACAATATCTATGTTTCTAAATGTTCTATGTTTAAATATATGCAGCCGAATAGTAGAAGCAGAATACACTTAACATCAAAATATATTAAAAGGGGGTTAGAGTAGTACACATATTTATATGTTAAAATCATATTTTAATGGGCTTTTAAACATTTTCCCAATTATTTAATATAAATGCATTTTACGCTGCGTCAGATTTTAGTTTCAGTTTGTGATTTTATGGTGTGGTAATATTTGAAGCTATCTAGTGTGATTTGACATTTAGAATATGTATTATATGTTTTTTAAGTGAAGTGAAGTGTACATACACACAGTGACCACACAATCCCGGAGCAGTGGGCAGCCTTAAGCCTTGGCACCCAATATTCAGTACTAAAAGACACTTCAGTTCTAAAAACTAGCAGTTTTGGCATTTAAATATCCAATGCCTGGATGGCGACTCCAATTTCCTACCAGTAGACCACTGTCCCACAATTTGCCATGACCTGGGTTCGAAGTAGAATATATCATGCTGCAGCAATAACGCAGAGTACTAACCACTATTCAATCACAAGATATCTTAGCCACTGTCGCCTTTGTTGCTTCCTCATTGGTCATAACCACAGTGGTTGTCATCAAACAACAGATCAACACCTTCTGTTTGTTTTTGTATAGCTGCTGTGTAGTGATGTGTCGTTCTAAATGAGCAAATCTTTCATATGACTCGGAATGAATGAGTCTCCTCAGTGAACGATTCGTGAACGATAGTACCGAGCACTCAGTACGTTCATCATTCGTTCTTCGGTCATTCCGTTCACGTGTCACGTGACCACGATTAAGCTGTCAAAGCAAAGAAAGCAAGGATGTATGCATCAATGCAAGGTGTAGATCAAGTTTTGCTAGGGATGCACATCATTTGAATAGATTTGTGGCAATTTATGTATTATTAGTTGTCATATAAGCAAATATTATATAAGAAAATGTATTTTGTTTATGTTGTTTTAGAGAGCAGCCACCTTGATAGCATCGCCTGCTGGAAATTAACAAAATGAACAAATTACTTGAAATGATTCGTTCCCTTTACTGTTCTAGAATTAAAGAACCGAATCAGTTAAAAGACAGTTAAAAATCGAACTTCCCATCTCTACTGCTGTGGGACTCTCTCTGATTGTGTATAGCCTTATGAAGGTCAACATTGTCTTTGACTGTGTAGGGAATGCCTCTGTCTTGTATGCCATGACTTTCCTGCAAGCATCAAGACAGAATGCTGAAAAAGATTCATAAAGGAGGCTTTTATCTGGACTATTAATATATATTACAGGAGTTGTGTGCTGTTGTCAACCTCCGTCTAGAGAGATTGAGATAATCACGCTTTTGCTGGGTTAAGCAATTTCAGCATTTGTGGTTCAAAGCGCCACTTCTGGCTTTACCTAGTGGAGAGATGGAAAGCGTAAAAAGGTCCAGTTCCTCAATGATCTTTTATTTAAAGCTGAGCCTACCAGTGCTAAGTTCTTTCCTTTGGTCTATCTCTGTTGCCTTGCAAATTCACTAAATATGCTGGTGCTGTACTGACCTTCAATGAGGGTGATCGCTTCCCTGAGATATTTAAATACCCACATTTTTGACAACTGCATATCCGGTTATGAATATTGCCAGGACAAAGACTTCTTGGTCAGGCACCTAGACCTCTGCCACAATCTACATTTATGACCAAAATTGTCTAGACATTGGTCAAAGTCTTAATCCAAAGTCAAATTCAGCAACAGATGTTTGGTTCAAAAAACTGCTCTTCAACTGCGTAACGTGCTAAAAAAATAATATGCATTTTCCTGGACCGATTGAGTTTTCAGGTCATTTGAGAGAAGAGGTTGTTGAGTCTTGACAATGTTCAAGTCCTCATCTTGTTGTATGGTCCTCATCGCAATCTAACTTGCCCTGAAACAGCATACAGCCTTGGATCCAAGACAAGCATCTTCTTCTCAGATCAAACATCAGTGCAACGGTGAGGTATGTGAAATACCAAGCTCTTATTCGAACTTGTCCCTTGTGTCAGCTCACCTGTTGCCTCGGGTTGGGGAGCCACCAGTGTTTTGGTTCCCGAAAATGTTCCACATCCCATCAGTTGGGTAGAGAGACATTGTGGCAGATGCTTTCCATAAAAAGGGAATGGTGACTCTATATCCAGGTGGTTACAATGCCACTGGATATGGAACATCTTTGTTTCTGTGTGTGGACAGGTCACACCAACTATTAGAATAAACACTTTCTCACTCTCACATCCATATCTGGCAAGTGGATGAAACACACATGCACACACACATTTGGATACAATTATTTATATTGTTATTACTCAGATTCACTCCAAAGAAAAACAAAACAAAGCAACACTACAGAGTTTGGCGATTTGCCCGCTATTCAGATTTTCACAGCCTGAGGTGGCAGATGTTGACAGGTAGTGTTGCCAGAGAGATCCACTGAGTTTTCCCTTTGGCTAAATTACGTCTTTTCACCAGAAGAGATTAAACGGACCGTCTCCGTATGTGGCAACAATTCTACTTAACACTGCCTTGTTTGAGGTAAGTCGATTGGATGGCAGAACATAATGGTCAGGTACCCGGGAAGTGCAATGAGGCTAAAAAAAAGAAACCTTATCCACGCAGTGACACTTTGCAGTGGCTAAATAACACTGGAAAAAATTTAATTATGATAAATACAACAACATGGCATAACACTGGGAAAAATTTAATTAAGATAAATAATGGATAGATAAAACAACAACATGGCATAAACTCTTCAAGAACTAGTCAATGCGTTGTGAAAACCAGAATATGTTATTATACGGACATAGCATGAGGAATCATAACACCCCCTACTAGAGGTATAGATTTATAGACCCTCTGCTGGAGACTACATTCAGAAATAAGTAATATCTAATGCTATTGGGTGTTATTAACGTATTTGTCTTTCTGGTAAAGACTTGGGTCTGGGAACATTGTACTGAAACCCAGACTAGGATACATGCCCAAAATTTCCACCATGACCTTGGTGTTCTGGAAAGTGACTTTGTTGGCTCTTCCTACATTGGGAAAAGACCCGGCCATTAATCAGTTATGTCCACTACATGTTCTACTTGCTTGCCTGCAGCAAACTGAACTTGCCTGCAGCATTTCTGCCCAGGTCATTATGACAGAGCAAATAACATGATGTATCCAAACAAAGACTTGCCCTTTGAATTGTGGACACAACTGCCCTCATCTACCATGATGTAAAGGTTCCTTTGAACTGTACAGAGTATTGATAAGTTTACTAGGTGCATGTGTCTCTGTTTTTCTTCCTCTAAAAGCAGGAAGTGCTGTGACAAGATCACGAAGTTCCCTTGGCATTAGCCTTAACTGCAAATCCTCTAGCATAATTCTAGTGGCTTCTTGAGAGACCTTCTCCCCTAGTCCTTTTAGTTAAGACGTCTCCCTGTTTAGAGCTTTCCACACATTCCTCTGGGTAGAATGGGGTTTCCGTACCATACCATACTGGGTTGAGATCTAAGTGTATTGTAGTTGCCTCTGTTTTACATGATTAGTAGTAGTCCTGCCCTGGCTCGTGTTAGGCCTAATTTTTGTGCATTGCAAGATTTGTTCTCCATGTTAGGACACTCCTTTTGCTCGTCCCCTTGAAGGTCTTAGAGTCTGATATTGTCATTCCAAGACACTCAGTTAAGATCTTGTACTGTCAGTTCTTCTGGCAAAGCGTCAAGTGAACTGAGGAGTAGAAACGTCTTGGTTACTTGGTTACTCAGTTCCCTGAGAAAAGGGGATGAGACGATGTAATTATTGTAACAATGTAAAGTATTGTGGTACTTTGAACTTTGTATTGAGTATTGAAAATATAAACACCTTTTACTCTCTACTTGACTACATTTGTGATTGAGTATGTGTACTCTTTACACCACTACATTTGAATGGACTCTTACTCATTACATTGTTATTGTATGCAGCAAGTCAGCATTTTTTTCGTGACAATGTATCGAAGTACATTTTTGGGGCTGTCGAGGTGATATCACCACCTGCAGGATGCTGAAGGTACTAGATGCTATTTATCAGCTAAATAATATGAACATGACTTTTGAATATGAATATGAAGAGCCATTGCACTTTTCTGCACATTTAAGTTTGATTGTGACTGACTTTTTGCTCTTTTTATGTTTTCTGATACTGCTATTTTGAAACATTTTTTCTTGTAATTTAATTTCTACAAATATATAAATTGTTGATAGGTTTTAGTTTTTCACATTTCTTGGTGTTTTCTCCTTTTTTTTAGCCTAAATGCAGTACAAAGTAACAAATACTAAAGTTCTATACTATTAAAGTTCTTTTAAAATTGGATACTTTACTCAAGTCTTCTTGGAATTTGTAACGTGTAACTTGTAATGGAGTCATTTTTACAGTAAGGTATCCACACTTTTACTCAAGTATGGTTTTCAGGCACTCTTTACACCTCTGCATTTAACCATCCAGTGAAATGCACACACACATGGTGAAGTGAAAGTGAGGCTTTAGCCTATTAGGGGTATGTTTCTCCTGAAATCATACATACAATAAATCTTATTGTGTTCAATTTATATTTTGCTAATGCAAATCTTCTCATTGGCCCATTTAGAGCACAGAAGTGAGGAGAAGAAATCACTTTTCATTTCTCTAGAATCAGTTGTCTGACACAAACATATCAGAGAAGGGTTACACAATATTTGAGTGAGTAATTTTGAAGTAATGTACCTGGTTTTAGAGAAACGGTTGGCTACATGCAATAGTGTAAAGGTATTTGGGGGAGAATGTTAAAACATTGTGAATTATTATTCCCATTGCAAGTCTTCCAGCTTTGTAAACTAAAAATGACTAACATTGATTCATACAATTCTTCAAGCAAGAACATAATTGTGTAAATGTACATACTCACAAACATGCTAAAACACACAACAAGGATTTGAGAAGGAACAGTGATAGAACAAAAATAATCAATTTCTGTAGATTCTCGACAAAAGGTCAGTTATTTGATAGAAAAAGGTGTTCAATTATTATTTGTGCAAAATTGTGCATACAGGCCCATTTTATAAATAAAAATAAATTTAATGGATATAAAATTTATCCCTTTATTCTAGTCCATGCTAATCACAATAATAATGCTACAAATGTATAACTGCTGACAAATGGCAAAAAAGTACAGTATACGTATTACACAAAATTATTACACAATACCAAACACAAACATGAAATAAATCCAAAGGAATTTGTACAATTACTGTCATGATCATCATCCTCGCCCGCCCTTACTCGTCTCTCACTGTGCCTGTGGAGAGACACCGTTGCTAGGTGACCGGTTGTGGTTACCATGGAAACTTTAAGTGGAACAGCTGGTCCAATCAGCATAAATTGCAGGCTAGCAAAGGCAGAGCCAGAAAAAAAGAGGGAGGGGGATGGAAAGAGGGAAGGAAATAGAGAGATAGAGAGAGAGTGCTAAAGCATGCAGGATAGATAAAGAGAGGTGGGGGGGGGGCAAGGATAAGAAAGAAGAAGAATGGAACTGAAAAGGTGGGAAGTGGATGATAGAGAAAGAAGGAGAACAGAATGTATAGACAGTATGGAAGAATGGAGGTTTTAGTGGCCAAATGAAAAAAATGTGTAAAATTATTTAAAAAAAAAAAGGCAAAAGATTGTTTTACACAAAGCAACAAATATTTCACTGCGCTTCTGGTGACACCTCAACCCTATCTCCACACTACTGACACACCTACACGTGTGAGTGTGTTCACACTCTCTCCCTCTCTCTCTCTCACCACACACACACACACACACGCACACACACACACACACACACACACACACACACACACTCTATCTCTCATTGTCCTTGATTATCGTTCTTTATTTAGTAATCTTCCTTTCTTTCTTTCTTCTTTCTTTGTCTGTCTCTCTCCCTCTTGTTCCTCATGATTATCAGTCTATATCTCGTTATCTCGCTCACTTTCTGTCACTCTTTCTTTCTCTCTCTCTCTCTCTCTCTCGCGAATACATCTTGATTACCAGTCTTTATCTCGTTCAGTTGCTCTCTTTCTCTCTTTTTTTTTTCTATCTTTCTATCTTTCTTTCTCTCTCTCACTCTCTATTCCTCTCGAATACATCTTGATTATCAGTCTTTATCTTGTTATTTTGCTTTCTTCTTTTTTACTCTCTCTCTCTCAAATACATCCTGATTATCAGTCTGTTTCTCGTTCCCTTGCTCTCTTTTCTCTCTTTTTCTCATGCTATTTCTCTCTCTCTCTCTTCTTCTCTCTCTCTCCACTCACTCTCTCTCTCTCTCTCTCTCCCCCTCTCTCTCTCTTGAATACATCTTGATTATCAGTCTTTATTATCTTTATTGACTATAATTCTCAATAGCTTGCTCTCTTTCTCTCTTTCTTTCTCTTTTTCTATTTTTCTTTCTCTCTCTCTCTCTCTCTCTCTCTCTCTCTCTCAAACACATTTTGATCGTCTTTATCAGTCTTTATCTTGTTCTTTTGCTCTCTTTATTTCTTTCTTTCTCAATCTCTCAAACAGAAACACACAATACACACTTGGCAAATCAACATACTCACACATCTGTACAAAACGCACACAAAACATTCAACGCATATGAAAATCATCGTGCACAAATCAAATCTACTCTTGTGAAATCAAATTAACACAGTCAGTCTGTGTTACAATGTCGGATGTTTGCTGAGGATCCATTATTTACTAGATAATAATGGTGAAAAAGTCAAAGTCTAGGTAATTCTCACTCTAAACTAGAAGTTCTAATGGTTGGACACTACGTTTGCTAGTTTACTATTATCTACTGTGCTGGAAATGAATCTCTGTCTTTTGGTCTGTGCTCACATTTTTCTCTTCCTTACAACCTCCAAATCTCTCCCTCTCTTCCTGTTTCAATGGCATTTAAGTCACACCTGTCTCATAACCTTCTCTCTCTCTCTCTCTCTCTCTCTCTCTCTCTCTCTCTCTCTCTCTCTCTCGCTGTCTCAAGTACATCTTGATCATCAGTTTTTGTCGTAATATCTTGCTCTCTTTGCTCTCTTTCTGTCTGCTTGTCTGTCTGTCCGTCCGTTCTGTCTGTCTGTCTCTCTCTCACTCCCTCTCTCTCTCTCGCTGTCTCAAGCACATCTTTATTGTCAGTTTTGTTGTCATTATCTTGCTCTCTTTGCTCTCTTTCTGTCTGTCTGTCCGTCCGTCCGTCTGTCTCTCTCTCTCTCTCTCTCTCTATCTATCTCTCTCTCTCTTTCTTTCTCGTGCATATCATGATTAGCAAACTATATCTCGTTATTTTGCTCTCTTTTTCTCTTTTTTTCTTTCTCTGTCTTAAATACATCTTGCTTATCAGTCCATATTTCATTATCTTACTCTCTTTCTATGTCTGTCTCTTTCTCTTTTTCTTTCATACTTTCTCTCTCTCTCTGTCTGTCTCTCTCTCTCTCTCTCTCTATCTCTCGCTCTCTCTCCTTTTCTTTTTTCTTTCTCTGCCTCTCCCTCCGACACATCTTGAATTGTCAGTCTTTGTCTCGTTATCTTTATCTTTTTTTCTTTGTCTCTCTATAGCTTCTCTCTCTCATGTCCATAGTGATTATCTGTCTTTATCTCGTTTTCTTTCTCTCTTTTTCAGTTTTTCGTTTTTATCTTTCTCTCAAATACTTTTAATCTGTCTTTATCTCGCTATCTTTGCTCTCTTTCTCTTTTTCCTTCTTTTGAAGTTGTATTCGCTGTATTTTCTAAATTTCATCATGAATGGAGTTATGTTTACAGGATAAAGAAATCATGTTTACTCAGTAGCTCTTAACCGTGAGGAAAGTTTTTTATGTCACTTGATTCAGAGACTAAAAACAAAATCAACATATACTGTTTATGTATATGATTATCATTTCCATTATGTACAGTACTTTTCACACAATATTGAAATAGTCCATGGATTAAAAAAAAAAAAAAGCTAGTTTCACTATTCTTATGAACTGTTCATATAAAGAATGAAACAATTAAGGATTTTATGTACAAACCACAGACTAAAAAATGTGACCAAAAACCGTGTAGCTAACAAAATTTTCACAATACAAAACTGATCTTGGAATTAATTAATTTCATGAGGAGAGGTGCCATTGTATAGTAATTCTAGACTTTCAATCTTGAAAAATATTGGGGGAATAGTATGCGAAAGCATGTGACAAATACAGTGCGGTTTTTATCTGTTGATTCAAATCTGTAAAGCTGTCGGGTGCACAATTTAGAAAAAGGAGAACAAAATGAGCAAATGTGTAAAGTGTTCCATACGACATTGTTAAATATATTTATATATATATTTTCAAAATGCACAATTCCAAAATGTAAAATTTTTAAATATGTTTTTAACATATACATGCATATAATTTCATATAAAGCCAACTATGGAAATATTTAAATATATGAACAATAACTCATATTTCCCTGTATTTAAATATATTCAACCGAAAAGCAGAAAATAGAATACACTTTACATATAAATATATTTTAAAGATGTTAGGGTAATATTAGGGTGTAGATATATAATACACACATGTATGTGTTAAAAACATATTTAAATGGTTTTTTAAGTATTTTCCCAATTACTTCAAATAAATGCATTTTATTGCCACTGGACAAATAATACTTGAACCCCATCAATGCATTTTTCAGCTATATTTCTCTTTGTCACCTCTTCTTCTAGTTCCATAGCATCTCTATCCTCCAACCTCTTTCCCACACGTAGGATGAACGTTAAAGGAAAAAGTGTCATTCCAATTAGAGCGAAACGCCAAGTATATGTTAGATTTCAGATTTAGCGGTAAAATGGGAGTGAAGTGTGAGTGTGTTTAACATTCGCACATTAGAATAAAACAGCCGACCTCGTGGCTTTTTGTGTTTCAGGACGGTTGAATCGAGTCATTAGACGAGACATAAATCATCCACCGCGTCAGACTTAAACATCAGACCATATCAGCACATCTCGAGCAATCAAGTGTTCCACAGAGACAAACCAGCTCCTCTCCATGGCAACCGAGTTGTGTAATGGGTTCAGCCATTAGAATTCCTGCGGTGGCCTTTGCATCCGAGGATATATGAACTGTTTCAAGCCCATTTTTGTCTCCTCAGCCAGGACTTTAATGGGCCTGAAGTGGGAGAATGGACTCTTTAAACAGCACAACTAGGATTCACTCCAAAACCAACAAAGCCCAATCCTTGAGATCATGGTGCCAAAGTGTCAAAGCCAAAAACGGGATCCAGTAAGATGCTCGGCATTGGAACCCATTGTTTTTGGTTACTGAAGCACATGTAGTAGCTGCGTGCTTCTTCTTTTCTCACAATAAACCAGCAGAACAGCACTCATTGGTTTTAATTAGCAGTAATGGCCTTAAATATTTCTGATAATTTCACACCTTCTCCTGGATACCGACTCATTTAGCCAGCGATCACGCCTCCATCCACATGTTCAACCAACACATGCAGATGCTTCTCCAGATTTGCTGTCCTGGAAGAGGATGAAGGAGATGAGAAACGTCAAATAATATAAGAAAGACTTTATTAATCCCACTAGGGGAAATTATTCATGTTTTACAGCAGCCAATACAAAAAGACAAGCAGTTATAACAAGAACTTGTAGTTATTTGTTGGTTATTCAGTGTGTATATTTTACCATTATCTCTTCTTTCTTTTGGCACCAAACAGAGTAGCAATACTAATTTCAATGGAACCCTGTGATACAATGACAATAAAGGTATTCTATTCTATTCTATTCTATTCTATTCTATTCTACAACAGAAAATATGATTAAAATAATAACGAAAAAAATTCTATGATGACTTCTTCAAAATTCAATGATGACCAAAATGAAAAAAGGACGGGGAAAAAGTGGGAAAGAATAGAAACAGGATCAAAAATAAATTGGAAAACCAACAAATGGAAGCGATGGCGAGATGGACAAGAGGACAGAACTTTGGTAAAGTCTTTTTGGAAAAGAAACACAACAGGCAGGAAAATAAAAGTGAAACAAGAGATGGACAGAATGACACTGATGGACAACTGAACAATACGCAGGAGGGGGAAAATAAAGAGTAAATAAAGAGAGAAAACAGCAGAGAGAAGAACAGAGAAAATCACACAACAGAGAGAGAGAGAAAGAAAAAAAGAGGAAAGAGGGGGAAAGATGACTCTTGATGTTCAAGTCTAGTAACAAAGAGTAAATACTCATTCCTCAAGACTCCTCTTCCTCACACAATACACATTTTTCTTTTTACCTAATTTTTAACACAGATGAACAATGGACTCTTTAAAGACTCTTTTTATCCCTAATTCCTCATAGGGAAACTAAGAAAAGCGCTATATGAATAAACTTGAACTTAAACTTGAACACAGATCCGTCTTAACGTTTTGAAGTAAAGCATTAACCCAGTCTAACAAAAGAACTCCAATATTCTTTCCTTGATAAATCTCCATCGTTGAAGCGATGACGCTCTCGCACTTATGAATGACTGAAATCGCTGCTGTATTTACATCCACACGGATCCCTCGCTTTATCTCTCTCTTCTTCCTCTCTCAGGTGATAGGTCACTCCATGTAATTGCCCTTTTATTGTCACATCAGATTCATATCTGCCCTCGGTTTGGTCTCCGGCACGTGGCGAGGCCCGATAAATACTGGAGAGACAGTCAATGAAGCCAATAAAACCACAGAGACCAATCGCATCCAATAAAGATGGCCACTCTTAATGCGGATGAGTGTCCACAAACCCTCTCCATCCATCCCGGACCGCTGGTGTCGACTCTCCAGCATCAGGTCCTTCATCTACATCCATTTAAAACCAGCTATGTGGTGTTAAATGCAATTATCTTGATACTGTATTGCTATTTTTGTTTTATTTTTTTAGAGAAATTAGAAATATGATAGGGAAATGCTTTTAAGAGAAAAACATTTTTTAGAGGGAAATAATTTATTTTTTAGAGAAAAATATTAGTTTGAGAAAATGTAAAAAATGTAAAATGAAATTTTTTTTAAATTATGAATCAATGAACATGCTTTTTTTAAGCAACGAGAATTTAAAAACATGCAGTACTGATTGAATAATTGAGTATGATTAGCGCAGAGGCGTTAAACACCGTAGCGTTTACTAAACACACTAAAACTAAATGGTTTTTAACTTGTATATGCAAATAATCAGACAGGAATATTGACCAAGAATAAATAAATGTATACTTTACGTCTTATGTCCTCCTTAAAAATGTATCCTGCCCAAATAGATAACTTAAATTAGTTAATGAATTTTAGTTGTAAATAAAAAAAAAGCTTTTATGAAATTGTTACAAATTGTTACAAATAAAATTTAAATAAGGCATTGCTGCTGAAGCACTGAATTATGGGATATGTAGTTTGTGTGTCACCAGCTTGTCTTGTTGTCAGACCATTAATTTAAAGCAAAACAGTTCAATAATAAAGAATTGTTAAATATAATTATTATTATTGTTGTTGTTGTTGTTGTTGTTGTTGTTGTTACTATATTATTATTATATTACTATTATTATTATTATTATTATTATGATAGCAAACAACCATTAGACAAGCATATTAAAAACAATTTTGATACGTGAAATTAACCTACTACAAGTGAAATATGTTTAGATTTAGTTTTGAGACTGCCAAATTTGTAACAAATGTAAATTTTAATGCTGATAAGATGAATTGCATATTTTCAGTACACGGTGTGTGTGCAGCTCTTGAGTGTGTGGAGAGTGTGTTCTGTCACACAGGGCAGCCTGAAGCAGCTGACCTAGAAAAACACAACATGGCGAAGCCTGACCTTTCTGAAGATGTCGGTCCACATCTCTTCTTCTTCGTCCCTCCCCCTCTGGCCCAGAGAGAGAGCGAGCGAGAGAGAGAGAGAGAGAGAGAGAGAGAGACATCCACTGCACATGCTCAAAATGATGGAGAGTTCAGGCTATGATGTACAGTATATCTAAATTTACCCAGCTATATAAAAACAGATAATCCGTCCTTCATCTGTGCTGCCAGGCAAGATTAAAAGAGAATTTTGTATATTAAAAAGCATCCTGTTTGAGCGACTGAAGAAATTATGCATTTGCGTTTGTAAGAGAGTCCAAATCTGATCGTTCATATTCTCTATCAGAAGGATTTCTCTTGCTTTTCCATTCGCAGAAGCATCACAGTCACACACCGATCCCAGAAAATCCTCACTTTCTATTCAATCACATGGTGAAATTTATACATTTGTATACTATTTCATTTCACAGAAGAACAATGGACATTTTTTTTCTTTACATACTTTTTTTCTTACTAATTCTGTATAGCGACTTTGTGTTGGACTGGTACTAAGAAAAGACCTATATAAAAAAACCTGAACTTGAATTTGAACTATGATGTACATACTTTCCATAGACACTATGTGTGTGTGTGTGTGTGTGTGTGTGTGTGTGTGTGTGTGTGTGTGTGTGTGTGTGTGTAATAGTATTAATACAGTATATATATAGTATTATTAATAGATAAGATTAAAGTAGATTATATAGACTTTATTGATCCCAAAAAGGGAATTGTCTGTGTTTAACAGCAGCAAAACACAAAAAAGCAGTATAACAAAGACATTACATACAAGTCAAGAACACCAGCAGAAAAAATGAAACAACAACAGTGATAAATTATTTTGTCAACTGAAAAAAGGAAGAAAAATCCAACAATAAATAAAATGGGCAGAAATACGACAGTAACATAGTGCCATCAACAGTGAATGTTATACATATGTATTACAATATTTCTACGATGAATATTAATATATTGCATATATTATTAAAATGTATATTTATACCTAGCGTGTGTGAGCGCAATCACCTACAGCTCAAAGTCAAGAAAACATAAGAAGTTCTAGTGGACTTTGGAAAACCTGTCCGACAGTAAAGGAGGAAGTTGAGATCCAAATACTTTGCACTACATATAATAATTAACAATTGAAGCTTTATTAATCCCCCAATGGGGAAATTTGTCCCTGCATAAAACCACTCCGAACAAACTCGGAGCAGTTGGGATCCGTGTCTTGCCCAAGCA
The DNA here is from genome assembly GCA_028031935.1 of Paedocypris micromegethes. Taxonomy (NCBI): domain Eukaryota; kingdom Metazoa; phylum Chordata; class Actinopteri; order Cypriniformes; genus Paedocypris; species Paedocypris micromegethes. The sequence continues at coordinate 6,963,818 of CM051495.1, forward strand.
TATTTGAACCAAAACTGACAACAAACTGGACGGGACATTAAGCTCACCAGCCATTCTACACAGACTGTGCTTTCTGAGTAGGAAGGAACATCTGCATTCCCAGTACAGAACTGTTGTACATGTGTAAAAATGTAAAACACAAACTTGTTTGTTGGTGTTAAGATAATGATTATGACATAAAATCATAATTATAATAAAATCAGTGCGTTGGTTGTTCTGCGCCATTTTGACGATGGTTTCCTGAAGAAAAATCAAAGCATTAGGATGACATGGAGCATTAGGATAACATAATTAAAGATTTTGACAGTCTTAGGAGGTGCAGGTATGGTTCAGTTCCGGGCACTAAACTAGGCAACCTTTCTATACGATTATATGAACTTATTCGATATGTTGTTATTACTGGTCAATAATGCTTCGTTGAAGAGACAAGTCTTCAGTCTAGACTTAAATTGACTCACTGATTCTAAGTCTCGAAATGTGCTAGGCAGAGCATTCTATAGTTTTGGTGCTAAATATGCAAAAGATCTTCCTCCCTTGTAGATTTCCCTGTTGAGTCTGATGGGGACAAACTCATCAGCTGAGCGTATCTGTTGGTACGTAGCTGGACGCTGTTCACGAGGGGATGAGAGAAGGATGTTGTCAAAGCTCCACTGGACCTTCAGAAGATCTGTGGATGTCAAGCTGTACAACTCCTCTCTAGAAGTGCTGGGACTTTTCATGTGTATGAATTATGTGTAATCTCATTCACTCTTTCAGTTATGTGCAATAAGAAACTCTTATGAGCAATACCTGCTTATTACTTATTATTTACTGCTTTCATTGCTGCCAGTTTATTATATGTTTTATACTTATTTGTAATATAATTTGCACTTTAATCTATAGTCTGACGTTGTAATTGGGTTTGCTTACGTATCCACCTTTGACTCACGTATTTATTTATTCATTGTTGTATAGATAGATAGATAGATAAATAGATAGATAGATAGATAGATAGATAGATAGATAGATAGATAGATAGATAGATAGATAGATAGATAGATAGATAGATAGATAGATAGAAAGATAGATTATAAACCAGCATACAAAAATCTATTATATAGATAAATTATGTTTTACAATAATATGAACACAATAAAATATTAATAACTACAATAATAATAATAATAACAATAATAATAACAACAACAATAATTATTATTGTTGCTGTTGTTATTATTATTTTTATCATCATCATTATTATTATTATTTAAATGCCTAATATGACATGGTTTTTACAGTATATTAATAAAATAATTTTTAAAAATGTAAACAGGTATATGTTTATACGTATTAAAATGTATAATTTTAAACACAAATAATGCTCTTATATTTGCAATACTTGCAATGGGCTAAATCTCATAGCACAATTTAAAAAAGTGTATTCTTTTTGCATATTTATACAAGTGACACATTTGAATTCAATTGTTTAATGATTTAAAATACATATATCTATGGTTTTCCAACAGGCGGAAGTCCTGCTTGACTTCACACTGCAGACACAAACCAGAGAGGAACGTGAGCTATTCCAGTCACATCTGCGCAGAAAACACACAAATGCATCTGCATTTTGTGTAGGAATAACAAGGCTGGAAATTAAAAAGTGCCTAAAGTGCTTTCCTCCAAATAAATTGTTCTGAACATAAGAGCATTTGCATGTCATTTCTGGAGCTGATAATACAATCCGGGGGTCACGTGACGTGCCTGCGTTGCGCATAATCCTCAAATAATTCAGCATGAAAAAAGATTTTGGTGCTGTACGCTCGGCCGCACAGCGTTTATTTATAATAAATTCATGGAGAAGCAGCGCACAGGTGGAGGAACACCAGCGCCGCATCATTCCGGCCGTGGTGCAAATGGATCAATGGCTGCTGATGCTGACATTTATTAGGCTGAACTGAAGTTCCTGCATTGATATTGACACTCAGATACATCAGCCGAGCACCTCGAGAGGAGCCGTGTCAATAATTCTGAAGAGCATCATGACTGAAAGCACCAAGACTCCAGCCTGATCATTTGCTTCCGACTCTCTGGTGCTCAAACCAACATCACGCCTGGTTTTAGTTTGGCGTTAAACGTGTCGGATAGAGATGGACATATGAGTGGTTTGCACATATCATGTGTCATAAACCCCACTGGTCACATCCACTTTTAAAGCCAAATGATTAGAAAAGTGTACATTTTGTGTTCTTATCAACAGGAATTTGAAAAACCTACAAAATTAGGTTTGGATTAGGTGTGTGTATTTTTTGAGAATTGAGAAAAACAGAAAATAGTTTTCCTAATTCTAGATTAGTTTATTCTAATTTGAGTTAACTTCTTACTGTAATCTGAATCTTAGTGTGTTAAATTTATCCTCCATTCATATGTGGCAGAGGTTCCATTTGTGCTGCATTGTTGTACAATTGAATGCAAGTTCACATTAGATTTAATCTCAATTGCATTATTCCGCACCTCATGTTGAAAAAAATGTACAGTTGTGTAATGTTTAAAGATTTCATTTCCAGGAACTTTATATACAATGATATGTACTGTCAGAATCTTACATTTACAATGATCAATGGAGGTAAAAATAAAAATATTTATGAGCTTAAAACACTGCAAAACACTGCATGCAAACATACAAATAATTAATGAGGTTTAGTCACTGAAAATAAATGAATAAATATGTACAGATACATATACAACATCACTGTCCTATATAAACCTATACTATAAGATCTGCATAAATGAGATATTACCGTATATTTGTAAACAAAATATTTGTATCATCTGTCGGTGGGTGTGGACATTGGTCTGTTTTTACTTTTTGTGTTTTAACATTATTCATTTCATAATTTTGCAGCAAATGAAACTCAATTTGGTTAAAATATAACATTTAAAATGAAATATCCTCAAATAAAAAACCTTTTGCTTCATTGTTTTCATTTTCCCTTTATTTCACTTTATCTTGGTTTTTCACTGTATCACTTAGATTTTTGTTCATTTTGTTTGTTTTTTAGTAATAGGTAATTTAACACACACAAACGAGCAGCCACCATATATATTTATTATATTTATATGTGTGTGTGTGTGTGTGTGTGTGCGTGCGTGCGTGCGTGCGTGTGTGTGTGTAGGTGTGTGCGTGCGAGTGTGTGTGATTTTTTCTTTATGTATTTTTTTAAAGACACATATCCGCCTCTTCATTTCCTATTAAACCCAAGACATCCATATTTTTTATTCTTTGCTACGTTTAAACCGAGGGGTTTTCTGGTGGTGGTCACCATTGGGTGGACACAAAGTACAGGCCCCTCTCACATTCAAATCATTGCCCACCATCTTGATTGTGGAGGACAGCTTATGAGGCCCAGTAGATTGTTCCGGCAGGACAATGGGTTCTTTTGTCGGGGTGTTTCTCTTTATTTCCACAGACAATACTTGAGGGTCCTTCTGGATCCGCTCTCAAGAAATGTTTGCAAAGTTACACCTTAGCGTTCCTCTCTGAACTACACAAGGCCCGGTGCAACCTTTCTCCCACTAGTGGACTCGCAAAGGTGAACGAGATTGTGTATTTACACATGTCCTCACGGTTATGATTTAGTCTTTATGAATAAATCTACACTAATCGTGTCGCTGTTTATTAACGCTGCCTTGACGCCTTTACACACGTCCGCTCTGGGTGAGTTAAACGTGTTTTTCACACACATGATGCAGACACGGGCATCCATGCGCCATGTTTAGGCGGTTTCCCAGGCGCATCGGGCCGTAGAGATGACCTTTCCGTCCCCTGCTTGAATACCCGCATAAGTAAAGCGTCCAGCTGGGCCTGTCTAAGCCTTCAACGTCAATTCAAAAATTGGTATGATGTCCATGGGAAAAGGCTCTCACATTTTTTTCCCTTCTTTCAACCTATACAGTTTAGCTTTGGATGATGATGATGATGATGATGATGATGATGATGATGATGATGATGATGATGATGATGATGATAATGATGATGATGATGTTGATGATGATAATACCAAGTTGCCAATTGAATACCAAGAAAAATGCCAAGAAAAAGATTGAGACCAAAAATAGTAATGACTGATGAACGACCGTGATGATGATGATGATGATGATGATGATGATGATGATGATGATGGTGATGATGATGATTAGGTTTTATTCAACCTACAGCTAAGTGTAGATGATGATGAGAATGATTATACTAAGAAAAATCCAGGGATGTTAAAGATTAAAGCCAAAATTTTTAACGACTGATAAAGAAGTGTGATAATGATGATGACCATGTGCTTGATAAACAATTTAAAAAGTACTCAAATTAAGTGAAATGGGAAAAACACACACAAATGTGTTATGTAGATACAGTGTACACGTGTATATATTCCTTGACAACATAAAAATAAAACTAAAAACAAATTACAAAAAAAAAGGTTTGTGTGTTTATTATTCAATTGGGGGCGGAGTCGGTAATAATCCAGACCCTTATGCGCACACAGCATTATTTGTCAAAAAGTTATTAACAAACAAACAATTAAACAAGTGTAATCTTTGTAATGGAATATATTAGAACCAATTGGTCCAAAGCAATTATGTCACTCTAACCCTTAACAAACTAGAGCTTACTGCGCAGACTGTAAAAAAATGTGACGTGCAATTTATTTAAAAAAAGTTTGGTAGACACATTAATGGTGAGACGGTTATTTACATTATTTAAACATAAATTGTCAACTTTTAAGATAAATTGCTTCAATGTATCCTTGTTATAACATAACAGTAAATGTAAAAATGTTTATGCTTTCTTTTAAAGTGTAAAAAGAGTTAAAGAACTGCAAGCTTCTTATTGGCTCTCTCAAGAAACAAGCCCATTTCATGATTTGGAGCTGCTTATTCTCTTTCCTTTTAATTAAGCACTTTCCTCATTCACCCTTCATCTGCTGATCATCAACATGGCATTTCATCACTTCACTTGTTTAGATTCAAACCAATTGAACCAATTCTCTTAAAATAAATGTGAATTCTCACTTTCTCAATCTTTTAGCCGAAATGGTTCCTTAAATTGACCCCAAAAACTGCACTGGTTTCTTTAAAAAAGTTAATTTTTGAATGTAGATTCCAAGCCTCATGATTCATTTTTACAGTGCCGCGCAGAGTTTCATGCCTTTTATATATAACGCGTGTTGGTTTCTTCTCAAAAAGCGCGGCCTGCCTAAATAACCAAACATTTGTTGGTCAGCAGCGGCCGTAAGGAGCGTGTTTCTGGCTGGAGCGCAGGGTTCAGCCGCAGAGGCCCGCTCCCCGCGCCCTTTGTTGGCTCTATTGTGAAGAGTGTGTGTTGGGATTGGGGGCGTAATGAGAAGGCTGCGACCCCCCGATGAGGTGGATTTGCTATCCAAAGACCGTTAGACAGCGATTGAATGAATCGGGACTGGATGTCATTGTAATGCAACTGAACAGCTCCTCCTTCACGCAGTTTAAGACGAGGAGGCCGAGCAACTGAGTCAGGAGAAATGGCCAACAGCCGCGTTCTTTGGTTCTCCTGTATCATCCTCATCCTCCTCTTCTTCGTTTTCTTCTTCCTCTACTATACTAAGGAGCTGTGGCCGTCAATTCGTCAACGACTGTGTTTTCCACGCACTCCAAAGAACCTTGCGATGTGAGTTTTGATTTGTGCGAAGAGGACAGAAGAAAAAGGGGGAATTAGCTTTGCAAACTCGACAAACACGTAAATGCTGCTCGCGTTGAAAGGACTGGAATCCTCCTGTGATGGAATTTTTGTTTTTGTTTCGGTTTTTAATAGGCGTCAAGAAAACGTCCCGAACACAATGTAGTTGTTGACTTAATTGGCACGGATGACAAATATATAAGTGATAGAGAAACGCGAAAAAGAACCTGGGCAATTGAAACTATCTTTTTATAGGTAAATGTGTTTAAAACAATAATTTCCGAAAAATGTGTCTAGGTGAAATATGGCGCAATTGAAGAAAGCAGGAATAAAATGGAGAAATTGCAAACTGCGTCTTGAAATTTCAGTTTGTCTTTACAATCAGTTGTTTTTGGGCTACAAACGGAACGGTAAAACGAAAGGAAAAAAAACTATTAACGGCAAAGACTAACGAATAAAATATTCTCGTAAACCCGCATGGAAAAAAAACTATGTGCATTTAGGCCGATACCGGAAAACATACAGTACACACAATCTGTTAATAAAAAAACACAAATACTGAAAATGTTTTTTGCAAATCTTTGTTCTATATGTTTGTCATTGCTTAAATAAGCATAAAAAAACAATAGAATTGTGTTTAAAAGCAACACACACACACACACACACGTACACGAACACGCGTGACCGCAATAAACAGACTGGTGCAGTATCAATAACTTCAAACAACCAATTCACTCCTTTTTATTTTATTATAAAATATAAATCCTAAATTATCTTTCATATAGTAAGGGCCTAACGATTAAAACAACAGACAATTTGTTTAAAACAAAATAAATACAATTTCTAATCCTTAATTCTTCATTTAAATTCTTTTCCCTCAAGTATTCAAGCATTTTCGATACGTTTCTATATTTGACATGTACTTCCCAAATTCCATCCTGCTATTTGGTTGGCCGATTATTCTCTTGTTTTCCTCATTGGCTGATTTCAAAAGCAATTTTTTGTTGCTTATATTGTAGATGAAGACATAACAGGAGCCAATTTAAATCCCACATTAGATACAATGAAATTAAATATCGGATAATGTTTTGTGTATTTTTAATGTTTAATGTATTGGTACACAATAGATCACAATAGATTATTTCTGCTGGTTTGACGAAAAAAAATCACAGATAATATTATAAAAGAAGAAAGTGTGCGATTACATTTGACTTTATCTTAAAATGAGACTAATCGCTCTGCACGCACATATACATCTGCACGCGCTTGCAAATCATCAAATGTAAAGTTTACGGCAACGCAAGGAAGTCTCAAATGCGCAGAAAACGAATTCGTGTCCGATATAAACACAACTGCACAGGTCGATCTGGAGTGAGATGATTTCTACTCGCTAATACGCGCGAGCGCTCTTCTTTGCAGATTGTCAAGCGCGCGCTATTTCAAGGACATCTCACTGATGCAGCTTTGGCTAATGGGGGAGAACTTGGGCCCGGGCCATGACGTCATTATGTCCCAATGTAATCCGCTTGCGTTGAGCCCAATCAGCAGAAGGCTGCGCGTGTCTGGGACGGGAAGAGAGGACCTCTAATCCGCGAGACTGGATCAGAGAGGCTGGAAAAAACACTCAGGGCAGGACTGAAAAACCCGCTGTCCGAGGACGACTGAGATTAAACGGGATAGATCAGGGCAAGAGCTGGACCCGTTTCCCGGATCGGGAGGATGGATCTGCCGTCGGATGCTCCGCAGAGATTTGCTTTAAACAGACACAGCGCAGAATCCAGAGCAAACGGAGGCGAAACGTGGGATACCTCGCAGCTCTCGGTGTTGTTGGGGTGTTTTTCTTTCTATTCTCGGTGCCTGGGCGATTCGAGCGAGGAAGGCTATTGTGCGCCGATGCTGAGCCGAGAAGGAGGGCGTATTTGCATAAACGAGAGAAGCCGCAGCATCCGAGCTGAGGAGAGCATTCCGTTCTGACACCGGGACCGTCCGCTGAAGTGCGCACATCCTGCACGAGTTTGCACGTTTTTACGACGTGTGTGTGTATGTGAGTGTGAGTGTGTGAGATCCAGCAGCTTGATGCTTTTTCTTCTCCCCAAACGCCAAGGACAAAGGAGTCGGCGCGGCTATTTAAAGACCAGAACGACGGAAAGCCTCGGACATTAAGTATTTCTTCATTCTTTTTACACCCTTTCCCATCTGATTTTCTTTAAACGCCCGGGGACGTATTATCGAGCAGAGGAGTGAAAATGCTGTATCGATTGACTTGTTTGATTTTCCATCGGTGCACGTCATTAATCCGGGTTTAAACCGCAGCAGACACCGAATGGGACGCCGGACTATATTGCTGTATGGCTTTGTTTCGACTGTGGACAGGAGATGTCCAGTGATGGCCGAGTCGAGGTCATATATTCCGTTACTCTTCTGGAATCTCGTGCTCTGTGCACGTGCGAGTCGTGGCGCGAAACTCGAATGTCAAAGGTCCGATGCGCGTTTTGGGGGGACTTTTGGGGAGTTCTTGCTCTGCGTGTTCACAGCGGACCTTGATTTAATGTCCAAACAATTAAGGCACGCGGTGAATGCCAAGAGAAGAATCTCCACAGCATCGAAATATGGCGAGTTCAGAGTGAAATTCAGTTGCTCAAAGTTGACACAAAAGCTTAGGAGAAAGACTGATGAATTGGAGGGAAATTGTTAGGCATTTTTATATGAGGTAAGATAGCATTGTGGTCACGGTATAGAGGAAACGTGCGATATCACAGCACAGTCTGTAGGAATTGTGTTCGTTGGCGTGATTATAGCTGAAGGTTGCAGATCGACAGCGCCATCTAACGGTCTCATCTGAAACGCCCGACACTCACCGAACATTCCATCCACACTCCAATAACCCTAGGATGGCTATTAAAAGCTTTTTAAACATGTCTTATATTTCAGTCACTTAGATTGATAAACGTTACAAAGTAATGGGAATGTCGCAAAAATATCACGTTAGAAACTTGTATATGCTGAATAAAAATAAAATCTATGGCTATATAAAGGTGACCAAACGTCACATACAAAATAGACGATGGGTGGAGAATGTTGAGCAGAAAAACAAATGAAAAGGAACAATTGCAGGACGTTTTTTTCAAAAGAACAAGGGCTCTAAGTGTTGTTTTTGTTAATGCAAAAACATAAAATGTAAAAAAGAAGACATATTAAGACCAGTTTCTATTTTCATTATTATTATTCGTATTATTATTATTATTATTATTATTATTATTATTATTATTATTATTATTATTATTATTATTATTATTATTATTATTATTAATACATTTATTAATTTAATTTATTAAAATACTATTATTATCATCGAAATACCGTTTGCTAAAAATGTATTTGTTTTTAAATGTCGGTCTCGGTTTTAATCACTTGTACTACTGTATCTAAACAATGATAGATTATTTTTACTTGTAGTTTATGGGTAAAAACAATTTAGTTATAATTGCAGACCTAGGTAAAATAATTGCTAATGCATTGGAAATGAATGATATGAGGGATTTTGTCAGATCCAAGAAACGTTTGTAAATGTTAGATTGTCAAAGCAAATGTTTATAACCACCATGCCCAGGTATGCAACGTACAGGTAAGTCTTAAAACTGAGCAAAGAAATTATGGAATTGGTTTGTTGTGTTATGTCTTTTGTAAATAAACATACATTATCCATTCTTGTTTGTCTGCTTCTTTTTTGAGTTTCTACAAGCATTGCATTTATACAGAAGTACAATGCTGGCTTCGTCTGTTGAGGAATTGGCAACCTAGAGGCTCTTCTATTTCACATTTTCTCTTGAAAGTTATTTAATAACAATTTATTTTATTAAATAAAAATATTCGAATTATTTGTTTACATGACAACGTTTGACAGCCATTCAAAAAACATAAACCGAAAAGGTCTAAGTGAAGCATTAAAACAAGTAATAAACAGCAAATTGGTCCGGAAAAATTCTATTGTCTACTGGTTTAATGACGGTTAGACGGTTCTTCGGTACGTTTAGCCCTTAAATAGTCATTTAATCAATTCAAAGGGCACACTGTTTGAAACACGAGATGGTTTCGAGTTTAAGATGGGTTTTATTGCAGAAGAAAACAGCTAAACCGTCTAATGAAACAGCGTCAGTAATAATTGAGGGGGTAAGATCAGCACCTCGGAGAGCGACATGTCCGCGCTGGGTCATTATTTATCGTCAAAGATCAATGCAAACTCTACATAAACAAAAGTACAAATAGCTGTTAATTATTTCACGAACTCGTGTGCAGTCGCACGAACAAAAATGAACGACTTGGCGACTTGACGACCCCACTGATTTACTGATTAGAAGCTGATCCACTTCTCTTTCATCATCTTTCTGTATGCTGGAAATTAAGCGCTTTAGATTTCAATGTGTCGATTCAACTGCGAGATACAAACCGTTTTGGAATTCCGAGGGTCAGCAAATGACCAACCCTTAATACAATAACAAAATTTTATTACTTAACTAATACACTTAAATGTAACAATTACTAATTTATTTAAACGAGCTATATATACGTCACATGCCGCACACAGATTCATATATGTAATACACACACAC
>CM051495.1:6974701-6996430 GCA_028031935.1 Paedocypris micromegethes
AGAGAGAGAGAGAGAGAGAGAGAGAGAGAGAGAGAGAGAGAGAGATGTACGTATATAACCTACTTTAGTGGATTTTCACATTTATGCAAAAAAGAGAACATGCTATATGTGAGAATAGATTTGGCATGATGAGTCTACACCATCTTCACAGTATCTAACTGGCGTCTAAAGTTGAGGGAATGTGCTTTAATTACACTCTGATCTCTCCAAAACACAGCTGACGCTATTGGCTTATAGATTCATGACGCACACAGACGCGCGCTTGTTCGATCACTCTCTCGATTGTTAGAGTCGAGCAAACAAATGAGGAAACAAAAAGTCTGTTACTCAACGCAATACAGCATCAGAGATACACAACTCAGAGAAATGAAGTTCGGCCGATTTGTACACTGGTCTGGACCTCAGGAACTGAAGCTATAGGTGAAACTAGATGACTCTTCTGAACTCACTGTTGACATGTTTTTAAAGGGATTTGTTTTTTTGGTCTCTAAGACAATTTTAAGACAATTAAACTGAATGTTTATTTAGTCCAATCAGTCCAATCTTTTTATGTTTTTGATAAAATACTATATCATTTTTTTCAGCGTATTAAATAACATAGTGGAAAACGACTGTCACGCTATAAATAAACGGTAACAAAAACATGAGTCTCATCACTGGGGTACTGAACTCAATTTCCCACAAACCTCCAAATCACGGCTTCTCATTGGATTAGTTTCCTTAAACTCATTAGTCGACTATCTTTACGTAAACCACATACAATATAAATTGTTCGATTACAAGTATTATGCCTCTGTAGTTATTAAATTAGCATAATTGTGTAATTACAAATTTTCAACACCGGTAATTCCAAATGTTATCAACTCTACTAAATATTTTTCTACTAAACAAAACCTTTATCTTGTCTTAGAGTCTGCTGCATGTTTTGTAAAATTAGCCTTTTTAAACATTTCATCTTTAACTTTTGTTTATTTAGTGTAAACAAGTGTATGATTAAACAGTGAACAAAAAAACAAACTGTAGTTTTTTTTTACATGGCAACAATTTCTCCGTTTTTTTTTTCAAAAGTCCAGAAAACTGCGTTTGTTCAAAACACATTTGAACGATGCCGTTGAAATATCCACATAAATATCACGGGCGAGTTTTTCATTGCTAAGATTTGCCACAACAATAAAGCACGGTCAACTCGAGAGGAGCGTTAATATCGAGTAAATCGATGCGCGCGCTCCGGCTGGGTGGGCACATATTTCGGGGGGCAGTAGAACTCGAGCGCTGATTGGATAACAGCGCTGTATAAATTGCCGCAGTGCCGTATTTCACTCTTTCGTGGAGGTTTAGTCCAAAACCCAATGCGGTCCGAGCAAACCGACCCGGACACTGACACTGGCACACCGTCGCGAACGAGGGCGTCGTATTCACCATGAAGGAGCGCAGAACCAGTCAGCCCGCGGTCACGCGCTGCAAACTGGTGCTAGTGGGAGACGTCCAGTGCGGGAAAACAGCGATGCTGCAAGTCCTGGCGAAAGACTGTTATCCTGAGGTATGTCCTCACTTGTCTTAAACCTCACTTTGTTTGTGTCACACATCACTTCATGCACGTTACGCATGTTTTCATACATATTAAAGCAACGCACACGGCTCGCGCGCGGACACAAATATTTCTCTTCTGGGAGTAAGTGCGCACGTCAGAACTACAGAAACACAAAAAGTGGCAACAGTACAGCACAAAATGTAAAAAGGGATCAACGTGATTCCAACAACTGAAGTATGACTGTATTTTTAAACATTCATTATTAATTTTAATAGTATTTTCCTAAAAAGCTCAGGCCTGATGATTCATGTTCTGTTGGCATTTGACATACGTGGTTTGTTCCGTCAGACATACGTCCCGACAGTTTTTGAAAACTACACAGCAGGACTGGATCTGGAGGAGCAGCGTGTGGAGCTCAGTCTCTGGGACACCTCAGGTCAGAAGCCTCTGCACTTTACACACACAACAATGTAAGAGAAAAAGCCATTTACGTTCATTTAAACACTTTAGGTGATGTAGGGAGCATCAAAAGCAAATATTCATGCCATTCATTTTCCCATGAAGTCTGAGATCACACTGTCTTAATAAAGCAAAACAATAAGTAGGTAGTTTTTGTTTGTCACATCACCAGCCTAAATAAAATCATAAGCTGAACTGAAAAAGCCAGCATCCGAAATTACACTGTATTACAACAGTAGTATACTTTGCTTTTATCTTCTCATTATACATCCAATAGAGCATGATTCCAGATTGGAGGTTGTGCTGTGGGCAATTTCTGTGCCAGTAGGTCAATAAGACTTTGTAAGGGTGGCACACATTTGCACCTGAGCCCGACGCACTCGTGTGTGTGTGTGTGTGTGTGTGTGTGTGTCTGGCAGCTGCAGCACCTGAGTCCTCTCCTCCAGCTCCAGACGAGAGGATAATTTTCCCCTTTGTCTATGTCCAGATCACACTCGCTAATTGTTTACGCTGATAATCCGAGATGTGAAAACAGAGATATAATATCCTCTGCAGTCTGCGGCCTTGTACAGCAGATTCAATCCCGAGGAGGCTTTTGACAAGGAACGAGTGTTTTGTCTGTGTGAGCGTCTGATTAAAAGACGTACGTCTAAGCCGATAATAAAGAGCAGTGACAGATCGCCGAAGCTCTTTTGTTCTTATCTTGTGAAATGCCTAGGAATGTAAGTGGAATTCCAAGAACTTTCCATGCTTTAAACATGAAGATGAAGGTCAAAAGAGTTTAAACATCTCTTTTGAGTATTTATTCTACACGTTTATCTTGTTGAATTCACGCTGGACTCCTTTAGAACGAGTTGTAAGGCCAGGCTTAGTGATAGTGCTGAGCTTTTTATATTTTTTTAAGTCCTGCAGCCATCCTCATAATTTATGCACAGTGATGGTCTGGGTTCTTCAGGGTCATGCTGTTGTGTAACGGATCGGTCACTCCAGCCTGATGACCCTGAATCAGTGCTAATGGTTTTGCTGCTCAACTTAGAAACCATATTCTGGAATGAGAGGAAAATGATGAGCAAAACTACTTCTGAAAATGGTCAGACTCTCGTCTCCATCTTTTTTGCTAATTAGATGAAGAACGAATCTTAGTTTGCTTCTGGTTTATTTGATGGTGTTGGTATTTACTCTTATTTCCGTTCTCTTCTTGGGTATAGTGAATTATGTTTTTGTTTTGTTTTTTATTTAGACAGAGCAATTTAGTTGCTTAATTGTAAATTAGTTCTGTTATTCTAGTGTCACGATCCACAGTGCGGAACAGAGGAGCCGGAGATCGTGGTGACATTAAACACTATTGTACTAATAAAACAAAGACGATAACTCACAAAACACGGGATAAACTCGGGAGCAAAGTCAGGAACACGCAGGTGTGACAACATCATTGACCGACATGGACAATGAGACAGGGGAGACTTAAATACTGACTACAAACGAGGTGCAATACACAACAGGTGAGACAGATGAACCACGTGACTACACACACTACAGGAAACACTGGAACCGAGGAACATGGGAAGTGTAGTCACTGGTTCTGACATCAAGTTTTATTTGCATAGTTATCAGAGATGTAAACTGTACAGGAAACCTTACTTGAGTAAATGTACGAATACCTTACGGAAAAATTGTCACAAGTCACCAATTCCAAGAAGACTTGAGAACTTTAAAAGAAGTATTTTACTCATACTAAATTTAGGCTAAAAAATGACCAAGAAAGGTGAAAAACAAGAAACTCTCTAGGTATGAGGCTTTTACCTCATATAATTTTACTATTATAGAAATTAAATTTAAAACATCAATATTCCACAATGGCAGAACAAAATAGATAAAAAAAATAACAAAGACTCAGTGTCAATCAAACTCAAATGTGTAAATAAGTGCAACCGCTAATTCACATTCACGTGATTTGGCTGATAAATATTCTCCAGTACCTTTAGCATCCTGCAGATGGCGATATCACCTGTTGCGCAGTAGAAAAAGATTCCAAACAATCACAATGTAGCAAGTAACGGTAACCGTCCATTCAAATATAGTGTTTTGTTTAGATATCTTTTTAGTTTGAGTGTCAAATAAAAGTGTTTGCAATTGAAATAAAACAATACTTAATAACATTAACAGTCCCAAAGAACGACTTTGGTCATTAGCATCTTGCAAGGTAACTTCTAATTATTGGTTAGAACCTTTACTTAAAGTACTTTCAAATGTTTAAACTACCAAAAGTACCATTGGACAATACGTCCACACACTAAATATTAACTGGCTTAAGATTCAAGATTAAAGATTCTGAGTCAATCCCAGCAACTCTGAGCCTGAAGGTGGGACACACACCCTGGATTGATGTCCAACCAATCACAGTGCGGGACACACACACTCTCACTCACACAGGTGGACCTTTTTCCATTTCTCTTGCATGTTTTTGAATTGTGTGAGGAAACTGAAGACCCGGAAGAATCGTTCAAGTTAATTTATATAGCGCTTATCTTCTGAGCAACACAAAGTCGCTATGAGGAATTAGGGGAAAAATGGTCTTTAAAGAAGAAAAATGACCATTGTTTATCTGTGTTCAAAAATTAGAAAAAGAAAAAAAAGAAAAAAAAACGTGTGCAAAAAAAAGTAGAACACGCTCCACAGAGAAAGACTCTGACTTGAACATGGATGGATGGAAATACTTTAACGACTGTAAAATATTCAGTTTGTACAAATAGTACAGAAAAACGTACAACCTTTTTTTTTTTATAATTATGATAAACTTGTTTTGTTTCTGGCTAAAATACGTTTATTTTCCCTTCAAAATACAATTATTTATTTACTTAACAAACCTAACTTGTGACTCGTTCCACTTCGATGTTGTTTTACTTAAAAATAACAATAATCTATTCTAGCGATTGTAACTACACCTCCCAACACGCTTTGCTGCTCACTGATGAGCCTTTGCACTAAAGAGCATGACTGGCCTCGGTTTTTTGTTAGACGTAAATATTAGAACAGAACAGAAAATATTTGAATTGTGTGAGGAAACTGAAGACCTGGAGGAAACGTTGAAGTTCAAGTTTATTTTGTATAGCGCTTTTCTTAGTTCAAGACTAACGCAAAGTGGCTATGCGGAATTAGGGGGGAAATAGTCTTTAAAGAAGAAAAATGACCATTGTTCATCTGTGTTCAAAAATGAGGAAAAAGAAAAAAACGTTGAACATACTCCACAGAAAAAGACTTGAACTACGTGTCACCGAAGCCAAAAAGTCATTTAAACCAACCGAGGAAGAATGAACTAAGCTTGTGAAGCCAGTGAAACAGCCCCGATCTATTCCCTCATTAAGCCGGTTAGGCTTGGTTAATTGTGCACAGCTTGGTTAGGTGGCGGCGCGGGAGGAACGTTGGCAGGACGCTGGAAGCTTGTGCGGCGACACACACACACACACTCATCAGCATGTGAACAAACACTCTAATCGTGACTAATTACAGAAGGTTTAATTGCATTTGCTCATGTGGCTGCGGCGGCTCCAGGGAATCACACTCTCGGAAGAAGAAATAAGACTGAAAGAGTTGTTTATTTTGGTGGATTGTGGTGTGACAATTAATTTTACTGGTTATAGGGGAAAGGTTTACTGGTTTAATTGCCAATTTAGAGATCAAGCTGATGTTTAAATGGAATAAAATATGTGTAGGGTGAGAAATTGCCTTAGAAAATTGGAGATTTGAGGTGTGAGTTTAAGCTCCGGTGTAGCATAACCCCAAAAGGATGGTCAAGGTTGCACAGATGGGTTTTCTTCGTTTATTTAAAAACAAAAATTAACCACAGTAAGAGCTAAAATAAACGGATTTTAACAACATTTAAATAACAGAACACATACAAATTAACACACACAAAACCACAAATTATATCTACTAACCTTGTGCCACTTCTTAGGGTGCTGAACACGTTTTATCAAACTTTTGACAACTGTTCATTCACCACGCGTTCGTTTTCCTTTTTTCTCCGTTCCTTTCTCCTTCAGGTAGCACAACATAATGTGAGTAACGTGGGTTTTTCAAAATAAAAGTTCCCCAAAACAAACCGGTATTATTTTAAAATAAATTAACAACATAAATGTAAGTCAAACGAGAATTAAACTTTTTCAAACATGATTAAATAATGAATCTGTTCGAAAACATGAGTTTCAGATGAATTGAAAAATTGACCATAGGTGTGAGTGAGAGTGTGAATGTGTGAGTCTGTGTGTACCGCTCTGCCATTGATTGGCCATCCTCTGCCCCAGAAATTGTTGAAGAGGTTGAAAATGGATGGATAGATGGAAAGACTTTAACTCAAGTGTAAATTTTTCAGATTGAACAAATAGTACAGAAAAATGTACAACCTTTTTTTCCATAGTTTTTATAAAAAAATATTGTGTGGTGTTTATATATTCTCACCTTTCATTTGAAATTAAAAATACTATGATACAATTGACTAATAGTGGTGCGGTGGAGCAGTGGGTAGCGCTGTCGACTCAGAGCAAGAATAACCCAAGAATTCTTCAAGAATAGCAAGAATTTAGGGAGTTAGTTTGATGCCCGGTCAGGGCCTTTCTGTGTCGAGAAATAATTGAACTACCGTATTTACGCAATTACAATCACTTCGCGAATATAATCACCCTGTGAATATAAGCACCCTGCTGATTTTTCAGGCTCAAAATAAAAAAAAAATTAACAAGATAATTTGTTCTGTTTCTTTCTAAATTACAAGTTCAAGTTCAAGTTCTGAGCATTTGTAAGGCACTTTTCACAGTTTTACCTGTCTCAAAGTGCACAATCACTAATTAATCACTAATTACGTTCATTTTCTCTTTAAAATACTATTTTTCTCTACTTAACAAACCTAACTTGTGACTCGTTTCACTTCAATGTTGTTTTACATTAAAAAAAATAAAACAATGATCTATTCTAGCGATTGTAACTACACCTCCCATCATGCTTTGCTGCTCACTGATTCTCACTGAGCCTTTGCACTAAAGAGCATAGAGTAGAGCTGACTGAGCTAGTTTTTGTTAGACGTAAATATTAGAACAGTCACGTTTTTCTCTGTGTAGCAGACAGAGCAATTTGATTGTGTTTGACGTTTTGAACTGTTTGCTCTGAAGCTTCTGCAGCTGCTTGTCTTGTTTTCAAGCACTAGCCATTAGCCTTTAGCACGGCAATCTACAGGATACAATATGGTCTGTCTGTTCAAATATTAATGATTGCATTTAGTTGAATTCTTCTCTCAGTATTAATTAGTTCCTGTTAAGTGTCGCGGCGTGTTTAATGTTTCTTTATTTCTGTTATTGAGCTAACTTTGATAAATTGATAAAATTGATAAACTCACATGCACGTCTGCCTCCAGAACCATTATTTAAAGTAAAGTGAGTGAGATTGTCAATATGGTAAACCATATTGAAATTTGTGCGAACCCATGGAAGGGAAGTAGAAATGAGCGCTTATATTTCCGTGAATATTCGAAATCGCGATTATAAGCACCCCACAAGTTTCTGAGCCTGCTAAAATTGAAAAAAAAACTGAGTGCTTTTTTCTCCTGATTTTCATATGAATAAATTAGCGGTGGAAGACTGAATAACAGGAATCAGTAGAACGGACTGATGTATGGTACAGTTTAGCGCGAGAAGCGATATCTATATCAGGATTATGGGGAGAGTTATGGCGCGGTTTGTTATGTTGGCTCGGTGCTGTAAAGTGATAGATGAAGACCGCAGTGTACACACACACACACACAATCAGATGCACTCAGAGCCAACCACCGAGACCAGTCAATGCTCTAATGAGCACAAACACACAAGTATCGAGTAAAACGCTTCTTTAATGAGCTTAATTTACCCTCTATTGACATACCAGAACCCTAGTGCGAGCGTTTACACATGAATCCTTCAATGCTGTTAGATACTGAGAGAGACGAGTGTAAGTGTGTGTGCGACACAAGGCCTCCTCGGCAACTCGCTCGATCAATGCAAGAATCTCCGTCCGCCGTGTGTTAGAATCCGCACTGCTTTGTATTTCATAATATATTTCATCGAAATTACAATTTAAAAGTAAGTTTCTATTCGTTTCATATTCTGATGTGGTGTTCTTTTATTACTGTACCACAAATATTAAGGATTATTTGCACATTTCCTCACACGGAAAAAAGTGTTTCAAAAGTTTGGATCAAAGTGAAAATTGTAAAGTAAATACACTTTTCACTACATCACTGTACTGGAATATTGTAATGATGGGTTGGTATAACGATTTCTAGGATCGGCGTATATTTTTTTCTAACTTCATGTTCTCGTTTTGGGGAATTGATGCGTGACACACAGGGGTGTGAGAGTCTGGTTTTTGATATGGTCCATGAGAACAAAGCCTTTACTGTAAACTCGGTGAAATTCAGCAGAAGATCATTTAGGACCATAAACATTTGGAGAATATCAAGTCTCAGTGTCAGTCTCGCTGTTGCTGAATGTGTCCTCACGTGCATCAGACTGTAAAAACAGTGCATGAAAATTTGCATGCACAATATTTGAGTTTGTCTTTTTGTGCTAAATGCACAGGTTTTCTTTGTTTTGCAATCTGATTTTATATTACAGTAAACAATAAACTTTTATATCTCCTGCTGAGTGTTGTGTTTTGCATTTTTCTGCGTGGTGCTTGCTGACTGCTCACTAGTGCTTTTCATTCTGATGGACTTGAGACACGATTTGATCACATAGTTCAGTTTTGGGCTCAGATTGAACTGTTTTGAGGTGAAAGATTGGTTTTGCAAGAAGAGTCTGATGTTTTGTGAATGCAGCTTGAAAATTGGGGTTTGTGTTTAGAGTTTTGAGAAAAGGAGAGCAGCATTCAAAAAAGGTGTCTTAGCGATTGAGAAAAACTGTAAAAGACATTCTGTATTAAAAATGGCCAAACCAAAGTTACAATACAGATTTTGTGTACAAATAATGTAATTAAGATCAACTACAAGGACGCCCTGCCGGCCAATACCATGATATAACACTGATACCGTCTGGACACTAGAAAATATTGTGCTATGAATTTTCACTCATGGCTTGACCGCCCTCCAGAGAACTTTTCTGATGTGTGGATGTGGCTTTTGAAGGTTCTCCCTACTACGACAACGTCCGGCCTCTGTGCTACAGCGACGCTGATGCGGCTCTGCTCTGCTTCGACATCAGCCGCCCCGACACGGTGGAAAGCGCCTTGAAGAAGGTACACAGCCTCAATCTAAACAAACGCTCCACAGACGCTTCTTCTACTAACGGCTCTTTTGACGCAGTGGAAAGCCGAAATCATGGACTTCTGCCCCAGCACTCGTATCCTCCTCGTCGGCTGCAAGACGGACCTGCGTACGGACGTCTGCACGCTGATGGAGCTGTCCAATCAGAGACTAGCGCCTATCTCTCACGAGCAGGTGGGTTTATCGCCCACTCCCTCACATCAACACGTTCCCATCTTGAAAGCATCTGTTTAGATTATATAATGTGTGTGTGTGTGTGTGTGTGTGTGTGTGTGTGTGTGTGTGTGTGTGTGTGTGTGTGCGTGTGAGTCAGATGTGCTCAGCAGAATAGTAAAATATATTTGTTACATGTTTTTTGCTATAAAATCTGTATGATTCTTACACAACAGGGATGTTACAGACAGAAATGGAGTAAGTGAGTGAGTGAGTGAGTGAGTGAGTGAGTGAGTGAGTGAGTGAGTGAGTGAGTGAGTGAATGAAATTGTGTGTGAGATACAGATGGAATGTGAGAAAGATGGAGGAAAGGGTGAGTGAATGAATGAATGTGTGTGTGTGTGTGGTGTGTGTGCGCGCGCGTGTGTGTGTGTGTGTGTGTGTGTGTGCGTGTGTGTGTGTGTGTGTGTGTGGGATTGATGAGTGAGTGATGGAGTGAGAGATGGAGTGAGAGAGAGAGATGGAGTGAGTGAGTGAAATAGTCTGCGAGCAAGAGGAGAGAGTGAAGAAAAATTGAGTGAATAAGTGTGTTTGTGTGCGTGCGTGTGTGTGGTGTGTGTGTGTGTGTGTGTGTGTGTGTGTGTGAGTGAGTAAGAGAGATGGAGTGAGTAAATGAAAGAGCTAATGACTGATTGTATGAGATGGAGTGAATGAATGAAGGAGTGAGGGAGTCAGTAAATGAGTGAGTGAGTGAGTGAGTGAGTGAGTGAGTAAATGAATGAGCGAGTGACAGAGTGTGTGAGTGAGTGAGCGAGCGAGTCTGAGAAAGTAAGTGTGACAGAGAGAATGAGAGTGAGTGACGGAGTGAGTGATTGAGAAAGTGGGAGATTTGTCCGTTTCAGTCTCCAGAGACGCTGAAATAGCCTCCAGCCTTCTGCAGCCTGAAAACAGTCAAATCAAAATACAACTTTAAAAATACCTGTGCTGATGTGACAATGATTTGGTAAAAAACCAGCGCCGCAGACATCTGTGTATCACTCAGTATATCACTCACTTACCCATTCATTCATTCGCCCATTCCCTCCATCTTTCTCCCACTGTCTCACACACTCTTTCATTCACTCACTCACACTCATCTATTTCTCTTTGTGTATTGTAGAAATCGTAGATATTTAGATTTTTAAAAAGACATATAACCTATTTTATTATTCTGCTGAGCACCAATACGTCCTGTAAAAAAAGGACTGGTGTCTATAAAGTTCAATTGAATTTCCCCACTGTTAGATCAATAAAGTTCATTTCCTCATTCATTAATTCATTCATTCATTCGAATAAGCAGATCCTTTACTCTGTGATGTCCAGGGCAGCTTGTTGGCGAAGCAGGTGGGTGCTGAGATGTATCTGGAGTGCTCTGCGTTCACCTCGGAGAAGAGCATCCACAGCGTCTTCCGCTCCGCCGCTCTCACCTGCCTCAACAAACCATCCGCCATAAAGCAAAGCCCCACACGCCGACTCTCCAAGCGCCTCCTTCACCTGCCCAGCAGGGCGGAGCTTCTCACCTCCTCCTTCAGCAAGGAAAGAACCAAGAGCTGCTGCGTCATGTGAGCGTGTGACCTCAGAGCAGGGGAGGGCGGGGCAGGTTCTGAGAGAAGAAGGAGGGGCTGTGAACTTTCATGACTCCTCCCTCTTTCATCCCTCATGCTCTTGTTCTTCCATTCTGAGGCCCCGCCCATGACACGCCCCCTCGGATACTGGTGACATTATGATGCTGAAGTTCACTTTGATCTCCCTTTCACCGCGTACGGCTTCACACATCATCTCGCGTCAAAGACTCATCTAGAAGGAGAATTTGGTCTGGGATATTAACACAACCTAAAAGTCAAATACGGAGAAAGTGGTCAGTGACACGTACGCACTTTAATGGAAGCAGATGTGTGAGAATATGGGTTTGTGAGAGACATCTGTGAATCTGCAGGAAAGCGGCAGAGCCAAGAAGAAGACAATAAGTGTATGTCTTCCTGAACAAGGAAATATTTATCGTTTGCTGGCCATGACTAAATTATTCAGCTCATCTGAGGATCAAGACCGTTTTTCTCGTTTAGTTTTAGACCTGAACTGTTAAATCAGCAGTGGGCAAACTTTTTGATTCGCGGGCCACGTTGGGTTCTATCATTTGACAAAGGGGTCGGACCGGGCTTCCTGGTAAAGCAGCTGTCAATCACATTCACACCGGCCAATCAGAGTTAATCAGAGTCTGGCTTGTGCCAGAAGTCCAAACATAAAAAAAAAAAAAAGAAATGGACGAAAAAAATCTGAAATCTGAAGCGAAAAAAAAGTCTCAAACCAAAACGTGAATATTGTTTGTTTCCTAGAAATTTAGTTTAGATATTTTTCCATTGACTGACAAAAATAAACGTTAAAAATATACTAGTACAATTTCTTTTACGTACATTATGTGTTTATGGTTCCACTTTTAAAAAGATGAAAAAAAACAGACTACTGTATTTTTGTGAAATCAAGCACCCCCTCTTTTCCAATTAGATATACACAGAAATATAAGCTTCAATTATAAATGCTAAATATAAATGCCCAAGTCAGGAATAATCACAACTAAATGTAAATACGTTGTCTTTATGCAGTGGTGCGCTACTGTGTTGTGTCCTCTTTTCTTTCTTTCAATAACGGTTCTGGAGGCAGACGATTTTATTGGCTGAATACCATAAACAAATACTATAATTAATATTTGAATGGACAGAGACAAACCGAATAGCGGCATAGATCAGCGCTAATGACTAGAAACGAAGTCTATAAACAGGCGAAAGCGTCGAGGCAGTTAGAGAACGGTCAGAAACAAAAAACACAGACAAGGAGTCAAAACCAGGGGACAAACACAATCAAAACGCTCGGTTTGCTTGGCTGACCTTGGCTGCCACTGAAAAATCTGAGCTGAAAAAGCTGAGGATTCTGGTAGTTGAAGTTCCAATCACTAGAATAGATTTTTTTTATCTAACATTAAAGTGAAACGACATCGAAGTAATACAAGTCACAAGTTTGGTTTGCTAATAGAAGAAAAAGAAGTATTTCAAGAAAAATATTTAGCCAGAGGTTTAGTAGTGGTTTTCTTTTGTTTCTATTTTGTGCCTAAAAAAAATCGAGGGGTGCTTATATTTGTGTAAATATGGTACTTTGATTTTGGTAATTATGGAAATCAGCCCAAAATTATTACAAATTAATTTTTAGTCTGTGCGACTCGCTATTTTGAAGTGACAGAAATGAACAAGCTTTTATTTTCTGTAATTGTAATTTCAGCCAGGAGGTACAAACACGAGGGAGATTCGAATTTCGCACTTTGCTATGCTGGATATTTTTCTGACATGGAAGTATCTTCCAAGAAGTACAAGTACAAGTACAAGGTACAAGTATCACCAAGCAGTTTATCTTCAGGGGCATTTCTTTTATAGCATCAAATAAATCTTCATTTCAGGCTTATGAGTAGACAAGGAGAAATTAATTGGAAGATTATAAAGAATTAGGGAACAGTGAGTCAGGTGTTGAAAGATCTATGGATGTTCATATGGATATTACTGCGCTTACGGGTAATGATCTGGTGAAGCGTCATTTCCAGATTAAACCAGCTAGACGAAGGCGTGTGGCACTTGGTGCTGTCGAAACTGCATGTTTTCATCGATTTCAGCGCGAGGGAAGGCGACTACCAATGTAGGATGAGTTTGGATGCTGTAAATATAAATCAGCTCTGCCTTAAAGAGACTCGAAACAACTTTATAACGTCATTTGTTCTGTATATGCTCGCTCTGGTGCGTCTGCGGGAGTTTGTTCATAGACCTGCATCAGTTCATGCACATCCTGCGCTGATCCCCAATTCCACAGCGTTGCTTAGCAACAGGATAGGTGGGTTAAGGTGGATTGGGTCCAAAAATCACTAGAGAGAAATTAAAAGAAAACACGAGAGGAAAAAGGTCATAAAAACAAATGAAAGCTGCTTTTTACTGTAGCATTAAAAGAACTGCTTCACAAACAAGGTCTTAGTCCAGTAATCCGCCACTTTCTGAAAAATTTGTTACTGTTTTTGTTTAGTAGCAGAATTACTGTATGTTCAATGTGAAGGACTTCCACTATATTTTTATTTGTCTCCCAGTATACACGTGCTTAATAATGTTGTACAGCCCTTTAAATAATGTCTGCAAAGCAAATGATTGAAGCCAGGCATTAAACAGTATAGTATTAAACAATATTAAACAGTCTGACTGTGTAACGTGTAAACTTTGAATCTAATATTGGTTTGTGTCTGTCCTGTTTTATTTCTTATTCAATTGTTATCGCTTCGTTTTATTTCTTAATTAATTGTTTTGTTTTTTTTATCGGAAAATGTTGTTCCTAATAGCTACTTATTTCTCAGCTCTGATCACTTTGTCACTCATCAATAAATTGAAAACTGTTTCTCTGTACATGACAAACACGACTCCATGTTTTTCCTGAAAATTGATTTCCCTTGAAATGATTTCCTGGAATTCCGTTTTCTCTAGTTAAACAAATGTTATGACAAACAACTACACAATTCAAATAAGACATGTTGTGTGTGTACTACAAAAAAAAACTTTGGACATCTCAGTGGACATCTCTGTTTGTCTGCTGAAGCTCCCAGTCTGAAAACAAGTCCATCTATCAGACTGAGACACAGCGAGAGGGAAAAAAAAGGAGAGAGAATGATTTGAGAGAGGCTCATTCTCGCCAATTACAGATAAGCTATATCTGCTCTCAGACATGCACACGGCGGATCCATCAGACCTGCCTCCGTGACCGCGCTGCTAACAACACTCCTCTCACATCACCCCAGGACTTAAGGATGCGGCTTTGTGATGGAGACGGAGATTTTATAGTCCAGTCAAGCCTGTCTCAAAAACACACCAGTGCAGCCACAGGCCTTTATAGGGATCACATAAGATATACAAAAACAATATTACCGCGTCTGATTGGACAGAACTGCCATTGTGATCCTTGGTCATACTACGATGCTTCGGACATTTTTTACAGATTTGTCGTTGGGGAGAGAGACGACTCTTTCAGAAGATCTGTTGTGACCCAATGGACACAATTGCACTAGAAGCAGGACTAATATTTTTTTGGGTTGTTTTTGTTGTTAACAAAACAAGAATCCACAAGGGGCGACTACAGATGGCAAAAATGCTCAAACTCCTTTTCAAAGTATAGAAAAACAGAGTAGATGTGTGGGGGGTAGAATCGCTTTTTCCTTGGTCCAGCTTTTCCACTCATTTTTATCTCCTCTCTTACTCAGAAGCTTGCTAGAGTTTTTAAACTTTTTTTCTCTTTTTTTTTCCAATGCCATGCGATCTACCCACAATGCCTTTGCCATCTGCCAGTCAATCATGATTGACGTAATGGGCACCACTGGTCTAGAAGTTGTGGTCCAATGGTTGAAGTTGGTTTTTCCACTCAGGTTCAAATCCCAGCTCAGTGGGTTTCATAAACTTGAGCAAGACCACGACACCATGGCTGAAGGCTACCCACTGCTCCGGATTAGTTTGTGTGTGTAATTCACAGGATGGTTGAATGCAAAGCAGAATTTTTTATGGTCCCTATTGGCCAAAAGGACAAACTATCTATCTCACTTTCTTTGTTTGGGGAGCTTTATTTGAGTCAAATAGGTAACAAAACTCTGAGGTGAGTGTTTACAAACTAATATATTAGCGTTTGTAAAAATCTTCTTTTTCTCCAGATCATTGATGGCTTCAGAACAACACACTGCAAATGTTCAAGATACGGTACTTTATCACCATAAACAAGTACCCTCGTAATTTATCTTTTATCGTTATCCACCATTGATTAACTCACCAGCATGTCTAAGAAAACTCTCTTCTCAACTGCATTTATAGAGCCCTTTTAAACCAGTTTACCGGTCTCTTTTCCAGTGGATTTTAAAATAGTTTTATTTGTTCTTCACCCCAACGCTTGTTCGTTATTGCTCGTCACCATCTTGACTCCGCCCCCCTGTTGTGATCCAGTGTTTCCCTCGCACATTTATCTCCTGTTTCTCTTCAATCACGGACACTAAATAGTCTCTCCTTTGTTTTCCTCTCATCGTCTAGTCTCGTCAATGTGTTTCCTGTGCAAGACTTCTCGACCTCCTGTGTTACTTGTGTTTGGACTCTAGTTTTCTCGTGGTTTCCCAGTTCCTGTGTTTTCCAGCGGTTTCCCTAGTCGTCTGTGTTCACCGTTTCATCGTCTAATATAAACCATCTGTTCTCCTACCATCGGATCTCCATGTCACTCTAAGAGAGAGAGTGTGACACTTTCTTTATTATTAGTTCGCTAAGTTGTGAAACGAGTTGCCAGTACAAATCAGGCAGGTAGACTCACTTCCGGTTTTGAAATCTCGTTTAAAAACACACCATTTTTCCATATTGTTTTAACCCGGTGTGAGTTGTTGGCTTTTAGCCTCTTTATTGCTTCACCTTTGTTTTATATCTTATGGTTTTTATAAATTTGACAGTTTTTTGTTTGTGTACAGCACTTTGGCCGCCCGTGTGTTGATTGTAAGGTGCTTCATGAATAAATTTGAAGTTGTCGTGGTTTTGGCTTACCAAAGGGCTGTACATGTAGCAGCAATAAATACAATTGCGAGTAATACAACAACAAGTTCAAGTTCTGAGCATTTGTAAGGCGCTTTTCACATTTCTAACGGTCTCAAAGCGCACCTGTGAATATATAATAATAATAATAATGAGTATTTGTAAGGCGCTTTTCACAGTTTTAACTGTCTCAAAGCGCACATGTAAATATGTAAGGGAAATTATGCTTTTTATTCAATTTGTCATCTGGATTGTTGGTGTTGACTAAGTGGCTGCGGTTATGACAAGACAAAGACAAAGACCAGCGAGCAAGCACATACGCAACAGTGGCCAGGTAAAAAAAAAACCTCTTTAACGAGGAAAAACCCTGGGGAGAACCCGGCTCACTGGAGCCAGTCTCCTCCGGCATTCTAACACTACACAATCAGTGCGTTGGTTGTTCCGCGTCATTTTTAATGATGATTCTGGAACGATGTTTCCCTCCTCAATGGGGAAAGAGGCATTCTGAACCAACTGAAGTTTATCTATTAGTTTAGCAGGAGAACCTCCCAGAAGACCATTACAGTAATCTAACCGTGATGTCATAAACGCATGTATCAGTTTTTCCGCATCCGGTCGGGAGAGCATGTGACGCAGCTTTGAGATATTCCTGAGGTGAAAAAAGGCAGTTTTACAGACGTTGTGCATGTGACTTTCAAAAGAGAGTTTGCTATCTAAAATGACACCTAAGCTTTTCACTTTAGGTGAGGATGAGATTTCAAGCCCGTTAAGATTCATACTGTATTCGGGTGCATCAGACTTTAAGTTTGAGTCAACAATAGGGTGAGCATATTTTGATTTCCAAAAAAGAGGACAATCGGCGCGGCCTCGGGACACAAATTCAGACAGGCTTCTCTGAGGTTGATGAACACGCTTTCTTACTGTATGGTTCAATGGGGTTACTCCTGTAATTAACTTCTAATAAAATAATAAAAAATCTGTAAAAAAAACCTGTAAAAAATAATAGCATTTTAGACTTTTGAAAAAAAAAATAATAATAATTAATAATAAAAAAATAATAATACACGCCCAGCATCTGGGTAGTTTCGTTATACGCGGTCAATTT
Organism: Paedocypris micromegethes; assembly: GCA_028031935.1. Lineage (NCBI taxonomy): Eukaryota > Metazoa > Chordata > Actinopteri > Cypriniformes > Paedocypris > Paedocypris micromegethes. The sequence goes on from CM051495.1 coordinate 6,991,846, forward strand.
ACATATACGCGGAATTTACATATACGCGGAATGATTCTGAACGCGCGTTGAGAAAAAAAAGAGTAAAACCCGGACATTTTCGTGAATTTCAAAAATCCGTCCGGACGTTCCGGACAAGGTGTAAAAAGAGGACAAGTCCGGAGAAAAGAGGACGTTTGGTCACCCTAGTCAACAAGTAATAATTCGGTTTTGTCTGAGTTCAGCATGAGAAAATTACTTGTCATCCAATCACTAATGTCGCTGAAGCAATCTAATATATTTGCAAATTTTGAGATTTCATTAGGCCGTGCCGAGATATAAATTTGTGTGTCATCTGCGTAACAGTGGAAGCTATGACCATGCTTTCTGATTATGTCCCCTAGTGGAAGCATATAAAGTGCAAACAGGATTGGGCCGAGCACTGAGCCTTGTGGAACTCCATATTTAACACTAAATCTGGGTGATGAGACTCCATTTACATGGACGAAATGAGAGCGATCAGACAGATAGGACCTAAACCATTCTAACGCGTGTCCAGAAATACCAACGTAATGATCAAGTCTATGTATTAAAATATCATGGTCAACAGTGTCGAAAGCAGCACTAAGATCTAACAAAACTAAGAGTGAGACATTCCCTTTATCTGATGCCATTAGAAGATCGTTGGTGACTCGGATTAGTGCCGTTTCTGTGCTGTGGTGCGATCTAAAGCCGGATTGAAATTTTTCAAATCTGTCGTTCTGTTCCAGAAATTTACAGAGTTGTCCCGAAATAACTTTTTCAAGAATTTTAGATATAAAGGGAAGGTTTGAAATTGGTCTATAATTAGCAATCACGTCGGCATCAAGATGTGGCTTCTTAATAAGCGGTTTTATGACGGCCTGTTTAAACGCTTGTGGCACGTGACCAAGAACTAGTGACGAATTTATAATATTCAAGATTGGTTCGTTAACTAATGGTAGGACTTCTTTAAGTAAAAAAGTTGGTATAGGGTCAAGTAAGCAGGAAACTTGACCCTATACCAACTTTTTTACTTAAAGAAGTCCTACCATTAGTTAACGAACCAATCTTGAATATTATATGAAATATGTGAAACATAATACAGTATTAAAAACAGCAATAGAGTATAACAGTGTAAAAAATGATTTTTTGTGTGTGCAGTGCAATTTTAACATTGTAAAGTACTCATCTGGTTCCCAATACATTGGCAAGAGAACAGAAGAGCCCCACATGTGGCCTCACACTGCCGTGGGCTCTCTTCTTCTTGCCATGGGGGTCCCGCAAGCCCCCCGAGAGACACACACACACACACACACACACACACACACACATATGAGAGCCTGCGGTATGTTCATAACGGAAGAGCAGATTCCACTGTTTAATTAACCCAGGAAGGTTTAATGGCATCTGGGTCTCGGTGAGGGGTTTGTCCAGAGTGATGTCTCTGACCTGTTTCAGCTACTGTCTGTCCACGTATTACTATTATTAATAAAAAATAAAGATAAATTCTTCCCTTCGTTTTAAAAACTCATAATTCCGTGCTAACTAGAATTTAACGTGAAACCCTGTATACGTGAATTAATTCATGAAAATGCCTTTATTTGTTGCGCGCACTTAATAGCGAAAGCATATTGTGTCCGCAGTCAGTGACTCTCTGGTGCAATGGACATGGAAGGTGTGGTCGGTCCAGAACTTATCACTAAAAACGGATTATTACTATGCCGATGAAGGTGTTTTGTTTCTGAATGTGTTTTGCTAAACCTGCCACGCTTCCTGCTGCTAATTACATTCTCACCAGCCAATCAGAGTAAGGGAAAGGTGAAACTCGGGCCATCAAAAAAAATGAAACAAATGAACAAATCAGAATATAACTGAAACGTTTCCAAGAAAAATGTGAAGATTGTAGGAGAAAAAGTAAAAAAAGAAACTGTAAATGTGAATAGTTTTCGTTTGTGTTTTGGAAATTTGCTTTTGATAAATTTGGCACTAACCTGATTACATATATCTACCGCGATTAATTTCTTCGGCGAACGAGGTGATATCGCCTTCTGTAGGATGCTGAAGGTACTGGATGCTGTTTATTAACTAAATCACATGAAGGTGAATTAGAAGTTTCACTTCTTTTACACATTTGAGTTTAACCAAGATTGACTATTTACTTTTTTATCTATTTTGTTCTGCCATTTTGAAACATTGATATGTGACATTTAATTTCTATATTAGAAACAAAAACCTCATAATTAAAGGATTGTTTTTTCCACTTTCCTTGGTGATTTTTGAGCCTAAATTCAATACAAGTAAAACACTTTTTTTAAAAACTTTACGACTTTTACTCAAGTCTTCTTGGTATTGGTGACTTGTAACTTGTAATAGAGTAATTTTTACAGTAAGGTATCCGTATTTTAGTCAAGTATGGTTTTCAGCTACTCTTTACACCTCTGATCAGGTCTTTCATGTACACAACTGTAATGCCTAACATGGGCATGAATGAACAGAACAAAAAGTTGTAAGAGCAAATTAAAAGTTTCCGAGCAGGTTGTGCGATCAGACTCACTTCTCAAGGACAAACAAACCCTCTAACAACCTTGAGCGAGTCTGAGTGGAGAGAGCGTGTGTGAGACGAGTAGATGAATACATGCGTATTCTCTTTGATTTTTTTACACCTCACAACGCATTTACAGCTGAACAAAGTAGCCATGGCAACAGCGGCAAAATCTTGCTCAAGTCTCAATGATACCAAATAAAATATTTATTGGATTTGGCCAATTTTTCTCTGTTTGAAGATGAAAGCGGCGGCTCGTCAGGCTTATCAGCTAAAGACAACACACACGTTCATTTAAATTAACATCTGCGTCTATTAGAAACCTGAGCGTTTCCATGGCACACAAGCTAATCTGCAATTCACCTCCATTGTAATTAAACCAAAAAGAATTGTTCAGAAGGCCTGAGATTTCCTCCTCGGGTGGAGAGCCGTCTCCACGCAACCGGTCCTGAAGGTTTGATCGGGCTTTGGGTCTGAATGAATAAAATTATCATTTTAATTGTTTGATTTGTACTTTCTTTCTGGCTGAAGTTACGTTTGATCAATACGCAGAAAGATGAGAAAGAGTACAACGAGTAAGATGTGGAACCGTCAGATGGACATTTGGACCATGAGAACTGCTCCACATAAAATGTTAAGAATAAAACACTTACTTTATTCTTGATGGTCAGAGTAATTAAAAGATCAAACCCTGTCATTGCTGCATTCAGCTTTAGTTTTGTAGCTGTGAAAACATGATGATTGGCTTAGATTAAATGTCCATCATTTACCAACCGGAAGCAGAGTAGTGTGTTTGGTCACATACAAGCGCACAGTTCCACACACCAATCACTAGGAGTCAGTGATGAGCCGAAGAGATGGACATGGAGTTTTAATTTACTACCTGTTGACATCATTTTAATTTGCACTAGAAAGAGTGTACATTATTGTTATTATTGTTTATTTTGGTACATTGTTAAGTATTATACTGAGAGCAGAACACTTTGCTAAACTGTTTACTTTTGTGAGAAAATCTGAGTGAGCTGAGTAAAAACTCATTTATTTTTGGTACATTCCTTAAACATAATTTATATTTTGACTTGTTTGTTGGCCAGTTGTGGCCTGTGAATTATTGTAATATTAAAAGTACCAATCCATTGTGTTTTATTATTCACTATGCTAATGATAACATTTATAATAATGTATTGAATATTATGGGTGTCTCTCACACTGTCCCACAGCAATATTAGAATGGTGTAGATAATGTACAATGCTTTATAATAATAATAATAATAATAATAATAATAATAATAATAATGTGTTGAATTTAGTGTCCATTTCATTCATTTAACATATTTACTGGTGAGAGCAGTCAAGCTATTTGACAAATTGAAGAAAAATGTAAGTTCAAGTTCAAGTTTATTTATATAGTGCTTTTCTTAGTTCGAGACCAACGCAAAGTCACTATGCGAATTAGGGGGAAATAGTCCTGAAAAATGTCCATTATTTTTTGTGTTTAAATATTAGGGAAAAAAGAGTCAGTTAGAAAAGTAAAAAAAAAAAGTCAAAAAAAAAGAAGAATAATATCCATTTTCCAATGTTGTTCAGACTATAAGTAAGTAACGCAATAGTTACCTTCCCTGGCAATTAGGTACTTTAATAACAGTGTAACTCAATTACTAACTCTATTTCCAAAATGTTGCTATTTGTGAGAAATAACTAGTAACTGTAACTAATGACCTTTTTTTAAAGGAACATTCCCAACACTGGTGGTTTCCCTTCACAAGAACGTTCTTGTGAAGAAAAGTCACTTCCACCACACAACAGCAGGACGAGGATGCGACTGGACGATAGTGTGTCATGGCTTGGTAAGCGCCGGACCACAAACCCTCAGCGCTGCCACTTCCTCTTCCTCTTCCCAACAGCAGTCATTGTACAAGAGACGAACATCTCGCTCTATTTCTGTCATGCTGGATCAGGTCAGCGTGATGGTAAAGGCCTCACTGTGTGCATCTGACATCACAACCAAGAGGACAATGTGGGTGTGTGTGTGTGTGTGTGTGTGTGTGTGTGTGTGTGTGTGTG
>CM051495.1:7004834-7023716 GCA_028031935.1 Paedocypris micromegethes
TTTTTTTTTTTTCATTGTATATGTTAATATATATTATTTATTTATATATACAAGTATCAATTTGTTTGTTTCTAAAGATAATCTATTCATCCAATCCTTGATTTCTAAAATTTCTAAAGTAAAATTATTCATTTTTAGAGATTCAGATCTGTAAAACACTAAGATTAAAGTGTAATGTAGTGTGTGCCACATGTAGAAATCTTTTTCAAATCTGTCTGAGTCTTCCTGTTTTTCACAGTCAGTCTCTGGATGTGGTGAAACGCTATTTCCATCAGTACGCCATAGTGGACCAGGACGTCCTGGGCAACAAGGAGAGTGTGGACAAAGTGCTCGGCCTTCTGCCTGAAGATATCCTTCATTTAAACAATAGTCAATAACAAGCATCTTGAGCAGCTTTATTTCCTGCAGCTGAGTGTTTGAGTGTGATGTTTGTCGTTCTTCTTTAAGTCGTAAAGCACATATCAGAAAAGACCTTGTGACCTTCTACCAGAGCGAGAAGAACCCGGTGAAGAGATGGGAGCGACTGTGTGCTGTGGTGGAGCATAAGAAGGTGAGATCTGGTCACGTTCATTGCTCAAGTAGAAGTATACTACAGTTAGAGTTACTAGTAAGTGAGTTAAAAACTCTGGAGTGAAATTCGACTTTTGTGAAGTCAAAGTATCAACTCAACTTTTTTACTCGAGTAAATAAAAGTACTGGTTTGATAACTACCTAAAGTGTAAAAGTAAACATTGATCAATAGTCAATTTACGGACTTTTTGTTGTTGTTTTTTACACACGATTCTAGAATATAAGACACATGAAGAAAAATTGAAAATTCATAGCTACATTGTTCCACTGAAACACACACACACTCACACACACACACACACACACACACACACACACACACGCACACACACGTTTCAGTTCATTCCCGTTCTACAAATCCAGTAAATTCTGGGGAAAAAATGTTAAATAAATAAAGCGCATCACCACTTATGCTTTGTGTAATTACCATGTTTTTGGACCACAAATTAAAAACTCTAGAGTTACTAGAGTAAAATATGACTTCCTTGGAAGTATCAACTCGAAGCAGAAATAAACATTCATAACTCTACATTGTTCCACTGAAACACACGCACGCGTGTATTTCATGTAAATGCAGTAAACTGTCCCAGTTTATTTTGCATGTAAATGCAGTAATCTGTCTCAAACATTTGTAAATTCAGGCAAAATAATATGAAAAAATATCATAAAAACTGTATCTTGCGATAACTGTGAAGTACTCTGATCAACATGGATCCGCTAAAGAAATTAACCAAGAAATAAATCGATTCCGTCTTGTCACGCACAATCAAAATGTAACGAGTAACGGTAAGTGTCAATTCAAATGTAGTGGAGTGAAAAGTACAGCTACTCAATCAGAAATGCAGTGGTATATTCTTAACAAGTAGAGAGTTAAAGTTGCTTATATTTTTGATACTCAGTGCAAGTACGAAGTAGCCAAAAACATACTTAAGTAAAGTAACAAGTACATTTACTCAAGTACCTTACACCCCTGCAAATAAGTCCCACAAACGGTCCATAACCTGCATTGCCTAGCCTGCAAAACAAACAATTCCACCTGCGTTGCCTTTTCCCGCCACCGGGTGTTGGCAACAAAAGTGACGTCAGCTCGCCAGCTCGTCTCTTTTTGCACTTTTATATTTTATCCATTTATATTATATCTCTTTTCATTGTACTTAGTTGCTTTTTATCTCATATCTTTTTATTGTATTTCTATTGCGCCCCCTCCCCACCATCACCGCTATGTTTATATGCTGGACCATTGTAAAAACACATTTCACTGCACGTTGTTGCAAACTAATGTGTGAGTGACAAATAAAATTTGAATTTGAAAAAATCCTTGTCGCTGCAACATTTGGCCAATCGTTTAGTGAATTAATTTCGTAAACTAAAATATTTTCTCGACGACGCCCTTCGTAAAGGGAAACTTTTGTTAACAGAGTCATTTGTAAAGTGAGGTACCTCTGTATAAGTAAGCCAAAATTCTTAGCCAAGTAGCAAAGCACTTGTTACTCATTCCTGTGTTCATTCATTGGTTCATTCACTCATTCATTGTTAGTCTTTCTGTCATTTTATATTTTATATACGGTATTTTCTACTAGAGGTACTATTTATATTTTAGCTTATTCAATGTACATTTTCTTACATTTTTATTTTGTGTGCTCTTTTCCTTGTGTTGCACCAAACAGAGTAGTGTTCTTAATTTCATTGTAACCAAGTGATGCAATGACAATACAGTAAAGGCATTCTATTTTGTCTGTGTGTGTGTGTGTGTGTGTGTGTGTGTGTGTGTGTGTGTGTGTGTGTGTGTGTGTGTGTCACTTGGATCGCTTTCTGTACTTACATTATTTTGTATCTTTCTCTCCTTGTTGTATTTTTATATTTTTTCATGTTTTTTCTTGCATATTTTTACTTAATTTTTTTTTACTCTGATTCACATATTCTTGAAAAAATCTTTGGAAAAATATATTGTATAGTGAAATAATTTCATAAACAGAAACGATATTTTCTCAACAACGCCTTTTGTAAGTAAGCCAAAAAGTCTTCCTAAGTAGGAAACAAAAGTAGTAGTAGTAGTAGTAGCAAAGCACTTGTTATTAATTCGTGTGTGTGTGTGTGTGTGTGTGTGTGTGTGTGTGTGTGTGTGTGTGTATGCGCAGTCGAGCAGTAAGAAGGGCGGTCAGCACTACGACAAGGAGATCATGCTGCAGTACTGCTATCCTCGCCTGGACGTCAACGTCAGTAAAGGGGTCAACCACTTACTCAAGAGCCCCTTCAGCGTCCACCCCAAGACCGGTCAGAACAAAGCCGGACACCTGTGTAGTGCTGGTAGAATCACCACAGTGTGTGTGTGTGTGTGTGTGTAGGCCGCGTCTCTGTTCCCATTGATCTGAAGGAGCTGGACAGATTTGATCCTTTCGAGGTGCCGACAATAAGGTGAGACTCTGGGAACCTTCTGGAAGGTCCGACACTGACCGCTTTGTAGTTTGATCTGTGAGGAGCTGGAAAGGCCACATGCAGACGAGGCCGAGGAAGAGGAGGACAGCAGGAGCAAGGAGAACGAGGTGGAGGCTGGAGAGCGGCGCAGGATCCGAGGTGAGACGAGATGAGACCCTCACACCAGTGCTCATTTTGACAATGATTTTTTTTTTAGCTTTAGTCTAATTTTAGTCGACTAAATACCACAGCATTTTAGTCGACTACATTACAGTAGAGATTTAGTCGACGAAAATATAGGTGCTATATATTCTAAATGTTTACTAAAGTTACTATGTCTAAGAAATCTGAATACATAGTTAACTTTGAACATATAAAATACATACAAAGATCTTATCTGGAAAAACATTGTTTGTTCTTTAGCTTATTCAAATGAACTTTTTTTTCCAATTCAAATAAATAATTTGAATAAATAAAAGCTCAACAAAGAGAAAAATAAAAACAGTAAAATAAAATTAATATATATATATAATTGCATCACGTTTATAAGTAACATATGGTGGCACGGTGAAATAAGAAGTTTCATCAGCAGATGCCGCTTCAAGTGTGTTGTATTTCTGCCCGTGATTGTCGCTTCACACGTGACGTACAGATAGTTTTTCTAAGGTGGCGTTGAATGTAAAACGAATCCATATATCTGAGCGTTTTTTTCCTCCCAGAGAAGACATTTTTCCCGCAGCCGAAAGGCTTCGTGTCCTGATTGCGTTTGCACCCGCCTTTCACCACAAGCTGATTATGATTGGACGTCGTCACGAAAGGCATTTTTGTTTCGTCTTCGTCAGGGAAAAGGTGTCGTTGACGAAAATATTTTGTCAACGAAATGAACACTGCCTCACACGCCCTTCAGTAATGTCACGTTTCTTGCCCTCAGACTACAAGCGCACCAGCTTAGGGAAGTACGTGAAGATCTTCGACCGCTTTCTGGAGGCCGTTGCTCGGTCGCGGAGAGGAGAGATGCTGAAGAAGAGCGGTGAGGCTTTTCCTCTCTTTCTGAGCAATATGACCATCTGACTTGACCTCTGACCTTTGCAGACCTTCAGAAGGAGTTCTGAGGATGAAGGACACACGGACTTCTCCGGTCTTCAAAATGTTTTCCTGGTCAATTCCAATGATCCTTCTTTTTTTTTCTGTTTACCACCTGCTGAATAAAGCGCATTACCACTGATGCTTTGTGTAATTATCGTGTTTTTGAACTATATGGTGCACCATCGATAAGTCTGTTTACTCATTCTCAACTCCAAATTGTTCCACTTAAATGGGCAGACACACAGACGTTTCAGTTCACACTACAAAAATCCAATAAATTCTGAAAAAAAAAAATGTGTAAAGCGCATTACAACTGATACTTCATTTTTGGACTATAAGGTGCACCATCGATTATAGTCTATTTACTGACTTTTTGTTGTTTTTTTAATAAGATTCTAGAATAGAATATACACGAAGCAAAAATAAACAAATTTTTTTGTGGACACATTGTTCCACTGAAACAAACAACCACAAATCCAGTTAATTCTGAAAAATAAAAAAATATAAAGCGCATTACCACTGATGCTTTGTGTAATTACCATGTTTTTGGACTTCAAGGTGCACCATCATTAATTCCATTTACTGACTTAACGAATTTATTTTTCCTTTACAAAAATGATTCAGCAGTTTAAGCGTAAAATATACGCATAAAGCGAAACTTCATGAAATAAACATTCACAACTCTACAATACATTGTTCCACTGTAACACACACACACGTTTCAGTTCATTCATGTTCCAAAAATCTAGTAAGTTCTGTACAAAAAAAAAAAAAAAATCGCACTTAGTTGCCAAATAATTCCACCACATTTGTAAAATCGTGATTCATTTTTTTCGTTCTTTTATTAGTTTTGTCAAAAAAAAAAATTTAAATACACTTTACATAAAGTCCTGATCAACTTCCTATATAAAAGCAGTCCTCCGTCTTCATTTGGCCATGTCGATGAGACTCTGTAATGACGTGGGAACCCATGTTTTCTCTCCCTGGACGAAGACGACGCCGCGCTCTATGTAGATGACGATTCGACCGAATGTGAACAGCTGTCTGCCCAGATGCCGCTTGGCTACCAGAGGCATGAAGACGATGCCGTTCTCCTCCGCCTTGGCTTGGACCAGGTCTTTGAAGTTGGTGGGGATGGATGTAGATAAAGCGGCCGCCGCCACCGTCCGAGGAGCCGAGTTCTCCACCTCACGCCGCTCGGTTTGACTCTCGCACTGGAAGTCCTTCCTTCTCTCCGTCTGGATCAGATAGGCCACGTTCTCCCGTGCTCCAGGCTGCATGTATCCACCTGCACACCACACCAATGATTCAATTACTGGGCAAGAACTTAGGGAAAATATAAAACACTTTCTCTTCTGGCTCTCGACATGAGCAGACGTGTTTCTGCCCTCTCTGCACTGCTGATCTATCGCTCAAGGCTTTTGTCTGTTCTTTTTCGAAGCTCTGCTGGTTTTGCTTTCCAAGGAATATTGAGTTTTTTTTTGCAATTAGGTTTGGTTTTTTATTTTTCGTTTGCCATACATTTGGTTTTTTATTTTTCGCTTGCAATCTTCACATTTTTGTTTGAAATTATTTTTTTTTCGCTTCGAATTTTTCGTTTTTTTTCATTTGGATGTTTCACGTGGGGGCCCTTACTCTGATCGGCTTACTCCTATACTCTGATTGACCCTTAGTCTGAAAAAAAATCCGAAAGGAAAAAAAGAAAACGTTTCAAACGAAAACGTGAAGATTGCAAGCGAAAACAAAAAATGTACGTTTATTAGAAATTTACATTTGATATTTTTGCCACTAATCTGATTGCATTCGTGGGAGGCATTTTGGCTGTCCGGCCGAACACGGATTTAAAGAAGACCCTGAAGTTGTGGACTGTGCGGTCATCGGGATTACATCGGTTTGATGGACTGAACAGTAACACCTCAGCCGCACAGAGGAAAGTAATGTGTAGGTGACAAATAAAATCTGACACTAATCTAGTCATTTGTGGAGTTCAAGCGTTTTCCCTTTAAGGGTGCTTTCACACCTGCCTTTTTTAGTTTGATTGAATCGCACCAGAGTTCGTTTCCCTGTTTGGTACGGTTCGTTTGGGCAGGTGTAAAAGCGGCAACCGAACTCTGATCCGCACCAAAAGCGCTGCGCTGAGGAACATCTCCGATTCCGTCCGTGTCGCGCTTTCTTCTGAAGTGAAGTGCTAAGCGCCTTCGCCTGCAGCATTAAAATATTTTTTGCAGTCGCATCCGCGATACACTTTCGAAATATAAATGTGTGTATATAATAAACATTTGTCTCAAGCGATCAATAGAAACTATATTCGACAGTTCTATAGTTTAATATAGGCACAATAAGTCTGCGCAGTCGTCTCTCCAGACTAAATAACGGCATGCTATTTGCTTTATTTATGGAATTAACCCGCAATTCTGATTAGTTGAAAAGAAGTTTAAGAAATATTAAAAGGACACATTTGGCCAATGAGTGATGTGAATATTGTCACATGACTGAATTTTGGTTCGGTTCGGATGAGAGCAAAAAGTGTGTGTGAAAGGGGACTAAAATGCCAGAGAAATGCAACAATGTATCATTATAGTCCCTTGGTCCGGACCAAATGAACCAAACTACAGGTGTGAGTCAAACACATGTAATCGGATCCATTACCACTTGCTATATGATTTAGTCTATGAAAATCAATTGTGATTCTTTTATTTCAGCAAATATTGATGTGAATGCTTACAAATTCATATGAAACCGGTTCGATAAGACAAATAATCACGGACGAGTTTGCATTTGGTATGAACGCTGTTTTAAAAACGTGTGTACAACAATGGATTAAGTGTTACAAAACAAAACGCATTTCTTTTCCTCAAAACTCACCACCAGCCAATCAGACGAGAATCTGGGGGGTTTCAACCCCGGACGTTTGGATTCGCGACTAGTGCGACCAGTCATTGTTCGACTCGCAGATTATTGTTCGATTACGTTATTATTATTCAATTACATTAGATGACAAATCGAGCCGCAGATAAACGTTACCGTAAGTAAGCGCCATCACCTACTTGAAAGCCATGGCGTACTTGTCTCATTCTAAACTGCGCATGTGACTATTAAACTTAATCATGTGTTGATGAATCTCATGTTGTTTGTACGGTGATGTGTGTAATTCACAACCCGCTTCCCGTATTAAACGTTATCGGCCACTTATCGGAAAGCTGATCATTATTCCTTCGCCAGGATTGCAACGAGCCGTGCCCCGCAGAGATATTAATTATTTAACCAATATTACGATGTTAATTTTAATTTTAATATCAGACGAACACAAATGTTGTGTACGATTTCACAACTTTTTTGCCCATTTATATATATGCTTGATCATTTTGAATACCTTGTGCAGCGGCCACGGCGCGGTTCATAATATCCAGAGCTTCGTTCAGCTTCTCTTTGATCACTGGGTGAGTGACCAGGTTCTCGGGCAGCAAGCTCTTCCAGCCCAGATACCACTTGGTGATCTCCTCGTAGTTTGGGTTGTTACTGAGCCAGGAACACAGCACCTAGAACATACACAATACAACACCTGTCCATCCTCATGTTCTTATTATCCATCTCGCATTTGATTTACGCTTTGAGACGGTTAAAACTGCGAAAAGCGCCTTACAAATGCTCAGAACTTAAACTTGATTTGCACTGAACCCAATTAAGTTCAAGTTTATTTGTATAGCGCTTTTCTTAGTTCAAGACCATAGCAAAGTCGCTATGTGAATTAGGGAAATAAATGGTCTTTAAAGAAGAAAAAAGCCAATTTTTTCTAATATTTGATGTGTTCAAAAATTAGAAAAAATGAGTGAATTAAAAAAGAAAAATGCTTCTCAGTATGCACCTAAATTGCACTACTTTGTATAAACATTTTTGCACACAACATATTTTGCACACAAGTTCTTTTTTTGCACTGTTACTTATTGATACTGTTTGCTACTGTCTGTATTTTGTTTTGTATTGTACATTGCACTAACTGGAGTTTGCACCTAAGTTTTTCACTCACCACAGCTCACACGTTGCGGTAATGTGACAATAAAAGTGATTTGATTTGATTTGATTTGATTTGATTTTATCTTATCCTATCCTATGTCTGTCTGTCAATCCATCCATCCATCCATCTATTTATCGGAATAGGCAAGGCCGTTTCAAGTAAGGGTGCTTTCACACCTGCCTTTTTTAGTTCGATTAAATCGCACCAGAGTTCGTTTCCCTGTTTGGTACGGATCGTTTGGGCAGGTGTGAAAGCGACAATCGAACTCTGTTCCGCACCAAAAGCGGAGCAAACAAGCGTACCGAGACCAAGAAAAAAGCTGGTCTCGGTACGCTTCCAAACGAACTCTGCTACAGTTCGCTTGTGGTGTGAAAGCGTCTCGGAGCGCTTGAACTTGAACCGCACCAAATGCGAAAACGACTGCGCATTTTGACTAAATTCCGCTGCCCTTAGTGACGCTGCGCTGAGGAAAAACCCCGGTAAATGTCCGTGTCAGCTTTCCCCTGAAGTGAAGAGCGAAGCGCCTTCTCCGCGTGCAGCATTCAAATATTCTTTTGCAGTCGCATCCACGCTACACTCCGAATAAAAATGTGTGTATATAATAAATGTTGGTCTCAAGCGATCAATACAAACTACATAAGATACTTATATAGTTTAATACAGGCACAAAGCCAGCGCAGTCGTCTCTCCAGACTGAATAACGGCATGTTGTCTATTTGCTTTATTTATGGAATTGACCCACAATTCTGATTAGTTGAAAAGCAGTTTAAGAAATATTTAAAGGACACATCTGGCCAATGAGTGAATATTGACTAAATTCCGCTGCCGTTGTGACGCTGCGCTGAGGAATATCTCCGATTCCGTGTCACGCTTTCTCCTGAAGTGAAGAGCGAAGCGCCTTTGCTGCATGCAGCATTAAAATATATTTTTTTGCAGTCGCATCTGCGCTACACTCTCGAAATATAAATATGTGTGTATATAATAAACATTTGTCTCAAGCGATCAATACACGCTATATACACGATAGTTCTATAGTTTAAAATAGGCACAAAGCCAGCGCTCTCAAAGTCGTCTCTCCAGACTAAATAACGGCATGTTGTCTATTTGCTTTATTTATGGAATTTACCTGCTAAATAACTAACTTTGATTCGTTGAAAAGAAGTAGAAATATTAAAAGGACACATCTGGCCAATGAGTGACGTGAATGTTGTCACATGACTGAGTTTTGGTTTGGTTCGGATGAGAGCAAAAAGTGTGGTGTGAAAGGGGACTAAAATGCCAGAGAAATGCAACAATGTATCATTATAGTCCCTTGGTCCGGACCAAATGAACTGAACTACAGGTGTGAAAGCACCCTAAGTCTACAGTTTCACTCACCAATATATAGTGTATTAAAGTCTCCAGTACGATTAAATAACAGTTGATCCAATAATTTTATCAAGCATCATCTAAAACAGCCAGATCTAGTGAAACTGGACTAAAATATTTATATTCTGTGCGCTTTGAGACAGTTAAAACTGTGAAAAGCGCCTTACAAATACTCATTATTATTATTATTATTATAAAATATGAGCGTCAATTTCAATACAAAAAGATGCGCACAAACTCTGACCTGAAGCCATTTGGGAAATAAGTTCTTATCCAATAGTCCAACCATGGAGGAAACGGAGAGCATCCCTTCCCAGTCCATCACCCAGTTAAACGGCTCGAGCTGCTGCTGATGAGGGTTTATCACCAGTTCTCCCAGTGACAGAGCTGCCACACAAGAAAACACTGTAGTTACATACAAACATCTTACACTAGATGTAACACTGTGTGTGGTTCTTCAGATTATAAGAACAATGCTGCTCTAGTGGAATCTTCAGATTATAAGGCACTCCAACTTGTTAAAATTGTCAGAATGAACGTCCTGGTAGCAGATGGAAATATTATTTAAGTGACACGTTAACCTAAATATATGGGATCAGATTCTATCAATCAGAATATCTTTCAAAAACAAAAACTAAAAAATGAAAGTAAAAAATGCAGTTGTGCAGACTAGAGAGACTATATATAGAGTATAGAGCAGTGGTTCCCAACCAGTGTGCCGCGGCACTAAGGGGTGTCGTGAGATCTTTTGAGGGTGCCGCCAAATTTTTTTTTTTTTTTTTATTAAGGCAGAATCAGTGTAAACAGTATTCTCATATCATTTAGGACTAGGTATAAGGTGTTGTTGCATGCAAACTCTCGAAATGAAACAATGGTTCCGTTTGACACTCGAGGTGTGAGTTCGAGGCCGGTTGGGGTCGTTCTGTGTGGAGTTTGCATATTCTCCCCGTGCTTGCGTGGGTTTCCTCCGGGTTCTCCGGTTTCCTCCCACAGTCCAAAAAAACATGCGTTTCAGGCGAATTGGAATTGGAAAATTGACCACATAGGTATGAGTGAGTGTGTGAATGTGTTTGTCTGTGTGTCCCGCTCTGCGAATGGTTGGCCACCAATCCAGAGTGTGTATCCCGCCTCCGGCCCTAAGACGCTGAGATAGGCGCCAGCTCCCCGCGACCCTGTAAAGGATGAAGCGGTAGAAGATGACTGACTGAGAGAGAGTATAGAGCGAGAGAGTGAGACAGAGAGTATATAGAGAGAGATTGTAGAGATTATAGAGAATAAGTATAGAGAGAGTGAGAGAGTATAGAGGGGAAGGAGTGAAAATGTAGAGTGTAGAGAGAGTTTATATACAGTATGTAGAGAGAGAGAGAGTGTAGAGAGTGAGAGAGAATTTATAGAAAGTGTGTGTGTGTGTGTGTGTGTGTGAGAGAGAGAGAGAGAGAGAGAGAGAGAGAGAGAGAGAGAGAGATGAAGCAAAGAGAGACAGACAGTAAGAGAAAGAGAAGAAAATTGCACATTTATGAGATATTCTTTTTTTTTTCCATTATTAATTTTATTTGTGTTTGTGATGCGGCCAATTTGCTAACTGGACGTGGTATTTGCATTTAAACTAAAAGAACTTTAAGTAAGCTCATACCCAGTTTGGGCAGGATGTTTTTGATCATGAAGGCTTCCCAGGCCCCGGGGCTGAAGACGTCTTTCCAGGGCTGCAGGATGAGTCTGGCGGAGGAGTCGCTGGGGTGCCAGCGCTGCAGGGCGTTGGCCAGCTTGCTGCGGATGGGTGCGTACAGCGGCTCGAAGCGGGCCTGCATCAGTGGCAACCAGGGATGAATCCATGAGTGAATGGGCACGGTGTCTGTCAGCGGGTTCCAGTTCTCCACCTTCACAAAACAGAGGGGAAAAAGCAGGTTCTTATCTATAATCGGTGTTGAGTAAGTTACTTTTAAAAAGTAATTACTTACTAATTACTTTACAATTTTGTATTTAAAAAAAACTTTTCTAATTACACTGGTAGCCCGAGAAATAATCCGTGCCAAGAGTTCGGCGAAAATGTATAATTTAGCTATTATCTAATTTAGTTAGATATTACTCTCGACGACAACAACAATTTTTGTTAACAGAGTAATATGTAAGTGGAGGTACTGTATATTTTATACATTTTTTAATCTTATTTTGATATGTATTTTTAAACTGTATATACCTTTGATCCTGCAGGAATGAAATATCCCCATTGTGGGAAGAATAAAAGACTGTTATCATCTACTTTCATCTCAAAAAACATTCTATAATAAATCAAGTGTTTAATAGGAAATGTAACTTTTTAGGTAAGAAATATTTAAACCAAAATTGTTCTGTAACAATAAATGCAGCTATAAGACTCAGAGAGCAGAATCTCTTCCCCAATGTAGCCTGCATTCTAATAATTTTTTAAGCTTGTTGTCTGCGGTGTTGTATGTCGATGATTAAACAAGGATTATGTGTTCGTCATCAAGGGCTTCAGTAGATCACTCGCGTTATTGACAGCGGACGACAGTGTTTTCTCCGCAGGTCATAACTCTCATATTGCTGTAATGTTCTTTTCAGCTTGTTTCAGAAATGTGAAGTGACGTGATTATTGCCAGTTTGTAAAACAGTCTGACTCCTCTTTAGATACGACTGTCGCGAAATCAACAGGATGTTAGCCGAGCATGTCGCTTGGGTTGTACTTTTGTGCATAAACGTTATGAAACCGTCCTGTGTGCTGTGACAGCGGTTCCGGAAGTAATATATCTGTAACCATAATACTTCTGTTAAAGTGCTTTTTTTTTGCTGACTTGTGTGAGGAATAAAAAAAAATGTTTTATACATCTGGATTCTTGCACGTTTTTCTCAAAAGATCTCCCTGCATATTAGTGGTAAGAAAAAAAAACCTTAACATTTTTGTTGCTACAGTATTTGCCCTATTGTATAGTGAGATAATTTTGTAAAAAGAAATTTTTGTGAACATTTTTGTTATCAGAGTCATTCGTAAGTAGAGGTACCACTGTATAAAATGTTTAGTTACATCACAATACCCAACACTTCTTTAACATGATTAGATTGAGCAAAACTAGCACAAACTTCTCGCTGCAGTCGTGGGAAGATGAGCTGCTCCAGGACGTGATCTATGATCCACATGGGGAGCACAGGAACCCAGCACTCCACACAGTCCACCATAGGCCCGACGTTTCTGGGCTGCCACTGAGACACACAACTCCTCATTTCAGGAACCCAAACCTCCCAGATCAGCCTGCACTCACATCACAACACAACACATCAGCCTCGAGAATCTAATCACACATAATATATGGAGTGACAACTAACCTGTGATAAGGGTCCATGTTAGAAGTGTCTGGTCCGCTGTGAAGAGACTGTGAGCTTTCGAGAATGGCTCTCCATTGACCGACTTCCTCCAAACCATCAGAACAATCCTATAACACATAAAAAAAAAATAAAAAAGGAGAAAAAGACAACTGTAAGCAGGAATCCCGGCCTTGTATGAGACTTTTAAGATTTTGTGTGTCAATCAAAAACAAATCACAGCAGATTTCAGAGCTGCACAATTCTAAATAAAATTAGATTTTTTTTGCTTAGAATAAAGATCACAATTCTAGATTTTTTTTTTTACCTTCAAGGTCACTGTACAAACAAAAGGCACAAAAGCCATGACGTAAAGACAAAAAAGACACAAAGAGCTCCAATGCAGTGGAAGACCGTGAGAAAATGAGTTCCGACTCGATGGCAGTCTGATCCAGAGCCGAGAGGGCAAACGTTTGGCCACACTAAGACCTCAAGTCCAACCAAATTTCGACTTCGGCACCGAAATTGGCTTAATATTGACATTCGGCTCGATTTTGATATATTTTCAAAAATATTTTAAATATTTTAAAATTTTCAGTAGACATTTGTCTTTGCCCATCAAGTGAGAACACACAAAAACTGCTCTAATGATAAAAAATGTTAATGTGGATTAAATTAATGTCACCTTTTTTATCTGATTTTCTATTATTTGTATTGCTTGATTTTATTGTTTTGCTTTATTATTACACGGAAAAGACAGTTCATAAAATTCAATTGACACGTATTAAAATCCTTGTAAAGTTTAATACAATTTATATACTATTACTAGAAATAAAACTGAATTATTTTAGTACATTTTACTTTGAAAAAAAAATATTTGTGCAAAATATAAATATATACACTATTTATTTTACTTATTTTATTATAACATCCTTATTGTCATGTTCGGCTTCAAACTCTGCTGAAAATGTTGGTCATTTGCATCTCACAGTCTTATTTATTATTTAAATATTTATGGTAAAGATTTTGTGTATTTTTCTTGAGTTTTTCTTGCATTTTGCAAAACTGTCTTTGGAAAACAAAAGACAGAGTCAGACCACATTTAACACTTTTTTTTTTCCAATTCAATTTTCAATTCAATTCCTTGTTGTATATACAAACTTGGCCATTAAAGTTGATTGTGATTAGGATTCATTTTTCAGCTTCGGTTTCACTCCAAATAATTTACTGATTTTCGTCCGGCTTTCGGTTTCGGACAATATTTAATTGTCGTTCTATTTAACTATTAGTCAACAATTGAAGTGAGAGCAGTCCGAGTGAGACGCGATACCAAAGCCTCATGTTAAAGCCGTCTGAACATCTGGATTGTTCCCTCTTTACCTTTAGTAAAGAACATCTGGATTGTGCACTCTTTACCTGTAGTAAAGAACATCTGGATTGTGCACTCTTTACCTGTAGTAAAGAACATCTGGATTGTGCACTCTTTACCTGTAGTAAAGAACATCTGGATTGTGCACTCTTTACCTTTAGTGGATCCCAGTGGGAGAGTTTCTTTCTTAGGAGAGGATGGACGACAGAGATGGCCAGATCTGCCAAACCCAAGCTCTTGTACTCGAGGTAGAAGTCGGTCTGCAGCTGCTGGAAGATCTTGGCACACTCTTGAAGGCCGGCTGGAGCTCTTCCACTCTCTTCGTCTCCTTCAAAGCGCTCCACCAGTTCCATCACCTGCTCCAGTCGATCAATGGCCTCTTTTTCCTCCGTCAGTCGGTCCTGCAGGGACTCGCTCTCATGGGTGAGCGTCACCACGGTGTCCTTCTCGTGCTGCAGACGACGTGCGTTCTACATGGTAAAAACACAATTTGATGATTACACAGTGTTAGGGTTATGATTTGTTGAATTGACGTTTCGTTTTATTTCGAGAGTCATTTTGCAAATGTTTAATGTTTTTTGCCCTGATGTGGGGCTGTTCTCATTTTTTTATTTCTTTGTCTTTGCCTCATATCTCTGATGTAGAATGTGATCTGAAAAGACCAGTTGTAAAACTACACAGGAAAAACTGTTGAGTAATTTTTCCAGAGTTGTTTTTTTTCCTCCAAAAAGTATCAAAAAAGTGGGAGCACAAATTCAGAGTAACTGTGACTCCTCCCCCTAACCGCTCTCCTCAGAGTCATTTATCCAAAATCATTTCCCACAAGGCATTGCGGGTGTTTTGTTGTTTGTGTATTTAAGGGTTGGTTTGGTTGTAAATACATGTTTTAAGTAGATGTTTGTGTGCCGTTGTGCTGTATTTTATGTAAAGATCATGTTTGTTCATCATCTTTAAACTGGTGACTGGAACTATGCTTAAGACGGGCAGCGCTACTTGTTCATTATGGTCTGTGTTTGTTGGTTCATTATGATGTGTGCAGTGCGTTATGGTGATGTTTGTTTATTTATTTGGATTTGTTGTTGCTGTTGTGACGTGAAATTTCCCCGCTGTGGGACTAATAAAGGATTTTTCAATTCAATTCAATTCAATTCATCTTAACTGTTTATTGTGAAAAGGGAAACCTACCATTTGTGAGATGCGTAGCTAACCTAATGACGTAGCAGGTGGTACTTTTGTTTTAGATATGTGGAATAAGTGTGAGTTGAGTGTAATTAAAGCAATTCTTAAAAAAGTAAAAAAGGATGCTTGAAAAAGAAAAATACAGTATGAGATCATTCATGAGATCACATGAGATCAAGAGTCAAATTGGGCCAGCTCTAAACCTGAGTAAAAGAGCAGAGAGTTGATATTAAAAAACACTAATCAGAGTAAAAAAAAAAACCACAGAGTATAGTAATTTCTTTACACTAAATTGAGTGAAAGTAACTCTGGAAAAATGACTCTCTTTACAGAGTAATTTTTACTCTGTCGGATAACATTTGGTCCCATCAAAAACAAAGAGTTACATTTTCTTCAAATTAAGTAAATTTTCCTCTGGGCAATTTACTGTGTAGAATTGAGGACCTCATGCTGATTTGGAAGGACACTCTCTTCAAGTGAAGAGGGTTCCAGGCATTTTCCCTATTTGGGTTGAAACGTGAATTTCTTTGTTCTGTGAATCACCATAAATAAAGTTACAGGTCAGTCTTTCAGCAGTGAGTGCAAAAAGTGCAAAGTGTGAGGTGTGATGTAGTGAGGAGTGAGTTGGAACTAAGCTGAGAAGCACTAACTATTTCTTTAAGTTAGAAATCCTAAATTCACTGGGAAGAACTGAGGATAAGAGTCTTTTAGACCTCACACACAGCATCACCACCAGCAGAAAGGATTTACAGTTTTACAATTTACAGTACTTTTTTTTTAAATGCACCCGCTGTGGCATCACGTAACTTTTATTTTTTGTTGCAATCAGTTTAAATTAGTGATACTATTGTATTATATTTGCATTTTTTTAATTGTTCCATTTCTTTTTATTTATTTGTACAGTGATACCTCTCTTTACAAAATTAATTTGTGCCGCCAGCAGATTTGTAAAATGGAAATTTTGTAAAATGGTTACATCCGACTCTCCGTGTCTCCGTATCCAACTCCACCTGCATTGCCACCGGGTGTCATAGTTTCACAAAACGGCGGAGCTTTGGCAACAAATGTGAGTTCTGGAAGTAATATATCTGTAACCTGTAAAAGTTTTTTTTTTTTGTTTACCGATGTGCTTGAAGAATAATAAAAAACTGTTTTACAGGTCTGGACTCTTGCATGTTTCACTCAAAAGAGTTTCCCTGCGTATTAGTGGTAAGAAAAAAAAAACTTGCTTAACATTTATACATATCGTATAGTGAAATAATTTTGTGACGATAAATTGTCAACGAGTCATTTGTAAGTGCAGGTACCAGTGTATTTTATTTTTATTGTCTTTCTCTCTGTCATGCACACATCTTTTTGTCAGCCATCTATCTGTCTTCTAATCCAGCCATCAATCCATGTGGATATAAGTGTTGGAACACCCTTATCACATACCTGTAAAATGTCTTGCTCTGTGAGCTCAATCAGGAGCTTAAGGTTGTGTTCCAGCTCTGGCAACTCGAAGCCGGAGCTCTTCTGCTCTTGTTCGCTCAGGTTGATAGGAGCTTCTTCAGGAACGCTGTGTTTCTGACTCATGTGGCTGTAACCGTGGTACACTTTCTGCTCTCGGCCCGTCATGTCTATCACCTGGAACACATGAGACACGAGGTTGTGTGGTGGACTGGAAGAAGGTTGAAGGTTTCAGGGACTCTTCTCTTCTCTTACCTTGACCTGTGCCAGTTCTCCAGCAGGTCTGCTCATGCTCTTGTTGTTCAGCGTGCCGTGGATTTTCAGCTCATCCACTGTTTTATACGAATATTTAGGCTTTTTCGTCGTGACTCCTGGCTCTTTGCGCCACTGTCCCAACTCCCGTTGAAAGTCCTGTAAACATGGAATATCAAAATGTGAAATAACAGGTTGAACATAACATTTTTCAAAACATAACTAAAATAATGATGATGGTGCTGGTGTTTTTATAGTTGCTTAAAAGTACCTATAGAAGACTATTGTTTCATATGACTAATCTAGAAATGCGAAATTATGATTGTGAAGGTTAAACTTACGCTTTTAAGGTCAACTGTTTATCCAAAAGAATATAGAATGATTTAAGCAGAAATTGTATAATAGATGATTGTTTACATATCATATTTACAGGAACATAAGCACCACCATTAAATAAAAATTCCAATAATAGGCAAACCTAAGCTCCTTTCTTGGTGTTCTAACTTTCCAAAAACCTACATTTTCTGGATAAATATTTCTCTTAAAAATAATTTTAACAATCCTAACTTGAGACTTTTTCCCATATTTCACTTTGATGTTGTTAAACTTGAATAATAGATAAAAAAAAAACGGTTAGATAATATTTCTAAATGAAGTAAAGAACATCTCCAGTAATTAATTAATTTCTGCTATTGAGCCAATAAAAGCATATATGCACGTCTACAATTATATATGCAATTATAATTTTTTACTGCATGTAATGTTGCAGCACTTTGTTGAGGTTTCATTTATGAGAATACATTAATTTGGATTGAAAAGTTCATGAAAATAAGTTCAAGAAAAAATGATTTTCCAAATAAGCAAGTTATTTGTATATATTTTTCCATGTATATAATATTTTCGTTGACAAAATCTGTACTGTAATTTAGTCGACTAAAATTTGACTAATTTATAATAAAAAAATGTGACAAAAAATTAAGATGACTAATTGGGACTAAAACAAAACTGAGTTTTAGTCAAAAGACTACAACTAAAACTAAATTTTGGCAGACTTACGTTCTCTTCCTCCTCCTCAGAATCCACAACAGGGAAGTCCTGCAATGACTGCTGGGTCCTTTCATTCCCATACGCACCGACTGCTCCCTTCCCCTTACGCACTTTAGCCTCAATCGGATTCACAATACCTACAAACAAAAACATGTTATCCAGCGTAATCTTTAATCTTAGAGTTGCTCATAATTGGCAAAGTTGAAATGAAAGAAAGTACAAAAAAAAACCTTACCCTGAGCATTTTTGCCCAAGCCTTTCCCTGGAACATAACCCATCTTTTGCAGAAGCTTTTGCCCAATGCCTCGCGTGTGCTTCTCCCAGTTTCCCAGGTCTTGTCCTGTTTTCACACCGCCGGCAAACCTTTGAGATGTCTTGAAACTCCCACCCTAAAATACATGTTTTAAAGTTGTAACAAGATGCATTTGGATCCACTTGATCTAAATGGCGATTAGGGCTGCACGATTAACCCTTACCACATCGTCACTTTACATGGATCACTTTTTTATATCTTGCTCATTTTATTTTTATTGTATTTATTTATTTTTTCCCATCTTCATAGTTTTTCCTTGTTTTTATTCATATTTGTATCCTTTTTTTTTTTTAGATAATATTTTATCTATTTATTTTGTATTTTATTGCATTTTTATCTCTTATCTTTTTATTGTTATCTCTTTCTCACATGCACCCCCCACCCCATGTTTAAATGCTGGACGATAGTAAAATACATTTCATTGCATGTTGTACCATGTACAATGTGTATATGACAATTATAATTTTAATCGATATTGAGGTTTTAACTCCTGCGATAACCGAG
>CM051495.1:7034759-7081236 GCA_028031935.1 Paedocypris micromegethes
TTTTTTTTTTTTTTTTTTTTTGATGAAGTGCCAAAAGCATCGATTCAAGTTTTACGGTTTATTTATTTATTAGTTATTTGTTAATTTACTTGACTATATATAGCATATATAATATTTTTTGGAATTATAAGTAATTTTTTTCTAAATTTGCATGTTTACACAAAAAAACTCAGTTGTATGAAAATTGTTAAATTAAAAAAAAGTAAACTTAAGTAAAAACGTTGAATGCAAACAATTTATTTTGTTTTATGTCGACCCAAGTGTTCAAATAGCGTATTAAACCAATTCCAACAACGTGTAATAAGTCATTGTTGAATTTCTTTGAGTGAGATGCTTCTCTTTCAAACTCATTGAGCACCGCCTTCGTATAGATGTCATCTTATCATTTCAGCGATTCTCCATCCATCCTTAATATGAGATTGTGTAATTCCGCTGGACTGCAGTGAATCGTGACCGTCTCCTGTGGCCCGTGTCGAGCCCTGCAAACCGAGCTGTGGGATCCCGTCCACACTCGAACACGATCGTCCAGGATGGAGGGTGGTTTTAAAAGCTAAGATCCATATTGTCTGAGGCGGATGTGCATTGTACGTACGTAAGCGAGGGATGCGGAACGGAAGCTGCTGTCCGCGGTGCTGAATCGACCCGCTCAGCAAGAACCGAGACGTCGCTCCTACTACATCAAGATTATTTATTGGATCGTCTTGGTTCTGGGCTTGATCCTGCGCGCGCGCTCGGGGCGGGTCGTGTGACGTCACGTGCGCCATCACCGCAACACACACTCGGCGAGTCCCCGCGACCATCATAACGGACATTTCTACATCAAATATTACGCGGACGTCCACACGTTTCAGACGAATCGCACGGAGGGACTAAAACTATAAAGATGTCTGTGGCGGGGCTGAAGAAGCAGTTTCATAAAGCGACGCAGGTAAGACGAGGCAGATACGTATTTTATTCGCTGTGGCTGGACGCGTTTGATTCAAACGGAAGCTCCAGATGCAGAGATGCTGATCGAGGTCATGCTAAATTTGCGCCATTTCCTCCATGTGACTGCGTGTGCGTTTGCATTTCGGTGGATATAACACTAGTGTATAATGTATGAAAACAGCTCGGAACCTGCGGGTGACCAGACACCGTCACGTGATCTCCTACATTCGCGCGCGTTATGTAATCGGCCGCGCGCACATGATGACTCTCACCTGAGTAGATGTTCCAGAGGTTAGGTCAACATTTTCTTTAAAGTAAGGTTTTTTTTTTATATCATATTCTAAATAAACTAGTGTTGTTAATAAACGTTTCTTTTTGCTTAACTGGAATATGAGAGTTAAGATATGCGATATTACAGTATGTCGAATTTCATTTAGCCACGTGATTTGATATAATTTTAGTAGCGTAAAATGTATAATTTCTTACTTGCTAAAAATAACTTTTTTTTTCCAGACACTTGTCTTTATAATCACCTCTTGTCCAGCCAGCTATAGGCAAATCAATAATCTCTCTCTCTCTCTCTCTCTCTCTCTCTCTCTCTCTCTCTCTCTCTCTCTCCTCTCTCTCTCTCTCTCTCTCTCTCTCTCTCTCTCTCACACACACACACACACACACACACACACACTCACACGCACACGCACACACACAGAGAGATAAAACGAGAATGACATTGTTGCAGTCCGACAATTGATTTCCCTTAATGTGTGTGTGTGTGTGTGTGTGTGCGTGCGTGCGTGCGTGCGTGCGTGCGTGCGTGCGTGTGTGTGTGGAAATAAAAACAGATTTAATGTGAAGACAACAGATTAATGTGAAGATGTCTCGTGATCACATGTGAATTGTTATGGACACACACTGGAAGCGAGAGATAACGGATCAATAATTCATGCCGAGATGAAGACTACTGCACTGCCCATCTTTAATTTACATTACACACAACACGAGGAAAGGCTTTAAAAGAAGAAAACCCATCACTGAACGCAAGGTCAAACGGATAAACGGAGTTTACAAGCTGTCAGTCATCGAAGATTATAATACGACAGCGGGACAGAAAGAAACTCTGTTTGTGTCGGAGAGGAGCGAAAACGGAGGAGTGGAAGATGAGAAACGGAAAAAGGGAGAAATGAAATCATCCAGATTAGGCATCCAGATTGCGCCTCAGTCTGGTGTGGAACGCACGTGCGTTGCCGGTGTTCTAAAATTCTATCCTACACATGAGGATTTCCTACATCGCTCTATGCGCGTGCGCGCTAAAAATACATACACTCAGTTGTCACCCCCCCCCCCCTCAATGAAAACTACACTCTCAGGCTAAGGTCACTGAGCAGGAATTATCTTTACAGTCATGCAAATGGTACATTTTATGGCACATTTGTTGAAAATGTTTAAACTTCACCAAACGTTGTTCTTCTTTTCATTTTGTCTAATTACCACTGTTACATTATAAGATAAATAACTATCCGTTTTTACTTCCCGATGTGGCAAGAACATGACGTAATTGAAGTAGGAAATCCTCCCGTGTAGGACAGAATTTTAGAACACCTGGACACCGTAAACACCGAATGAGCAGCGCATGCGCGTTAACCGTAAACCGTATATACCGCGGTTCATTCAGAATCACCTTCCAACGCAGTGACAGATGAGAAAGGATCGCGGGCCTCGCCGCGGGCCCGGACAGACGGACGCACACTTATATAATCCCGCACAGGGACAGGATCGCGGGAAAACACGTGCTTGTCATTTCCGCCGGTCAAATCACGTTCACATTCCTGTGTCGGATGAAAAGTCTCTAATGCAAGAGCAGTTGGATCTGATTCACTCTTACGTAAGGTGGTTTATGTCCGTTATCTCGTGTGATCACACACTCTCACAATATATTATTTTGGAGAGTCTCGTGTGTGTGTGTGTGTGTGTGTGTGTGTGTGTGTGTGTGTGTGTGTGTGTGTGTGTGTGTATGTACCAAGTCTTTAATGGCATCGTGTCCTTGAGAATTTTCATTGCCAAACCAAACTGACATTCATTTCCATGTTTGGTGTTTATTGTGATTTATACCCATTCATCTGTTAATCTCTTGCACTTTTTCCATTTCTGTATTAAGGGGAACTGAGATCAATCCGAGCTGTGGGTCGATAGAGATAGGATTATTGGCCAATCACAGAGCAGGACACACTCACTCGCATTGCAATTCTCCATTAAAAACACAAAAGAACCAGAGAAAAACACAATTCATGCTGGCAGCCCAATTTATTTACGTACAGTATTATATAGGGATATTTTTAATGTAACTACAGTAGTTGTAAAATGTGCAGATTAAAAGTTTTTAGAGAAAAACAGAGTGAAGTGAACACACACACACACACACACACACACACCAGTGGTCAGTCTAGGATCAAGAACACCACTAAACTATAATTAATTTCCCAGACACTAATTCTACAATAATAGTTTTAAAAAGTGACACTCTTAGTTTTCAGAATATTTTCCAGTAAATGCACATTTATTATCATAATAATTTTGAATTGTAATGTAGTCTTTAACCCTTCAAAACAGTTAAAAAGTATATATGATATAAAATGTATACATAAATCACACCTTTTCTGAACTGCTTTTTCATTTCTGGGTCACAGGGAGCTAGAGCCAATCACAGCAAAAGCCTAATGGTGGGACACACCGCCTGGACAGGTGGCAGGCCAAT
Organism: Paedocypris micromegethes; assembly: GCA_028031935.1. Lineage (NCBI taxonomy): Eukaryota > Metazoa > Chordata > Actinopteri > Cypriniformes > Paedocypris > Paedocypris micromegethes. The sequence goes on from CM051495.1 coordinate 7,038,439, forward strand.
CACAGAGCAGATTCACACTCACTCACACCCATTGACAATTTTCAACTCCAATTCTCCTGCTTGTTTTTGAACGTTTCAGTTTAACAGCATGTCATTGTTCTGTTTACTACAGAAAAGAAAAAAATGCACACTCAATCTGTTTTCACTGGATTTATTTAGAATGTGAGTTAATTAGATTTCGCTTCTCCCGTCAAGATTTCCATTTAAATGTCGTTTCAACTGAATGGCACTTTTACTGCCATCATCATTACACATGTCCTCGATTCCAGTGTAAAGAAACACAAGCCGGTTTCATTCATCAGTGATGAAGAGAGATAAGCCGAGAGCGAGAGCGAGGAGGAGATGGATAGAGAGAGACAGCAGACCGGCAGATCTTCAAGAAAATATGAGATTTAATTACTACAAATAGATAGATAGATAGAAAGAGTCAAAAGATTAAATTACTACAGATAGATAGATTAGAATAGATGTCACGACGACTGTCACTCGGACAGAGCTGGAGGGAAGGACCCACGTGCACAGCACAGAACCACAGGGGAGCACTCCAAGGGTTTACAGTTGCAAAAAGGAGTTTATTTTTAGAAGGCGTGGTCGAACAGGCCGGTCATACACGGGTAATCCACTTAGCAAAATAAAACTAGAATCAAAAAAACTAGAACAGAAACAAGACTGGACAAGACGAGATCACGAGGCTAGAGTGACAGGGATTAGACATCTGACAAACTGGCAAAGACCGCGTGCACGAGTGAGAAATAAATACAAGACATTAATGACGCAAACGACCGGCAGCTGGACAAGGTTAACGAGACAATTACGTGATAACGAGTGACTAAACGCAAGACACCTGGAGACACTAACACGATCGGGGAAGCGCGAGAAGATGACAGAACAATAACAAAACCACGTGGGGGGGGGGAACCAGAAGTAAACAGAGCAGAGTCTGACAGAGGGAGTGACACAATACAAAATAAAGGTGACCAAATAAAAGTTCACAGGAAACACGAATAACATCCGTGACAGAAGCCCTCCCTCAAAGGGCGGATTCCAGACGCCCCAGAAAAAACAAGGTCAGGGCGCATTGACTGAGTCTAGAGGGACTACAAAACGGACTGCAGCAAGGGTCCGGTGGGCGGCCGGAGGGGCCGCAGCAAGGGTCCGGTGGGCGGCCGGAGGGGCCGCAGCAAGGGTCCGGTGGGCGGCCGGAGGGGCCGCAGCAAGGGTCCGGTGGGCGGCCGGAGGGGCCGCAGCAAGGGTCGGTGGGCGGCCGGGTGGGACCGCAGCAAGGTTGACGGTTCTCTCACCGCCAGCGGGAGTTTCGGTGGCGGCCGGGTGTAGTCGACTGTGTGGATGGACTATCCGGCTTCTGGAACAGCATGGGCGTCCATCGCAGACACCGACTCAAACACGCTCGTGAATCGACACAGGGCCATGAACATATGCAACAGCCACAGGACCAGAAGCGCCCGTAGCCAACCTTGGCTTGGTCGAACTGCCGTGTTGCTTAGCTGGCGTAGGGCGTTTCGAGCAGGACGTGGCTGGGCTGAAGCTGGCTTTGGCTGGGCTGAAGCCGGTCGTGGCGAGACGTGGTCGGCCTGGGCAGCCGTGGCGAGACGTGGTCGGCCGGGCGGAGCCCGCAGGAACGAGGCTAGGTCGGGCGGAGCCCGCAGGAACGAGGCTAGGTCGGGCGGAGCCCGCAGGAACGAGGCTAGGTCGGGCGGAGCCCGCAGGAACGAGGCTAGGCGGGCGGAGCCCGCAGGAACGAGGCAGGTCGGGCGGAGCCGCAGGAACGAGGCTAGGTCGGGCGGAGCCCGCAGGAACGGGCTAGGTCGGGCGGAGCCCGCAGGAACGAGGCTGGTCGGCGGAGCCCGGAACGAGCTGGTCGGGCGGAGCCCGCAGGAACGAGGCTTGGTCGGGCGGAGCCCGCAGGAACGAGGCTTGGTCGGGCGGAGCCCGCAGGAACGAGGCTTGGTCGACGGAGGCGCGGCTTGACTTGGCACGGGCGCGGCTTGACTTGGCACGGGCCGCGGCTTGACTTGGCACGGGCGCGGCTTGACTTGGCACGGGCGCGGCTTGACTTGGCACGGGCGCGGCTTGACTTGGCACGGGCGCGGCTTGACTTGGCACGGGCGCGGCTTGACTTGGCACGGGCGCGGCTTGACTTGGCACGGGCGCGGCTTGACTTGGCACGGGCGCGGCTTGACTGGCACGGGCGCGGCTTGACTTGGCACGGGCGCGCGCTGCTTGACTGGACTGAGGCGCGGCTTGACTGGGAGGGCGCGGCTTGACTGGACTGAGGGCGGCTTGAGGCTGCCGAGGCGCGGCTTGAGGCTGCCGAGGCGCGGCTTGGGCTGCCGGGGCGCGGCTTGACTGAGCGAGGCGTGGCAGACAGGACGAGACAGGAGGCGTGGCGGACAGGACGAGACAGGAGGAGAGACAGGACAGGACGAGACAGGAGAGAGACAGGACAGGACGAGACAGGAGGAGAACGGACAGGACGGACAGGAGGAGAGACAGGACAGGACGAGACAGGAGGAGAGGACAGGACAGGACGAGGACAGAGACGAGACAGGACGGACAGACAGGAGGAGAGACAGACAGGACGAGACAGAGAGAGACAGGACAGGACGGACAGGAGAAGACAGACAGGACGAGACAGGAGGAAGACAGACAGGACGGACAGGACGGAGAGACAGGACTGGACGAGACAGGAGAGACAGGACGGACGAGACAGGAGGAGAGACAGGACAGGACGAGACAGGAGGAGAGACAGGACTGGACGAGACAGGAGGAGAGACAGGACTGGACGAGACAGGAGGAGAGACAGGACTGGACGAGACAGGAGGAGAGACAGGACTGGACGAGACAGGAGGAGAGACAGGACTGGACGAGACAGGAGAGAGACAGGACTGGACGAGACAGGAGGAGAGACAGACTGGACGAGACAGGAGGAGAGACAGGACTGGACGAGACAGGAGGAGAGACAGGACTGACGAGACAGGACGGACGAGACAGGAGGAGAGACAGGACTGGACGAGACAGGACGGAGAGACAGGACTGGACGAGACAGGAGGACAGACAGGACTGGACGAGACAGAGGAGACAGGACTGGACGAGACAGGAGAAGACAGGACTGGACGAGACAGGAGAGACAGGACTGGAGACGAGACAGGAGGAGAGACAGGACTGGACGAGACAGGAGGAGAGACAGGACTGGACGAGACAGGAGGAGAGACAGGACTGGACGAGACAGGAGGAGAGACAGGACATGCAGGACGAAGAAAACGCAGACGCGAGGACGGAGGACAGAACACCGGAGAAGACATAGCAAGTGAACGAAAGGAAAGTGAGCGAGATGACAGAGAACGGAAACGACGAGAACGCATAGGTCGAGGGGTGACACGAGGAGAAGCACAGCGTGCCGGAGAAGCGGAGGACACATGAGACACAGAAAATGTGGGGACACGATACATTGAGCGAACAGGAGGAAGGGAGCGCGTAGATTGCACAGGGACTACAGAAGGAGAAGATGCTGAACGTACAGTAGAAACAGAAAAAGCAGGAATTAGAGCATAACGAGGTGAAGACACTGAACTAGAGGACACAGAACTAGAAGCCATCGAACGCACATGAGACACAGAAGGAAAAACAGAAAATGGCTGACTCTTGGTCGGGACGGGTGAGCATCGTTTGCAAGTGCGGACCCACTTCGGCATCAGATAGTCTGACTGCACACTTGCAAATACTGCGTGCCACAACTCAAAAAGGGCAGTCACTGGGGATCCGGCAGGTAATCGGAAGAGCTCACAGGGGCACAGGTGCTCAATTTGCCGCCATACCTCATCTGGGTGGAGGTGTCGGGTCGCTGGACAGTACTCCATCACGGCGTCCATTTCCTCTTCAAAAGTAGCGCACCGTTCCCATCTTGACGCCGTAACCAGCGTCGCGAATAGCTCCCTGGCTTCCATGCTGGCTGGGTCCATTGTTGGCCAGTTTGTGCTGTCACGACGACTGTCACTCGGACAGAGCTGGAGGGAAGGACCCACGTGCACAGCACAGAACCACAGGGGAGCACTCCAAGGGTTAACAGTTGCAAAAAGGGGTTTATTTTTAGAAGGCGTGGTCGAACAGGCGGGTCATACACGGGTAATCCACTTAGCAAAATAAAACTAGAATCAAAAAACTAGAACAGAAACAAGACTGGACAAGACGAGATCACGAGGCTAGAGTGACAGGGATTAGACATCTGACAAACTGGCAAAGACCGCGTGCACGAGTGAGAAATAATACAAGACATTAATGACGCAAACGACCGGCAGCTGGACAAGTTAACGAGACAATTACGTGATAAACGAGTGACTAAACGCAAGACACCTGGAGACACTTAACACGATCGGGGAAGCACGAGAAGATGACAGAACAATACAAAACACACGTGGGGGGGGGAAACCAGGAAGTAAACAGAGCAGAGTCTGACAGAGGGAGTGACACAATACAAATAAAGGTGCAAAAAAAGTTCACAGGAAACACGAATAACAGTCCGTGACAGGTAGATAGATAGAGTTATTTCACACAAAAGGCTATAAAATGTGTACTAATACACTAAACACTAGTTGTTTATTCTTGCATGTGTGGGAAATGAGTGGTGGAGTGTGTAGTAGTAATAATAGTGATTCCGTTTACTTCTAGACCCTTTATGGATAAAACCCTTTATTTATAGAGCGTCAAGGTCACTCAAAGACCTTGAGCTGTTGCCTCACAGTGAGGAAACACTCGCTCACGCACGTGTTCTATCTATCTGTTCTTCCCGTGCTTGGCTGGGTTTCCTCAGTCTCTGCTTTCCTCCCACAGTCCAAAAGCAAGTAGGAGAACTGGGTAATTGCTCATAGGTGTGTGTGAGAGTGTGAGTACGTCTTGTTCTGTGATTGGTTGGGTGGCGATCCAGGGGGTGTGTTCTGCCATCGAGCCCATAGCTGCTTTTTTAATAGTGAAACTGTATTTAAAAAGCGTTTTTAAGAGGGAGTGAATGCTTCTAATTTGAACACAAGTGCAGTTTATGTGCGATTGGTGTTAAATGTGAAGCTTTTGACGTAACGACTGTTTAAAGAGAACAGGGTGCAGTGTAAAAGACCTTTACGTCTGCTGCAGTATTAGCCTGTGAGCAGTGTAATAACCGGCGCTGAGAGTCAGACCGGATCCACGGCTTTTAATGAAAGAAACGATTAAAGCACTAATATGACAGAATGAGAGAGATTGTGATGTAACAGTATTACACACACACGGACGGTTGTGACCCGCACTGAGAGAGTGAGACATAGAGGAAGAGAGAGAGAGAGGAAGTGGGAGAGAGTGAGTGAGTGAGAAAGAAAGAAAGAGAGAGAATAACAGAGTTAGAGAAAGAGAGGAGCGATTGGGAGAAAGTAAGAGAGAAAACCAGAGTTAGAGAAAGAAAGAAAGAAAGAAAGAAAAAAGAAAAGAAAGAGAGGAGGAGTGGGAGAGACAGTTAAGGAAAGAAAGAGAGAGAAAAAGAAAGAAAGAAGAAGGGGGGGTGGGAAAGAGTAAGAGAGAAAAACAGAATGAGTGAGAGAGAAAGAGAGAGAAAGGGGGAGAAAGAAAAAAAGAAAGAAGAACAGAATGAGAGAGAAATAGAGGGGGAGTTGGAGAGAAAAACAGAAAAAGACAGAAAGAAAAAAATAAAGGAAGGAAGAGGGGGAGTGAGAGAGAGTAAGAGAGAAAAACAGAGTGAATGAGAGAGAAAAACAGCCTTAAAGAAAGAAAGAGAGAGAAATGGGGAGTGAATATGGGAGAAAGAAAGAGAGAAACAGTGGGAGAGAAAAACAGGGTTAGAGAAAGAGTGAGAGAGACAGAAAGAACAAAAGAAAGAAAGAAAGAGGAGGAGTGGAAGAGAGTAAGAGAGATAAACCGAGTGAGTGAGACAAACAGAGTTAGAGAAAGAAAGAGAGTGAGAGAGAGACGGACAGATTATAGATAGGTGGATGGAAAGGTGAACAGACTGACAGAAAGACTGATAAATGGATGGATAGATAGATAGATAGATAGATAGATAGATAGATAGATAGATAGATAGATAGATAGATAGATAGATAGATAGATAGATAGATAGATAGATATGTTGGTTGGATATCTCTATTTTTGTCTAATGGTCTCATCAGGTTGCTGTTGCTATGGAAACTGGCTCTTGCGTCCTTCTCAAGCCACACACACAGCATCACTTTCACAACCATCGTGTAATGTGACACTCTAAACCAGGAACCTTCTCAGATTCATAAGAAGATCCACGTAGTCCAGCATCTGTGATCTCACGACGTTCATCTTCTTCTGCAGAAAGTCAGCGAGAAGGTCGGAGGAGCTGAAGGAACCAAGCTGGACGATGACTTCAAAGAAATGGAAAAGGTAGAATCTAAAGAGCAGACTCGTTCTTAATCTCACGTGAAGACTAAACCCCAGTGTGTGTGTGTGTGTGTGTGTGTGTGTGTGTGTAGCATCCAGAGCCAAGCTGAGCATGATGAACACCATGTCTAAGATCCGCGGGCAGGAGAAGGGCACCGGATACCCACAGGCCGAGACCGTGCTGGCCGAGGCCATGGTGAAGTTCGGCCGTGAACTCGGTGAAGAGTCCGGCTTTGGTAAAAAACCTTTTGTGTACTTTTATTAGGACTTAATTGGTCAGTGAATCTGAAATGATTGTCTCAGTGAATCATTACCGTTTCATTTTATTACTGAATCATTACATGTTCAGCGATTGTTGTTATCAGAGGTGTAAAGAGTAGCTGAAAACCATACTAGAGTAAAAGTACCTTACTGTAACAATTATTCTGTCATCCATTCCAAGACTACTTGAGTAAAGGTCATAAAGTATACAATTCGAAAAGAACTTGAGTATTTTAATCGTACAGAATTTAGGCTAAGAAACACCAAGAAAGGTGAAACACAAAAATAACTCTTTATATATGAGGTTTTATTTCTACTGTATATGCAGAAGTGAAAACTTCTGTAAAACTCAATCTCAGTCAGACTCAAATGTGCAAACAAGTGCAACTGTTGATTCACCTTCAAGTTACACTTAACAGAGACAAAATAACACTGGAAGAAGTAAGAATAAACTAAATACATTACAATACTTTATTTTACAACAGACAGAGACTACAAACCACGACCTGTTAGTTTAGCTTAGCACAACCGGCTACAAACAAGTCCAATGTGTCATAGCAGAACGAGTCGAAACAGTCGAAAATAAGAACACGAGCAAAAAGTAAAAATAACCCAAAGAACAGACACAATCAAAACGCTGGGTTTCTGCACAGGGGATAAATAATCCTTCCTCTTCACACGCATGTTCGCATGTACGAAGTCTGACTACAGAGCAAAGAATCTTGGGAAATGAAGTTCTGACCACTAGAATCAACTTTTTGGTATTGATTATTCAAGTAAAACCATGTCAAAATGATACAAGTCACAAGTTAGGTTTGTTAAATAAAGAAATTAAATGGTATTTTTAAGAGAATTTTAATGCAATTTAACCAGAAACGTTAATAAAAAAATTTTTATTATTATATATATTTGTTAATTTTGTGCCAGTGGGGGGTGCTTTTATTCGCAGGGTGCTTATATTCACATAAATACGGTCCATATATACTGTTTTTACATATTACAGGTATTTCCCTATTGACATTAAAATCCTTATAATTTTGCTTAATGCCTGATGATGAAATGAGTTATAAAAGTAACGTATTTTAGATTAACCCTTAATATGGTGCAGTCAACATGAAGTATTTCATGTGGTGCTCTCCTAGGTTTGGCTCTCATAGACGCCGGCGAATCGATGCGTGAGCTGGGTGAGGTGAAAGACGCTTTAGATATTAACGTCAAACAGAACTTCATAGATCCGCTGCAAAACCTGCACGACAAGGATCTCAAGGAGATACAGGTGACACACACACTCTTTTATTTCTCATTTCTTTTCTGAGAAACACTCACACTCCTCTTCTTCTCCTCCAGCACCATCTGAAGAAGATGGAGGGTCGGCGTCTAGACTTTGACTATAAGAAGAAGCGTCAAGGCAAGGTGACAGAGGACGAGATCAAGCAGGCGCTGGAGAAGTTCGACGAGTCTAAAGAGATCGCCGAGCAGAGCATGTTCAACCTGCTGGAGAATGACGTACGTCTGTCCTCACACACACACACACACACACACACACACGCGTCTGAACAGGGTGGTTGTGTGTTGCAGATTGAGCAGGTGAGTCAGATCTCGGCTCTGGTCCAGGCTCAGGTGGAGTATCACACACAGGCCGCTGAGATCCTGCAGCAGCTCTCCAGCAAGATGGAAGAAAGGTCAGAAAGGTCACGCAGTATCTGTCTATCTATCTGTCTGTCTGTCTGTTTATATCTACCTATCTGTCTGTCTGTTTATCTGTCTGTCTGCCTGCCTCTATCTATCTATCTATCTGTCTGTCTGTCTGTCTGTCTGTCTGTTTATATCTACCTATCTGTCTGTCTGTCTGCCTGCCTGTATCTATCATCTATCTATCTATCTATCTATCTATCTATCTATCTATCTGTCTGTCTGTCTGTCTGTCTGTCTGTCTGTCTGTCTGTCTGTCTGTCTGTCTGTCTATATCTACTATCTGTCTGTCTGCCTGCCTGTATCTATCTATCAATCTATCAATCTATCTATCTATCTATCTATCTATCTATCTATCTGTCTGTCTGTCTGTCTGTCTGTCTGTCTGTCTGTTCTGTCTGTCTGTCTGTCTGTCTGTCTGTCTGTCTGTCTATCTATCTATCTATCTATCTATCTATCTGCCTGCCTGCCTGTCTGTCAGTCAGTCAGTCTGTCTGTCTGTCTGTCTTCAATTTATCTCCTCACACATATCTGGAATTGAGTAAGAGATGTAAGGACAGAAAATGTAATATGAGTGCAACCTGAGAGACCGTGTTTGAAAATGTTAATATAAGACATAATTTCATTTTCTAATGTGCGTGTCTGTAGAATAAATGAAGGATCCAATAAACCTCGGAAGGAGTACGTGCCCAAACCCCGCATGGAGCTCCAGCTGCCCATGGAGAACTACAACGGAGGAATCAAGTCCCCTGCCCGCTCACCAGGTACACACACACACACACACAGCCTCAACAAACACACACATACATGCACAAAGATGAAAAGTCCCAGACACTCTGAAATATTCAGATTCAGCATTTGCTCATTTAAAATATAATTGAATCTATATTTGGTCCGTAAATGTAAAATGAGACTTTATTATGTTTTAGCAACTAAAACTACATTTCATGAGTTTACAAGGATAGCCTGACCAAAGTGATTTTATGACAGACAGACAGCTAGGCAAAGAGAGAAACAGACATGCAAGACTTACAAGAACATGGGCAGATTTATGACAGACAGAGAGACAGACAGGTAGACAAAACAGACAGAAAAGACGATTGGCAGATTTATGACAGACAGACAGACAAAGACAGACAGGTAGACAAAACAGACAGAAAAGAAGATCGGCAGATTTATGACACACAGATAGACAGACAGAGTGAGAAAGAGCGAGAGAGACAGATAGACAAACAGAGACAGTCACAAAACACATTTCACTACATGTTGTACCATGTATAATATGTATGTGACCAATACATTTTGAATTTGAAGATAGGCAGATTTATGACAAACAGGTAGACAGAGAGACAGGAAGATAGACAAGATGGCTGAATTTTTATAGATAGATAGACAGACAGGGAAAGAGAAAGACAGACAGGTTGAAAAACAGACAGACAAGAAGATGGGTAGATTTTTGCCGATTTTTGACACACGCAGGCAGAGGGGTGGGGGGTGGGCGGGTAGAAAGAGAGAGAGAAGGAGATTTATCTCTTGTTCTTTCTGACAGACAGAAAGAAAGACACGGACAAGTTGATAGGCAGATTTATGACAGAGGTAGGCAGAGTGACAGAAAGACAAGAAGATAAACAGACAAGAATAGGAGAGGGCGAGACAGACAGACAGACAGACGAGAAGATAGACAGATTTATGACAGACAGACAGACAGACAGACAAGAAGATAGGCAGATTCATGACAGACAGGTAGGCAGAGAGACAAGAAGATGGGTAGATTTATGATAGACAGACAGACAGAGAGACGGACACAGACAAGAAGATGGGCAGATTAATGATAGACAGACAGACAGGCTGACAAACAGTCAGACAAGAAGATGGGCAGATTTATGATAGACAGACAGACATGCTGAAAAACAGACAGACAAGAAGATGGGCAGATTTATGACAGACAGGCAGAGAGAGACAGACAGACACAGACAAGAATATAGGTGCATTTATGATAGGCAGTCAGACAGAGAGAGACAGACAGACAAGGGGATGGGCAGATTTATGACAGACAGACAAGAAGATTAATGACAGACAGACAGACAGACAGGCACTTTCTGGAGTGATGAGTTGACCTGCTGTGACACTCTTTCTGGTTTCAGCGCCGCTGGATCAGCCTTGCTGTCGTGCGCTCTACGACTTTGAGCCGGAGAACGAAGGCGAGCTGGGCTTCAAAGAGGGCGACATCATCACTCTGACCAATCAGATCGACGACAACTGGTACGAGGGCATGATCAACGGCCAATCAGGATTCTTTCCCATCAACTATGTGGACATCCTTGTACCTCTGCCTCACTAAGCTCCGCCAACCCCGCTGTTGCCTAGCAACCCAACAGCCGCCTTTATCGTGCATCTGTGCTACAGCTTCACTTCCTGTTCCTGTCGATCAGTGACTCCAGGATGATGACGAGGAGGAGGAAGATTGACATTTGGAGTCACGTGAATGGAGAACCAGTCCAAGTGCTCAGTGTGTGTGTGTGTGTGTGTGTGTGTGATCCTTGACTCACTAATTTGTTGGTCGTTATATCATTTATTTGTGCTTGGCCTTCAATGCCGTCGGGAACAACCTCCTGACTTTTTTTTTTGTTTTGCCTCACCAAACCAACTTCTTTCCCAGTGTGAGACATGGACTGCATCTCCAGTTACACACAACTTGTGTGTCGGGGAACTTTTACTCCACATTTGAATTCCAACGACAGATTTGTCAAACGTGTCCTAACCTGGTGCCATGTGATAAAACGCACTTAAAAAAATACACACGAGTCCAAATGTGGCAAATTGAAACATAATTCAATGCTGGAATCCCATTGGTCCAAAATTCAACACCATGTGCTCTAATTGGCTGTGAATTGGGAACAGCTCTATTAGTTCCGTGGCATTGCGAATTTAACAGTAAAAAGTGCGTGGATTGGAAGCTTCCGCTACTGCTTGGGTTGTGTGTTTTATATGATGTTGTATTGTATAAAATCAAGTATTTATTATTGAGTGAACGGTCAGCTCGAGTTTTACAGTCACTCTTTTCTCGCGGTCCAACACAGCATAGCTATTTTTTTTTTCAGAGTTAGTGGGTGATAAACGACACTGCCGAGTGACTTGTGTGTGTGTGTGTGTGTTGTGATGCCGTGGTGCTGTAGACGTTTCCACTTTATGTGCTAGTTACCGTCGTAGTTGTGATGTTGTGTTAGCACATGTTAAGACTAGCCGCATTAGTCGTTTGTGGTTGATGGATGACGTCACTGATTGAGGAGACGTTTGATTATCAGGGTTAGTAAAGTTAGCAAAGTCCATCTGTTCCGGAGGAAAACACTAAAAAGGGTTTTCTCGATAGATCTGCGCAATGGTTTTGTCTCTAATAGAACAATATCTGCCATTTTTAGGACACAGCTCGTTTCATCTCGTCTTCAGATTTTGAGCAAAGAGCTGTTAGTGTGTGGAGACAAACCATAAGTGTTTGGTTCTAGTGAGGAGAACGGACTCTTCGCGGTCAGAATAAGTACCGTATATTTAAGACTATAAGGCGCACCAGCATTTAAAGTCCATTTCCTGATCTCTCATTATGTTCTTGTGGTTTTCTGTGTGTTTGACACATTGTCAGTAACACACTAACAGACAGCGGAGTTTCACACTAGTAATAGTGACTAGTCAGATCTCAAGTTCACTCTTCTTCTCTGTGTTAAGTAATACAATGAGTTGCTGTAAAGATCTACAATCCATAAAGCGTCGCAGCCAAATAAAAAATCAAACTGAAATATTCAGACCGATTTTTTCCACAGAAAATCAGTCAGTAAGGACCAAAGTCACCGGACTATAAGACGCAGTTTATTTTATTTAAAAGATAATCTTCATAAAGGATTATGAACCATTTCATGAAGATAAAGGATTTCAAGTGCACCTTGTAGTCCAGAAAATATGGTAATCATTTGAAATGGGTGTATAATAATTAACAGAGAGGTGGGTTAACATGATTGTATTTTAAACACACACACATATATATATATACACGTCCTATGAATTATTATAATTAGTTTTATTTATATGGAGCATATGTGTTGGATAAGTGAGAAATGTCTGTAAATTGACTACATTTTACCAAGATTCACCAGGTTAGGACACGGTCATTTACTGTAACTCCTGAATCTCTTGTGATTACAGTAGCTCTGAGTGTTGCAACAGTATTATTAGACTTCCTCTGGTCATTGGATCAAATCGATATCAGGCAATAACGAATCTGCCCTAATTGAAGCGATATTAGTGTTTGAATGTACATGAGTAGCAGTATAAACCATGACAAGCACACACACTCATTACAGATCAATGCAGTGTGAGTAGAACTGAACTCGATGTGTCTGTGGGATGTGCTGCACGTTTTGAAGGTGGATGCCACTGATATTCCACAATGCGGATTCACCTTCCTGAAAAATTACTGTCTGTTCAGCATTTGGTTCATGTATTTCTTTTGGTTGCTCATTTTCCCGTGATGGACTTTGAACATGTACTGCTTGATGTGAGAACATAACGAGAATAAAACACTACCACCAAGTATGGAGCACAGTCATGTATGACAGCAAGAGGCAATTCAGAGGTTCAAAACCTTAAAATTTATTATCATTTAAAAAAATGGAAAAAAAAAAAAAAAAGAAAGAAAAAAGAGAGAGAAAGCACTCCTACAATGTTGAACCAACATCTAAACATACAAAAATAAATCTAAAAAAAAAAAAAAAAAAAAAAACAACATTTCACACTTGCATTATTGCTCGAGTTGAACATGTACATGATATCTGTCCCCTCCCCTCGTCCCCCAGCAAAAACAGGTTACACAAACTACTCGTCATCATCGTCGTCATCATCATCATCCTCCTCTTCGTCTTCCTCATCCTCCTCATCATCATCGTCGTCGTCATCATCCGCTTGGGATTTTTTCGTGGAGCCAGTGGGTCGGCCCGGTCCTCTCTTGGAAGCTGCACCTCCAGCGCGATAAGCCGCCACCTCCTGCAGAGTTTGATCATTTAGCCCAATCGCCAAATAAAAACACGTTAACACACACACACCTTCTCGTATTTCTCTCTCAGCTTCACGGCTTTCTGCTCAAAGGGAGCGCGGTCTTTGCTGCCCTGCTTGGACCACAGCTCTCCCAGTTTCTTTGCAATCTCCCCGATGGACAGACTGGGATTCTCGCTCTTCACGGAGGGCCGATGCTCGGAGCAGAAAATGAAGAAAGCAGACCTGAAGGCCAAACACATCTGGTCAAGCGGTTTGTGGAAACTTTCACAGCGTGGAAATTTCTAGCGAGGACTCACGGTGGCCGTTTGGGGGCGTTGGGGTCCTTCTTCTTCCTGCCCGTCTTGCCGACACCTTTAGGTGGCACGTAGTTCTTCATCTCCTTGTCGTAGCGGACTTTATCCGCCTTGGCCATGTCGTCAAACTTGGTCTTGTCTGAAGCATTCAGCGACTGAAAGGTGAAGTGGCTTTCATGAGTTTCTCCAGACAAACATGGCTGTGAAAGAAGAACGTGCAGGCGATTGCTTACCTTCCATTTCTCTGAGCATTTCTTGGAGAACTCTGAGAAGTTGACAGGTACGCCGGGGTTCTTGCGCTTGTGCTCGTCGCGGCACGTCTGGACGAAGAAAGCGTACGCAGACGTCTTCCCCTTGGGTTTGTTCACATCTCCTTTCACCATGGCTGATCAAATCATATAATCAGAACATCATTTACAAGATGGGACAAAACGTACATAGATCATGTGCGTGTCCATATATTTAGGACACTTCAATCCAAGACTTTTTTACAACTATCATTTTGTGGCTTGAAAAGTTTACCGATTTCAGAATAAAATATTAGCTACAAAATATACACACACACACACACACACACACACGTGTACTACACATTTATACAAACTTGTGAGGTTTTTTGCATCTATTGTCTATTTCACTTAACCTTTTTTTTCCCCTCTTTGCATGTTGTCTTTTAAATGGTCCTTATTCGTTTTTCTGTTACTAACTTTTTACTGCTGCTGTACAGAAACATTTCCCCTTGTGGGATTAATAAGCATTATCTTAACTTATTTGAAGATGGATTCGCTATACACAAAATACGTACTAACTTTCTAAAAGCGTGGAAACGTAAAAAATAGCCGAATAAAAAGATCAATATAAAAACAAAAATGGGCAAAACTATTTATCGTTTCCGGAATTTAAAACACCGGTAAATAGGTTACGACACGTATAAAAAACATGGCCAAAGTAGAATTTCAACCTAGTATGTTGTAAAAAAAAAAAATAAATATACGATTACACTAGAAGTGTCGCATTGAGTTCCCCGGACGATTTAAAACTACTTTTATTTCAGTTAGCCCAAGGCTTTGTTGAACAAAGATTCCACCATTTTTCCTTCCCGCCTAATTCTCCGCGTCTACCCTCCCCCAATATACTAAAAATATCCCGACAAACTACACGAGTCATAAAACACAAAAAGCGCGATTAAAATGCACGTGCGAGGAGTAGAACAGAACGGCGTTACTCTACCAAATCTCGGCTAAAACACTCGAACGCAGCGCGGGCTCCACGCGACGGAACAACAGCGGACCGAAACGTCCCGGATATTATTAGCGCGTTCGAAGTATTTTGTAGTCCTCGCAGATGGAGATTTGTTTACATGGAATTATCAAAACTTGAACATAAATAAAGCGTAAAAGCGTAAACTCTCACGAACCTGCTCTTTATTCTCCACACTCCAACTCGCGTCTATCGTCTCTGTTGTACTGTCTCCCACGTGATCACTGCTGTTGCGTGCTGTGCAACAGACGGTAAGCGCTGCCGGACGCTGATTGGTCTGTTTTGAGACTGTTGTCAACCAATTGTTGGTCGCCTTGGAGTAACTTCGCTACCCTGATTGGTGGGTTAAAACGCCAATGTAATTCGAATGTTCGCTAACTTGAACAGATGGATTGCAGTTTGTTGGCTTTAAATAGAAATAAAAATGGACAATAAAATAAAACTAGAACGGCACATTTTGCACACATTCACACGTGTGCATTACTTTTTTTATTTCTAGTGCTACATTTAGATGTGTGGTGCGACCGTGAAAAAGACGCATGTATTTTATTTGTTAGTTAGATCACATAATTTAAAATTGTTTATTGCAGCGATAAGATTGAATCACTTCATGTCTTACCGCCACCGTGAAGGGAGAAGAGTATTTTGTGTACGCGTGAAAACATGCGTGAGTCCGGGGTAAAAAAATGTTCTTTAAATGTCCGTTCAACGTCAAACAAAAAATAACCTTTGCTACTTTTCAGATACTTTGTTTCCTGTTTCTCCACTCAACGACTCACACTCGCCGGCGTGATCTACTCCTAACACATGTTGAACACGCACGCCACGCAGAGCCTGGTGGGCGTGGCCAACAGAGCAACAAACAAACTACGTAAATTTAACGGAACCAAACATGTTGATAAAATACTGCATGTGCAATTTAAATACGCAAATTACACATTAAATATACACAACACTCTTACGTTGCCAATTTAGTAAAATTGGCCTAATCTCGATGGTTTGTGCGTACGTGCGCGGACCGGTTCCTCCTCACCACCAGATGACGATCTCAAACATTTGCTCGGTTCGCGTTTTTAACGTTCAGACGATGTGACAAAACAGGCTGCCTCAAAACGTTCAGTTTTCAATGGAGGAGTTTTTGAGTCACTTTAAAAATCACGGTCGAGCGGTGGGTTCATTTTTGTTGGCTTCCGCTGTGTTCGCGCCTTCATCACGATTTTTGCATTGTTTCTAATGTAACGTGTGTGTGTGTGTGTGTGTGTGTGTGTGTGTGTGTGTGTCATGGCGGCGTCATAGGAGCATCTCTGGCTGCGGGGTTTGTTTGAGGGCGTGAGGCAGCAGCTTTACCCGCTCGCCAGCTTGTCCCTTTGTTTGTCTGAGCTCCAGCTTTGTCTGGCGGTGCTATCTAAGATCCAGAAAGCTCTGGGCTCGGACTCCACACTTTTACCTGTCAGCTACAGGTGGGTTTGTGTGCGATGCGCGTCACATATACACAAACTTGTATGAAATCCGTGAAAGAAACATTGGTTTTATACCGATTGATCGATAGGTGGCGCTATAGTACAAACATACGGAAACAACATCATCTGCATATATATCAGTCCCTACAGGATTTCGCGGGATTTTTTTGTGATTGTTGCGGCTTAAAATGGCAAATGTTGCGGGTGCTTTTTCAAAAAGTTGTGATTTTTTTTGAAGACAGATTTTTCTCAACAAAATGGCATTACTGTTTTATCAAAAGTGTTCTTTGCAAGCTTACTCCCACACATGAATTCAAAGATTCTGGCAAAATTTGATTTATTTGATCATCAAAATACAAAGCAAAGATAATTTTCTCTCAGGTAAACATTGCCTAAGTCTTTTTTTTTTGCAGCTGGGGAAATCCAGGCTCCTCCATTCATTACATCAAAAATACATTTTTTAGGGCTCTCCAATAAATTGCATGCGATTGTCATGCGTATTTCACCAGTAAAGCAGGTGTTCTATAATTTCTTTGCTACTCGTTCTTTTCCAAACTCATGCACGTGCACATAAATCATTACGTCATGCTCTACCTTCTTAGCCCCGCCCATAATTCACGACTGAATTTGGGTGAATTGCGCAATTGCGAAATCATGGAGGGGCTAGTCGTTTAAATCTCAAAAACAATTTGTAATTAAATTATATAATAATTGAAACTTTATATCATCCCATTTAAAACTAAATCATTGTAACATAAACATGGCACTTGACCAATGAAATTCAAGTGCGAATTAGACAATGCTAACAAGTTCTGTTCTTAAACATAATTTACATGTTTACATGCTCCTCCACCCCCAGTCCAAGAAGCAGCGTCACCGTAGATCCTTTCTCCCCACGGCAATACGACTCTTTAACTCTGTAATGCAGTGACATCTTTGGCACTCATACTGTAATTGCACTATTGTATTTTGGAATTGCACATTATAATTTTATCTCGTCACAATTGCACATTTATTTTTGCACAACCTATTTATTGTTGTTCCTTTCTTTTGTTCTCTTTGCTGTTTGCATTTTTGCCTTCACTGCTGTCTTTTAAATTGTCCTTTTTCGTTTCTGTCAAAAGCTTCTATTCTTTCTCCAGTTTTTTTTTACTGCTGCTGAACACAAAAATGTCCCCTAGTCGGATTAATAAAGTCTATCTTATCTTATCTTATCTTATGTTGACTCCCTTAACCTGAATGTGCATAAACATTTTGAAACAAATTGGACACTAGGTGGCGGTATAACACTTTTAATTTGGTATGTCCACACTCGTTAAACATACAAAAGAGTGTTTATCTCTGAATCAGAATTTCAAGACAAACAAATATCTCAGTTTTTCTTTCATGATTTTCTTTTTCTTCATAATCTGCCTCAGAGCTAACATTAGTGTGATTTATCGACCGATCAAATTCAAATCAGTTTCACGTGATTCTCTTGAGTTTCCTTATTAGTCCACATGAGTATTCCATATTCCATTATAGTAATGAGAAAAAGTTTTGACTTTTCCTTAAAATAGTCACAATTTACATGGCACAGTCTATTAAACGTGCTGCCTATATCTTTTGAACTGAACAACCAATCTGCACAAAACTTACAAACATGCAAACATATTGTCTTTGCCATTGAGTTTTGTGTATTGATCTTTATGACCAATGCAGGATCATTCACTGTTTGTCCAAAACTTTGACCATATTTCATTTTTTTTTAATCATTATAGTTGTTTTCATTTATTAAGTTAACATGTAATCTGAATTCTGTTTATTATTCGAAAGGAAGAAAATATGTATTGTAATATTTCGGACTTTTTTTGTTATCGAAAACCCATAAGTTTGATTTAAAATATAATTGAATTGCATTTTCCCTCACAGATCATTTGTAATCTGATAATTTAACAGTAACGTCCGATAACTCAAATTATGACCAGTGATAAAACCGTTCTTAAAAGACTTTTATTTCACATTGTCATGTGGTAACATTTGTTGCATTCTTGATTATTCTTGTATTGATCTTTGTGACCAATGCAGGAATATTCACAATTTGTCCAAAACTTTGACCATATAAAATTTTTTTTTTAATTATTATAGTTCTTTTAGTTAAAATGTAATCTGTATTCTGTTTATTACTCCAAAGGAAGAAATATGCATGTAATATTTCTTTTTTTAAGGTCGCCTTTAGATTTTAGACTTTTTTTTTTTTATCGAAAAGCCAAAAGTTTGATTTAATATGTAATTAAATTGCACTTTCCTTCACAGATCATTTGTAATCTGATAATTTACCAGTAACGTCCGATAACTCAGATTATGACCAGTGAAAAAACAAAACTGTTCTTAAAAGACTCTTTTATTTAACTTTTCCATATTGTGGCATTCTTGATTTGATTTGTGTCATTTTTGTATTGTGTGTCAGGCTTGTGTCTGTTTCGGAGCTGATCCGTGAGCAGCGCAGTGCTTGCTGCAGCAGTCTGAGCTGGACCTCCAGTCAATACCGGGATCAGGCCAGGAGGGCGGAGCAAGCGCTTCCAGATTACAGGGCAATCCCACGGGACAACTTGCTTCTGATTGGCTACCTGCGTGATGGGCGGCAGGCAGGGTCACATGAGGGGGTGTGGCGGGTGAGCGACGCCGGAGGAAGCGTGCAGTGTGAGGTGAGCAGTTGTGTTACTAGTGTTGTTGACTTTAATACAATGATTAAAAAGTATCGATTTTTTTTCTTTCCTCCTATTTTTTTTTTTTGTTGCTTGAAGAAAAAGTGCAACAATGTTCATTTGTTTTGCCTTTTCTTAATAAGAAACAAAAACATAAAACTGGATCATGAAAATGTGTCAAATGAAGAATCCCAAGACAATAAAGGGCCAAAATAAATAAACTAGCACAATCTCCTTGCCAAGTGTATAAGACACTTTCTACCAGGTATCAATTTCCGATCCAAATTCCAGATGTTGCAGCCTTCTCCTCTCTGGATGGGCAGGCTGATGCTTTTCCCCGCGTGGAACTACATTCCCCAGGATGCAACTGCTGATGAAGTGGCAGAAGGGTGTTTGGAGCTGATGACCAGTCCAGTTTGTGTGATCCCAGAGGGCATGACCTTTGACCCGGGTGCCTCTCTGAGTGAGGTCATGAGTGTGAAGTCAGCAGCTGAACTTCTGAGACAGAGGTGCGTGGATACACACTAGAGCTGCACGATTCTGGATGAAATGAGAATCACGATTTTTTGCTTAGAATAAGGATCACGATTTTTTCTGAAAATTTTATTATTTTAAATATTCAACCTTGAAAATCAGGCTGTCAAACGTCAATAATAGCACCTATTTCTCTTTGCTTTAAATTTAAATAGATGGAATGAAAAATATAATGTAATGTTGAAAAGGAAAAAATTCACCATTAAACATAATAAAGAAACTACAGTATTATGTACCGTTGAGGACAAAATTATTAGCTCAGTTTAAAAGCACTTTTGAAAAACTTATCAAACAATGACAATACAAACAATATTTTAGGGAGGCTAATAATTTTGTCCTCTACTGTAGATGTTTGCTGTATGTGGTTTGCGGAGTGTAGACACACACACTTCAGAATAAAATCCTTTTTCACGTAGTAAAATGTCGGATTTGATACTCGTCCTATCTCGAGATGACATGCACTGCGGTGTTTCTATGGCATCAAATCAGTGCCAAAAAGAGTTTTGCGCCTGTGTGAATGCTTGAGTACAAATAGTTTTTGGACTTTTTTTGACGCCTTGCTCTGATTGGTCAAAGCGAACCCATCGCAAAACAGATCCCGGCCAACAGGTCGTAAAACTAAAATCGGTGGATACATTTTGCAGATATGAACAGAGTTATAATAGATTTACAAGATTTTTTCTTTACGTCATTACTTCTACATTGCGTTATTTTTCCTCACATTTATTTAAATTTAAAGCAAAAAGTGATACGCCTTGTTCTATTTCTGGTTGACAACCTGATGTCCAGCGTTAAATCTTTAAAATTCCAAAATTGAGATGTTTATTCTAAGAAAAAAAGTTTTTTCTTAGAAAAGACCAGAGTCGTGCGTCTCTACACCACAGCAATGCTTTGTGTGTTCATCAGGTGTGAGTCTCCGGTGTGTGTGTGTGTTGCCGGTCAGCTTAGAGTGGTCTGTCCTCAGCTGGTGTTTTCTGGGAAGAGCTTTTTCTGCCTCATCCTCAGTGAGGGTCAAGCTTCAGTGCCAGTGATTATTATGGTGAGTGACTTAACTTGTATAATAAACTGTGTTGATAATTTGCTGCTGTTTTGACCGTGCATGACCTGATAAATATGAACTAGGATACTTATAATTCTTTGGATGGCGTGTGGTGTATTGTGTACAGAGGCGTAAAGTACTTTGGGCTACTTGTACTGAGTATCAGCAATATAAGCATCTTTTACTCTCTACTTGACTACATTTGAGAGTGTCTGTACTTTTTACTCCACTACATTTGAATGGACACTCACTGTTACTGCGCCCGATACGTATATACCAGTATTTACTGTCTCAACGAACATGGGTTTTTACAATTTCGATGTAGCTGAATTAATCTTAGATGTAGCTAATAAATGTAGTTAACACAATGTAGTTAACTGTTTCTGGCTATTTTGGGGTATGAAGTCGTTAAATAGTTGGATGCAGTAATTTATACTTTAAATTGCATATTCGCACAGCCCTACTGCTTTTTTCATCAGGAGGCCAAGCATCAGTACTGGAGGCGTTGTGTGGAGGTCGGTCAGAGTGTGTGTGTGACCGCTCTGTCTGTGTGTCGTCTGCGAGCGGCGGGGGGGCGGTTTGTCCTGTGTGCCCGCCCCCAGTCCCGCCTCCATCCGCACCCGGGACCTCAGGAAGACCCGGAAGAACCCGAAGACACGACAAACTCGGACTCACAGACCCACACGGATCCGGAATCCAGCTCCGCTCCTGTGAGGAAGAAGTGCTCCACTGTCATCAGCTACAAGGTGCGAGTACTGTACTATCTGAAATGTAAAAGCCATAATGTAATAATATTATTAGAAATATTAATAGAATAGAATTAGAATTATACGATTATTATCCCCATTTTGGGATAAATATGTAAATGTTTTGAAAAAATGTTCTGTTTTTGTAATGTGTTGTAGTCTCTGAGCAGTTTTTTTAAATCTTTTAAACCTCTTCACTTCCCAATACGCCATTTTGCAAAATTGGTCATTAATATCTTAATTTGTCGTAATTATTGACCTCTTTAACACATATCTGTTAATCGTTTTGGCTTATAGATTTAAATGTTATAATTCTAGATTTTTGTTTTTACTTTGGGTTTCATGGTAAGAGTGCACAATATCAAGAAATATAGATATGCGATTAAAATTACTATTCTTAAAAGCCATTAAATAATCAATAATGATCCAAGTGTAATGGCTTGAATCTTATGCTCAATCGCTGCTTGAGTTTTACAAATTTTTCTAGAATATAATTTGCCAGGGTTAAGAATAAAAATGTTGCTAGATTTAAATTGAATACAATTTTGTTACTGTCAAAAAGTCAAAATGTATTTTCTGATTAATGATATTATTAACCGTATTGAAATTACATTTATTTGTCCCACACCGGGGAAATTGCATCTTACAACAGCAGAAAGAATAAGTAGAGAAATTATATATAGAATATATAGAGAATAGAATGTCTTTATTATTTGCGACACATGGTTACAATAAAATTGACAACACTACTCCGTTGTTGCACATAAGACAAAAAAAAGAACACACAAAATAAAAATTATATAAGAGAAAATAAGCATTGGATAAGAATAAAATGTAATCAAATATACACATTGAATATGATAAAATATAAAGAGAATCTCTAGTATAAAAAGAGGGCGAAAAAAGAACCACAAATGTCACAATAATAACATATAATAAATATAACATATAGTAATATATAATATAAATCATAAATAACACTGCACACATTTGCACACCAAGCATTCGCTGATAATATTATACACGCACATTCACACTTCTTTTTTTTTATTTTTAAAACCTTGGTATTACTTTGCAGGGTACGATCACGAAGGTACTGAACTGGGATGCAGGGCTTTTTGAGATGGATAGCAAGGTGTGGTTATGTCTGGCCTATCAGCAGCCTCAGACGTGGAGCAGAGCCCTGAGACCAGGCGCCGAGATACAGGTGTGTGTCTGTGTGTGTGTGTGTGTGTGTGTGTGTCTTATTAGTGGGGTATGCCACTTCTGATAGTGTTGTTCGCTGATAATCATATATGATCCAGAGATAACACACACTTCAGTGTTTCTAGTGTCCAAAAACAGTTTAGCACGTTTTGTGCCTGTGTGTCACCTTTTCCATAATGCATTCGCTCCCCACTAGCCTCCCTCGTCATTTGTCTTTTTTTCATCTCCATTGCACAGTTTTTTCTATCAAGTTTTGCCGTGTTGCTTTGACTATTGAAGTTTTGAGCATTGTTTATGTATTATTTTTGTGTTGTTGTACGGTGTCCTTGTGTGCTGAAAGGTGCCCATAAATAAAATGAATTATTAATTATAAAAATACAATAAGGGAGAAAAATACGGCCATAAATATACAAGATAAAATGTGAATAAAAATATAAAAGATAAAAATACAATAAAGATAGAACAATACAAAATACAGAAAAATTTAAAGTGTCAAGTTTAAAGTCACCCAGTGTCATCACTACTTCCACGTTACATTATTTTTCCTTACAATTATTTTAATTCAAAGCAAAGAGTAATACGTGTTCTTTTTCTGTGATCTATCAATAACGAAGTACTGCAATATTTATTCTTTAAGCAAAAAAACCATGATTCTCATTTTACCCAGAATCGTCCATCTCTACTACAGTACAGATCACTGACTTTTTTGACTCGCATTTTCTGTTTCACACAGCTTCACGGTGTCCATTTCCTGTACCGCCCATCCCTGTTTGCTCAGGATGTGGTTCTGTGCGCATGCCTTCGGTCCAGTGTCCAGATTACGGCCTTCAGCGCTCTGAGTTCAAAGGTCAAGGCGATGACATCACCTAGTTCGCTGCAGCGTGTCCTGCTGGAAAAGAACCTGGGCATCTCCCAATACCTGTGGCTCTGCTACTGTCATAAGACCATCACAGAGAGGCGAGGAAGACCGCTGTAGATTCATCTCCACAACTGCTTTATCATGAGTGACGTCTCCATAAATGTTATTGATCCGAGTTGTCTAACATTGAGCCAGATCTGATAATGACGTTTTTTTCTGATACTGATATCAGATACTGATGTTAAAGCATTTTACACAATTTATTAACACAATTTATTAACTGATATTAACGCATTTTACACATAAATGGTAATTGGCTGTAAAAAAGAAGCATTTTATCTAGATGTGATAAAGAGGTTGAAAATACAGAGGTTGAAATACAAATAAATAAAATTAAATGCAATTCTCTGTATCTCTGAAATCTGGAATTTGCCCATATATGGACATATCAAGTTGAATTATGGCACCCCCTACAGGAGGTATTCTCTACTACATTTATAATTAATATTTAACATTCTAATTTTTATCTAATACTCAGTTTTGTTAAGGGAAGAATTTGGCCAGAATTCTAGTCTATTCGCATAAATGCAGTAATAGCCAGAACAGAAACAGAAACACTGTTCTGTGAGTTGTTTCAGATTGAAATTACACACAATAAAAGAGATTACGTCACTGTGTTTATCCAGAAGTTGTGCTTCATAAGGACCGATCCTAATCATTGATTTCTACACATGTATGTTTATCAGACTCGTTTAGTCATAGTGACTTTTTTTTCATGGTTATATAGTAAAAACAAATTCTGCCTATGCTTAGATTAAAACCCAAGACCTTTGGACAATCACAGAAAGCCTTTTTGTTTTGTAATAAACGTGTAATGCCCCCCGGGCGCCGCAACGAGTGGCTGCCCACTGCTCCGAGTACATTCGGATGGGTTCCCCACTGAGGGATTAATAAAGTTCAACTTTTCTTCTACTTCTAATGTTGTTTATTGTGCCAGGTTGTGTCCACGCTGGGTGCGGGCAGAACGTGTGTGTGCGGTCGCCAGGCGGCTGCTGGATTCTGTGTGTGAAACTAAACCGGATACGGAGAAAAAGAGAGACATTTACCGAGAGATGCTGCAGGAACCACACAGCTGTCCGCTCAACATGGTACGACACAACATACACATCCTAAATGTACCCAGTGTGCCAATTATAATGCCAATTATAGCTTCACATTTGTAATTAACTGACTTTTTCTAATTACCGTATTGTTTAAACTGAGCAACGCTTTGTGAGAATTCACATGTACTTTTTCATTGTTTGGTGTTATTTTGTCTAATGCCTTTTTGGACAATGGATATTTTTCTTCTTTAAAGACTTTTTTTGCTAATTCCACATAGCTACTTTGCATTGGTCTGGAACGAAGAAAAGCACTATATGAACTTGAACTTTTTAATTCTCATTTTACAGATTGGTCCAATCATGAGGCTGCAGTTGCTCTTTGTTGCTTTCTAACGTTGTATGATTTAGTTACTCACTTCTCTTCTCTCGTGGATTATTATTATTAATGGTGGTGGAATATAATTTTAAATAGTTGTGAATATATATATATATATATATATATATATATATATATATATATATATATATATATATATATATATATATATATATATATAGAAATGGCTATGGTAAGATAAATTAAATAACAGATAAACAACATTTAAATGGCTTCAGGCACAGTTGTGTTAGTTAATAAAACATTTTTTGGCGTTTTCAAACTAGTAATGTGGCTTATTTTTCCACACATATGGCACTGAAATGTTTTTTTTTTTTTAATAAAAAAATTGTCTGCACTTTATAGGCTGAATAATGCGGTGAATATATAATAATAATGAATAGGTCGGAAATGTTTATTAGTCAGTGAGCAATTTAATTTGTTAGAAAATTTGTCAATCCATAAAGCAATGGACTACAAAATGCAATTATTCGTTTTGAAAATGTGAATTTTTAAACATTGAATAAAGTTCCACTACAAAATCCCTATATTAAAATATTATGTTTTACGTTTACAGGATAGTTACAGAATATTAAAAATACATGTAACTATCCTGTAAATGTAACATCATGTAGATCAAAAATTGCATTCTAAAGTTTTACAATGTCTCGTGTTTAATATGATAATGAACAAATAAGGAATATGTTACATTGTTCAAACTCAATAATTTGAGTTCTTCTGTGTTTAATATGATAATGAACAAATAAGGAAAATGTCACATTGTTCAAACGCATTACTTTGAGTTCTTCTGTTTCAGTACTCGGTGTCTCGGCCGTCTGTAGAGTTGTGGTCGGTGAGGGAGCTCAGTGATTGGATGAGCACAGAAGTGTGGGCGTCGCTCTCTCTGAAGGCTCTTCTCCCCGCATCAGTGGCTCACATGACCGCCGCCGAACTCAACGCAGAGCTGTCCTGGTCCGTCCACGCCGTGTCTCTCGCAGAAACCACTTCCCAGCCGGTTCTTCTCGTAGGGGTTCTGGAAGTCAACCAGTCTCACTCCACACTTCAGTTCCGAGACCTGACGCACACACTCGACTGTGTGTGTGTTGACTCCAGCCAATCAGGATCCAGAAGCGTAGATGTTAACTCCGCCTGGCTGGGTAACCACACACAAACACCTTACTCAGGTGTTGTTGGGTTGGGAGAATGATGCGGATTTGATCTTGTGTTGCGTGTAGGTTGTCTGGTGTGTGTGCCACGATGTACGTTAGTCATGGAGAGGTTCATGAAAACACAGTTCCCTTCGTGGAAACATCTGGACCAGCCAAGTTACATCACACACAAACACTGCAGGTACTTTCTCTTTCAGCTAGGTGTAGGGTTTGTGTAATCCAGGGGTGTCAAACTCATTTTCACAGGGGGCCACATCAGCATAATGTCTGTCCTCAAAAGGCCGGATGTAACTTATAAATGTAACTCAAGGTAATCAAATGTAAAATAAATGTAACTACTACCTTAATGTCAAATAACTTATTTTTTATCATAACTTTACTTTCTTTACTTAACACTCATTTGGCAGACGCTTTTATCCAAAGCGACTTACAAAAAGAGGAGCAAGTGAAGCAATTTGTCTACAATAGGCTACAGTAGATGTCAACACAGGCTATATAAGGAAACTTACTAGACAGAACAGCATGACAGTCAACAAAAACAGTGAACACAAGACAAGAAACACGGGACAAGGTTTTTTTTTTTTGTTAATCAGTGTTAAGGTGCTGGTGGAAGAGCTCAGTTTTTAGTCCTTTTTTAAATGTTGAGAAGGTTGCAGACTTTCTAAGAGGAATAGGTAAATTGTTCCACCAGACAGCCGCTGAACGAGAGAAGGTTTTTGTGAGAGATTTCAAGCCGCGTTGTAGAGGGACGACTACCCGACGTTCGTTCTCGGATCGCAGACTACGTGCGGGAGAGTATTCCTGAAACAGGGAGTTGAGGTAGCATGGTGCCGCACCAGTGATGGTCTTGAAGGTCAGTGATAGAGCTTTGAACTTGATCCTGGCAGCAATTGGCAGCCAGTGCAGAGAGACGAGCAGTGGAGTGACATGAGTCCTTTTCGGTTGTTTGAAGACCTGTCGTGCTGCAGCATTCTGGATTCTTTGCAGAGGCTGTGTTGCGGCGACAGGCAGACCTGCCAAAAGAGAGTTGCAATAATCCAGCCTTGAGATCACCAGAGCCTGTACTAGAAGCTGAGTGGCGTATTGTGAGAGGTTAGGTCGTATCTTGTTGATGTTGTAGAGAGCAAATCTACATGACCTGGCAGTCGCACAGATGTGTGCAGAGAAAGTAAGCTGATCATCAAACATCACCCCAAGATTTCGGGCAGTCTTGACTGGTGTTAACGTGGTTGAGCCAAGCTGAACTGTAATGTTGTGGTGGATAGATGGATGAGCAGGAATTACCAAGAGTTCTGTCTTGTCAAGGTTGAGTTGTAGGTGATGTTCTGTCATCCAGTTGGAGATATCTGTGAGACAGGATGAGATTCGGCTGAAGACGGTCTGGTCATCTGGTTGGAAAGACGTGAAGAGCTGTGTGTCATCTGCGTAGGAGTGGTAAGAGAATCCATGTTTGTTAATGACCTTGCTCAAAGAAGTTGTATAGATGGAGAAGAGTAGAGGTCCAAGCACTGATCCTTGGGGAACACCAGTGGGTACAGGTAGTGGATCAGATACTGTACCTTTCCAGGAGACGGTGAAGGATCTCTCAGAGAGGTATGACCGAAACCACTCCAGAGCAGTGCCGGTGATGCCCATTCCTGTCAATGCAGATAGTAGGATCTGGTGGTTCACTGTGTCAAAGGCGGCTGATAAGTCTAGAAGGATGAGAACAGAAGACTTGGAATTTGCTTTAGCCAATCTAAGATTTTCAGTGACAGACAGAAGTGCCGTCTCTGTGGAATGGCCACTCTTGAATCCGGATTGGTTGGTGTCAAGAAGGTCATTGTTGGTCAAATAAGTTGTCAATTGCTGAAAAACAGCTCTTTCGAGAATTTTGGACATGAAGGGTAGTAAGGATATTGGTCTATAATTGGTAGACCAATAGATGGTAGACCGAACATCCAAGGTAGTTTTTTTAAGTAGTGGGGTCACCACTGCTTGTTTGAACATTCTTGGCACAGTTCCGGCTGATAGAGAGATGTTAAGGATCTTAGTAAGAGTTGGAAGAACAGCTGAAGAGTGACTTAATCAAGTGACAATTGCAGTTGCGTAGAAAACCTATGTTTGCTTGTTGCTCTAACATGAATCTGTTTCAATTTTGTCAGCTTATGAAAACACACATATCTCCATTAATGAAGGATCAAATGTCCAAGTGAATGACGAAAAAAAACATAAAATTGTGGAAACACTGCTACCGTAGTCGAAAGGCATTGTAGGAAATGTAGTTTTTGGTCAGTGCACACTCTTAATTAATATTTTGGTGTTTATTTTTAGACATTCGACTTTTAAGCTCTTGCGGGCCACATAAAAAGACATGGCCACATCTGGCCCCCGGGCCTTGAGTTTGACCCATGTGGTGTAATGTGTCAAAATAAAAGTCCTGGGACGTTTGAAAAAATATAATGAAGGAAGCAGCTTTCTGACAAGAGAGTACATGTTTTAAACGTCAAAACCTTTTTTTGCAAAATTTTTTTGGCTCAGCTCTTTCTTCACAATGGACTGGTACCTTGATCACTACGATGAATTATTTCCCCATTCTATCTGTTTATCTCGCACTTTTTTTTCCTCTCACAATCTCACAATGAGGATTCTAAAATGTTCGGTTTACAAAAGTGTTTTTTTTTTCACAAATTTCTCTCAAATCTCAAATTTTTTTCTTTAGACACAAATTTGGGTGATTTATTTAGAATCAAAATATCGATTAGTTTTTCTTTAATTTTTTTTAACATTTTTTTAAACATTTAAACGGAATTACGATTAATGCACGATTATTACATTTTAATGGAATTACGATTAATGCATGATTATTTTAATTATTTATCTGCCCTCATAGTTCACAGATGCATTTTGTACAGTAAACACAGTATGCTTACATTACATGTGAGATATTTTTATTTAAGTGCATTACCTGATGAAAATAAAAGGAAACACACTAATCCTCTCATTGTTTTGTATATGTTATATATACAGTTGTTGATATTTATTAACACCAACAACTGAAATTAAAGCACAAATTTCCTAAATTGAACAACTTACTTTATTTTTACTTTTCAATTTGTTCAGACAAACAAATTACTTTTGGAAGGAATTTATTTTCTAGTATTTTTTCATTAAGAGTACAAAATGAGCAGATCTCTTCTAAATAAAATAACTTCTTGTGCATTTCTGACATCTTTTGTAAGCAAATATCTTTGTGTCAATGTAAAGCACAGATTGTTGTAACGAGAGTTCAAACACTGTGGCATGAGATGTTCATTCACTATATAAACATGAATTTAAGTTCTTACTAAGCAGCACAAGCGGTTCCAGCCACATTTAATGATTCACAGAGACTAATTCACGATTGTGGAATGTCGATGAACTTCAATGGTCAAGCTCCTGATCGGAATTGGCATCTTGATCGTACTACGTAGTGTGTTGATTCCAGGACAGCCCGATTGTCTCCTTCCAGGAATCTTCTCAGCTTTCTTTAAGTTCAAAATCCTTTCAGAGACACACAAATGAAGCCGTTTTGCGATTCAGATTGATCTGTGGGCCTTTCACTCAGTGATCGATTCTCGAATAGGCGTTTTGTATTTACATAACGGAGGAGCAGACATGAGGTGTGATGTCACTCGAGCATCGCATTGTCTTCTCTGAGCTTGAATGAGAATGAGATGCTTTTACCCAAACCAGTCCATAGCACAAACTCCAGCATGCGTTCTACTGAATCAAAGGGTTGGGAAGAGCGAGAGCAGAACAGGAGGTGTTGGATTCACAGGTATGTGCCGTTTGAGATGGAAATGGAGGTTGAAGGTGAAGAAGTGAATTGTTTTTCAGGAAGAGGACGGGAGGTTGGTTTGGATCCCCACAGTTTTCCTTTGTTCGCTCAGGACATCATGACTCCAGTCCACACGTTAAATAGTCTTTAAAGTATTTAAAATGGAAGGAGACCTTTTGAGCTACAGTGAAAAGTAATTGGTAAAAGTTCCTTTTAAAACCAACAGGGCCATCAAATTGGTCCAATTGCAAGGCCCAGTGGGGCCAGTAAAAAAATGCTTCGGTTTAAAAAAAATCTAAAAAAAATTCTCATTATTTACTTGTGGTTTTGAAACGTCTAAACACACGTTTTAAATCATTTATTTTTATGGGATTTTTCATGGTCTTTAACTCCAAAAATGTCTAGAATTTTATCAGTTTAAATTAAGTGTCAAATTACAATATCTTTTTGTGTTTCCATTTTTGTTGTTGTTGTTGTTGTTGTTGTTGCATCTAATTTATTTCAAAATGTTTTTATTGCATTTTTCATTTTTTGTAAGGTCAAAGGTTTTTGTCGTTTATCACTATGGCAGGAATGAGTGAAAACACCACTATTATGTACAATCAGCACTTTGATTAAGTCACTGCTCTTAGATGGTAAATGTTCTTTTATTATTACTATGATTGTTCTAGACTGATTCATTCTGAACAAAACAAACCAGACAATGCAGGAGAACTATGAGAAAACTGCCAAAAACTATGAGATATAGGAGCATAATTTTTATTATGTTTATATAGTCTATAAGCACAATATAAAACTATAAGATTATGCTATTATTTAATGGTTTGTGCAGCAGCTCAGTCATTAGAGCTGGTGATGGAAGCACCAGATCATGGGTTCGATTCTCTGGGGAAAACTGTTCAATTTTTACTAATGCTGACACATTTTAAATGACATGCAAAGAAGCGTTTAATTTACAGTATAAAGTAAAAAAAAAAAATAGATGCGTATAGGCCCCAAGACTTTTTCTTAAACCTGTTTCGTAAACCCACATCACCCAGTCAAACGCCGGGTAAAAGCGAAAAAGCAAGGAAGAGAAAATCAGCAGAGGAATTGAGGGAAAGTGAAAGGGAATACGAAAAGAAATGGCCGAAAATCGCACTAGTTCTATGTTTTTGCTTAGTTTTGCTGCACATTGCACTAAACCTACCTTAAACACATTTTTTCGCGAGTGATTTTGATAGTCGGGCCAGTGAACTTCGAAAGAAATTTTCTCTTGCTGTCTATCCCTGACCAGCACTGCTACTCCTGTTCTGTGTTTTATTTTTAATGGTTATTTTATTTAACGATAAGGACACTTGAATTCTTTTGAATAATCATTTCATTGTTCAAATGTAGCAAAGAAACGTAATCTTAAAAAATGTGTCTGGTTCATCACAGAATTACAATCAGATAAAATGTACAACACCAAACTCCCCAGTGAGAAAGTACGTTGTGTGTGTTTGTGCAGGGTTTATGTTCAGCTCTGTGTGACGGACCTGGTTTTGGTCAGTCCATCTGCTGCGATGAATCTTCATATGACGCGGGAGAAAGACAGACAGAGAAGGACCGAAATGGAGAAGTGCAGCGATGGACAGACAACGGTCCAAAGCAGCAGTTCGGACCCTGGAACATCACGACCTCTGACCTCTAAAGGGTCCTGTGTGAGTCGGCTCTTCAGACTGGAGTCCAAGCAGGGCCTGACGTTCAGGAACTGCTCTTCATCAGCGGAAGGTCCTCAGCTCGGCTTCTTGGCCAGCGTGACGTGTCTAGGAGACGTTCAGAGCTGGAGCCGAGATCCAAAGAACTGTAGGATTGAGGAGAGAGAGAAAAATGCTGGTTCCGCATCATCAAAGGTCAGAGAGCTTTGATTATATTGGTTTCGGTCACAGCAAACTGCATCTGATTGGTCTGCTCACCTAGCGACATGTTGAGAGTCAGGCTCTGATTGGCTTATTGATAGTGATACCTGTAGAAATGGTTTTATAAGATGTACCGTATTAATGCGAATATAAGCACAATTTTTTTTTACGTTTTTACTACGTAAATTTTCTCTTAAAAAAACTATTTTTTGTAAACAAACCTAAATTGTGACTCATATCACTTCAACGTCGTTTTACTTGAACAATAGTAAAAAAAAAATCTATTCTCGTAATAAAAAAAGTGCACCTCCCACAACAATTAGCGGCTCAGTCCAGAAAGGCATTAGACTCCCATGAGCCTTTGCACACCACACTAAAGTTGAGCTGTTTTTTTAAGGTAGATGGAAATAGTAAACTATAATGTTTTTGCTCCGTGCAGCAAACAGAGATGTGATTGTGTTTGACTCCATTGTTCTTCGTTCTGAACTGTTTTCGATATGGAATCAGATTAGTGTCAAAAATATCACACGTAAATTTCTAATAAATGAACAAAAAAAAAAAAAAAGTTTCAAACGAAAATGTGAAGATTGCAGTCAAAAAACAAATGTTAATGTGAAGCATTTTTGTTCGTTTATTAGAAATGTATGTTTGATTTGTTTATTTATTTATTTTTGCCATGAATCTGAATCCATATCCCGATGCTTTTGCTTATGGACCCGTTTTCAGGCGCTAGCCGTTAGTGCAGATTTTCCAAATGCAATATGGTGTGTCTCTTCAAATATTATTGCTTGTATTTAGTTTATTCTTACTTATTCCAGTGTTGATTTGTCCCTTTTAAGTGCCGTGTTGTGGCTAATGTTTCTTTATTTCTGTTATTGAGGCAATAATAACAGATATTTTGTATTATTATAACAATAATTTGTATTTACAGAGATTTTTATGTACTTTTCTATTTTTTGCTTCTTTTATTATTATTATATTACTCTTTTGTGTTTTTTTTGTTCGATTGAGCAACTGTAACCTAAAAAGCAATTTCCCCCTGGGGATGAATAAAGTTTTTTGAATCTTGAAATCTTGAATTGAATAAAAAGCTTATATGCACTTCTGCCTCCGGAACCATTATAAAAAAAAGAGGACACAACGCACATGCGCACTGTTTATTTGTGATTGTTCCTGACTTGAAATGTGGTTAAATAAGCGCTTATATTTCGCACAATCACGGTATTTAAAATGGATCTGTTTGTTTTGTAGATGGAGCTGCATTTTTACGGTTTAAGTGCACGCTGGTTTCCTGTTCTTCATCCTGGAGCGCTATACAGATTAATAGCTTTCAATACTGAGGTAACACACTCGCTCGTAGTAAACTACTGTATTATATTGTATTTATGTTCTTTATCTTCACTTTATTGTATTTCCATCCCTATGTTTAAATACTGGAACGATCAAAAACACATTTTACTACATGTTGTACTACGTATAATATGTATGTGACACATAAAATTAGAATTTGAAATAAAAAAATTATGTTGCTGTTTGCTAAATAGCTACATATAGCTAAATGACTTTCCCTCGCTTATTGGCTCGCTTACAATATCTCAAATTCTCAGACATTCATTTTACAAGTCTGCAGTCCTTATTCCTCACACAATATTCCTTGTTTTTCTTGATTTCTTTTTCCGTCTTTTTACACATTTTACAGTTTTTTTATTCATTTAAAATTTTTTTATCTCTCTCTCTTTTTCTATGATCATCTCTCTCTTTCTTTCTCTCTTTCTCTCCCTCTCTCTCTCTCTCTCCCTCTCTCTAACCCTCTCTCTTTCTGTCTCTCGCACTCTCTCTCTCTCTCTTTCTTCCTGACCCTTTCTTTATCTGACTATATCTCTTTCCCCCAATCTTTCTCTCTCTCTTTCTCTCTCTCTCTCGCTCTCTCTTTTTCTGATGATCTCTCTCTCTCCTTCATCCCTTTTCCCTTTATTTCTCACTCACAACGCACCCTCACATTTTCTAATTTTTCTTAGCATTTTTCCATTACTACATGTATATACTTAATTCCAACTGTCCTCTCTTAATTTCTTTGCCCCTGCCCGCATTTGTTTCACTTGTAACATTTTGTTATTCTCTAAGGATACAAGCGTACTGAAAGGCCAGACTGTTTCCGCAAGTCATGGAGTCCAGCAGTTGAGTAGTTCCACGCTGCCGGTGGAGATACGGTGGAAGATACACACAGTCGTTGAACAATCAGATTTACAGGTAACACATACACACACACACATATATAGTGGTTCTCCGACTTACGAATGTTTCATATAACGAAAATCTCGAGTAATGAAATACGTTGCCATGAAAATTTCATTCCAAGTTCCGAAAAATTTTCTTGGTATGAGCGAGTCTTTTTCTTATCGACGTTATGCATGGTGAGAGACTACAGACGTGAATAAAACAGTTGTTTACTCTTCACGTCAAATAAACGAAAAACAACAAAAACTAGTTGTTTCAGAGATCTTGCTTTTAAAATATAAAATATATTACCGTATTTTCTGGACTATAAGCCGCACCTGTATATAAGCCGCATCCCTCTATTTTCGAAAAAAAATTAAAACAAATCATAAACAAGCCGCACCTGCATACAAGCCGCATTCACTCTATTAAAAAAAGTTCCCTTTCCAGTTGTTCACTGGACACTACTGGGGATAACATTACCTGACAGGGAACAAGGTTTTAGTCAAAACCTGGAGAGTTTTGCAAGCCACAGATATGTATGTTTTTGGATTCAATTTTTTTTCTTTATTACATATGTTCACGGATTTACGGCTTCACGGGTTGTTTTAATTAGGTATGCATGAATTATAAAAGAAATATATTGAAATATTCGTGCACAACCTGCTGATGTCATGCGCATCCAGTGCTTCCTGAGCCTCCCAAGCGCTTCCGCGAGTCGCGCGTTTCCCGCGAGTCACGCGCGTCTAGTAGTGGCTGAAGAAGGGCCTCTGCGGACGCGTCTGGCTCAATAATGCCAATGTCAGACGTCAGCAATGTCGGACTCCCTAGCTGCTTGCGTGATATTCCCCCATTCAAACACTTTGAAAATTAATATCTCCGGGGCCACGCGTGTTACGTATATTATTAATTAATATTTCGTTCCGTTACTGTACACATAACAATTTTTCGTTTTTATGTGGAGTAATAATGTTTTATTGGCTTGCATTCGTTAAATGAATTATGGAAATATTCGTGGAAGACCGCGAGGTCTGCGTGCACATCCCGCGTCAATAAACCAGGGTTCACTGTATTTACTACAGGAACAGAACGATTTTGAATTGTAAATGTAAATGTATGTAACTAAATAGATCCTTTCCTAACCTGTATTTTAACACCAGCAACTTTGCTGATTAAAACGGGACAGAAAATAAGAGAAAACAAACGTGTCTACAGTATTTAACTTTATTTCAGTGAAATCACGTCGTGTGAAATCACGTCTAACCATCTTCGCTGAAACCCACGAAGTCGTCTTCTTCAGTGTCGGAGTTGAACAAACTCAGCAGCGCTTTGTCACATCTGTCTCCATCAGCCTCGCTCTCCGTGTCACTGTCATCCTCCTGTGCGGTTGGCTCTGGAGGTGCGCCGCTCTCTTCGCATAGTAGTCCAGCCTTTCTGAACGCTTTGGTGATGGTGGGTTCTTTCACAGCACAGGATCCACTGACAGACATCAGTAAAGGATGCTTTTCGCATGCGGCCGGTTTTTGTGAATGACTTCTCACCACTTGTCATCCAAGTCTCCCATATATTTAATATATTAATATATATATTTATATTTATTATATATAATATATTTATATTTATTTCAGTAGCATATTCTTCTTTGCATTTGTTTTGTCTTTTGATACCGATTAAAGCGCGATGATTCCGATTTCCCCCTAGCGGTGGAAAAAAAATCCACAGAATAGCCGCTTTTCTATAAGCCGCATGGTTCAAAACCTAGGAAAAAAGTAGCGGCTTATAGTCCGGAAAATACGGTATATTAAAATATCAAATATTCTTACAGAAAAAATTGTGGAATTGTCCGCTGTATCATTATATACTGTACTGTTATATACACCTGCCAAAGGGCAAACTAAACAACTGCTGTGTAACATGTTTTTGAATATGTGTGTAAAATGAATATGTTTGAAATCAACTGAGCCTAGAATAAGATTTTTAACTTCTAATAGTTTATGCCACTCAATACACCAGAAATCTAATTCCAATAAGACGGTAAAGATTACTCCAACTATTTAAAGATTTCATAACCCAAAAAAGCCAGAAACAGTTGCTACAGCTAAGATTGATTCTTTCTGCACCTTTTTTTATACATTTGTAGGTTTAAATAAAGAATATTGTGATGCTGTAGACATCATAAAACTGTTTCCGTATGCTGCAGAAACCATGCAACCTTGGGCTTAGCTAACAAAGTTTTCTGATTATTCTGTAAGTCAGGGTAGAAATCAGTGGAAAATTGCTTATTCGTTTACAGTTGCTCACACAAAAGAAAAATATAATAATAAAAGAAACAAAAAAAAATGTACATCTGCATAAAATCTTTGGTATAATACAAATAAGTAAAAAGTGACTAACAATAAATAGTAGCATGAAGATATTGCACAAAACAAGAAAAATAGACGGGTTGAACCCATAATGCTCATAGAAAGTGAAAGGAAAAGGAAAAAGACCCAGCACTTATGGAGAGGAGTTGTACAGTCTGATGGCCACAGGTATGAAGGATCTCCTGAAGTGTTCCGTGAAGCAGCGACCAGTCTCTGGCTGAACATGCTCCTCTAGTTGAGCAGCACACTGTGGAGCGGATGAGAAGGGTTGTTCAGGATGAAGTGGCGTTTTGACAGCATCCTCCTCTCCGCCATCAGATGAACAGGGTCCAACTTCTCACCCAGCACTGTAAATGGTCATTCTGGTCTACCCTTGTGTCCTCAGCAAACAGACGGTCCAGCAGTCATGAGTGTATCTGAAGTCCTTCACCTCAGGTATGGAGTGAGACGTGGTGATGAAGCACATCTGAACATCTTCTCAGCTTCCTTCTCGTTTCCCAGCTCAACCCCTGAGATGGTCTCTTTTTATGGAGTGGTTTTGAAAAGGTCTACGTTACCAGAAGAAAATCCAGCGAAGTCCAGGATTCCATCACTCGTCACAGCTAAAGGCGAGGTCACAATGTGTCTGCTGTGTGTTTTTTGTTTATCTAAATATCTTTATTTAAACATCTAGATTTGACAGTGGAATCAGAGCTGAAGGTGCGCCTGGCGATGGAGGATGCCGAGGCTCCTTCTCAGATCATCCAGGTGTACGTGGACCTGTCAAACGGTCCCTATGTTCCGGGCCTCGTGGATGGAGCCACAGTCTTGTTCTGGAACTTTCAGCGAAAAGTGTCCAGGTCGGTGGGACGTTCCTATCGCACATTGACCAGGATCAACAGACTAATGACACGTGTGTGTGTTGTGTGTGTTGCAGAACAGGTAATGTGTATTGCAGTTCTCTGCCCATCAGTTGTGTGACCGTCACTGGTGTGGGATCAGTCAGGCTCGGGTGAGGATTATCATCAGATTTTGTAATACTTATGTACTTACTCTTTTTATGCGAATATAAGCAGATTTTTCCGTAGCAAAAAATGATTTTTTTAATTTTAAAGTTAAATTTAAAGTTTTTTTTTTCTGGCTAAATTCAGTTACATTTCTCTTAAAATAACTTATTTTCCTTTATTTACAAACCCAATTGTGACTCGTATAATTTTGTGTTGTTTTATTTGAATAATAAATAGAAAGTAATCTTGCGATGGGAACTACACCTCTCGTAATTCATTGGGATCCAAGTTCAAGTTCTGAGCATTTGTAAAGCACTTTACAC
Organism: Paedocypris micromegethes; assembly: GCA_028031935.1. NCBI lineage: Eukaryota > Metazoa > Chordata > Actinopteri > Cypriniformes > Paedocypris > Paedocypris micromegethes. The sequence goes on from CM051495.1 coordinate 7,076,143, forward strand.
AGTTGCGACTGTATCAAAGCATATAAATAATATATGGTTCAAAATACATTAACTTAACTGACCATGTTGAGTGTGTTACAAAATATGAATGGAAAAAGATAAGCATTTACATTAAAAATACACAATTATTTTTCAGATTTATCTTCTTACACAATTATTTATCTTCTCTGAAAACTGGAAACAAAACAGACAAAAAATGTGCATGAAAAAATGATTTTCCACAAGAAAAAACTTTCTAAAATCTAACAATTTAAACGAACGATAAATTATATCCATTTTTTTAAAACCGCAACGATGAGGATAAAAATGAAATTCAACTCGTTATGTATAAAAGTCAAACTTCTAAATGTATTACTGTATTAATCAAAGTGTTCGAGCTTCTTTCATTCAAGGGCCAGAAATCACACGCAGTCCAGGAATGAAAGTAAAAGGTTGCTACAAAATTTCAAAGTTTGTAATATTATGAGTCCATTTATGAGTCTGAAATGAAAAAAAATGATGAATTTATTATATTTATTTAATATAATGAAAAATACTGAAACACAGAATCCGTGAAACATGCAGTTTATTTTCACTTTATTTTCACATGTGACTTTAAAAGCAATAACCACATAATATTGCAATATCTTTGGCCACTGATCTGACTGATTTATTTAAAAAATTTAGTTCATCCCATAGTTTATTTTTCAGAATATTACAGACAACCCAAGGGTAATACAAACACAAAAAAAAATGTCAAATTAAAACTAAAGAGAGCTGAAGGTTTGTGTGTGCATAAGCAATTCAAATAATAAATAATAATTATTACATACGTATGCTGATTTTAGCAAAATATCTTGTTTCCTCGTGCAGCGATCGAGCGTTTTGATTGTGTCTGTTCCTCTGATTTTTTTAACCTCTCGTGTTCTTCATTTTCGACTGTTCTCTTTCTGCAATGACGCTTTGGACTCTGTTTTTATAAGTCCGCCGTAAGCGCTGAGCTACCCGGTTGTGGTTTGTTTGTAGTGACAAACCATGTTTGTTGTAATATAAGTTATTGTCTTTAGTTTAATCTTACTTCTTCCAATCTTATTTTGTCCCTGATAAGTGTTGTGGTCGTGTCTAATGTTTCTTTACATCTGTTATTGAGCCAATAAAAGCTTGAAAAATGGGCGCTTATATTTTTACATGAGATTTTAAATATGCACCAACGAATACTTGTTTTTGTGGAAATGTGAGTTCTACATTATTATAATACATGCATATATTAATAAAATATATATATATAAAATAAAACTAAATATATATAAAAATAAATAAATAAATATAGATTAAAAAAAAGTCTTCGCTATCTGTCTGAAGTGAGTTATATTTAGCGTTCTATTTATCATCTATTATTCGAGTAAAAGAGTCACAAATGAAGTTTGTCCAAAAGAAGAATGTATCCAGAATTTTATCTTTTTGAAAAGTCACAGCAAGAAAGTAAGGAGATGCGTATGTTCCTATTATAATGGTCAGGGTGCTTGAAATCCTTGAAAATGCTTGAATTTCAGGGCGGCACGGTGGCACAGTGGTTAGCGCTGTCGCCTCACAGCAAGATGGTTCCGTTTGACACTTGAGGTGTGAGTTCAAGGCCGGCCGGGGCCGTTCTGTGTGGAGTTTGCAAGTTTGCCCCGTGCTTGCGTGGGTTTCCTCCGGGTTCTCCGGTTTCCTCCCACAGTCCTCCCACAGCATGCGCTTCAGGCTAATTGGAATTGGAAAATTGACCACATAGGTATGAGTGAGTGTGTGAATGTGTTTGTCTGTGTGTCCCGCTCTGCGAATGGTTGGCCACCAATCCAGAGTGTGTATCCTGCCTCCGGCCCTAAGATGCTGAGATAGGCGCCAGCTCCCCGCGACCCTGTAAAGGATGAAGCGGTAGAAGATGACTGACTGACTGCTTGAATTTCAATCATGTGTTTTCAAGACCTTGAAAATGCTTGAATTTTAAACGAAGTGCTTGAGAATTTAGTTAAACAGTGGATTCCGGATAAGTGCACGTCCTCAGGACCGGACCCGAACTTAGGCGGAGCGTGTGGTTTCTCTATTAGATGAGTCACGTGTATGACTACAACCATCTTTAACTACTACTATAAGACTGTTTTTCAATCATCGAAATGAAGCCTTTTGACTGTTCTTTCGTTCGTGCTTTTCTTTCAGCGTTGGTGTTATTTTGTCAAGCTGCTCTTTGTTTTTTAGAATGCGTGAAATTTGGCGAGGATGAGCGACAAAATGCTTTGTCGGCCACCTGAATTTTTGTTCCACAAGTGATAACATTGGTCGTACAAGAATCCGACGCCATTTTTATACTAAACTTTAGATTCAACTTTAGCGCATACAAATTTTAATGCAGTAACGCAGTGAGTGAGTAAATACGGCATTATTTTCTAAATATTGTGGGGTTTTTCCCTGTATACAGGTCTGCTGGATCAGTGTCCCCCGCTCCCATGATCCTCCTGTCTGAGTGGATGTTGACTGGAGCCCAGCAGCGTCCCGTGGGTGGAGTTGAAGGCCATATAGTGCGTGTGTTGTCTCTCCGACTGCAGTGGACGTGTTCCCTCTGCACCAGTGTTTTCAGGCAGGTACGGATGCCACGCCCGGGCCACGTCCTGCTTCGTGTGTTTAGAAAGCCTCAAAAGCCCTTAATGTTATTTTCTCACTACAGAATTCCTGTTCCCGAACTTATCCATTATGCGACTCGACCTGTGCTGTGTTTCAGGCCGAGGCAAAGTAAGTGTGTCTGAACAACTTTCAGGATGCCTTGCGCTTTTCCTTTGCTTGATTATAAAATATTTCGGATTGTAAGGCAGTGGATTATAATGATTTTTTTTCCCACATATAAGCACTGGATTATAGTAAGCATGACCAAAATGTATTCTTAAAATCTCAACATTTTTCTGTTCTAATACACACACACACACACACACACACATAAACATACACAAACACACTAGAACTCCACAATTCTGGATAGAATGATTTTTTGGCTTAGAATTTCGATCCGGGAATTTTTATTTTTTATTTTAAATATTTAGCCCTGAACAACTGTCGAACGGCAATAGAACAACACGTGTGCTTTACTATATTTTCCTTACAATTATTACAATTTTTAAATCTTTTAAAACTCCGTTTATATATGCAAAATCTTTCATCCAACTTTAGTTTTAAAGTGTGCTTGACAAATCAGAGCAAGGAGTCAAAAAATGTCCCAAAACAATTTATACTCGAGTAGAATCGAGATGGTGATCTTTTAACAATTAATTGTGCAGCTCTATCACACACACACACACACACACACAAACAAACAAATGAACACACACATTTCAGTTAATTCATCTTACACAAATCCAGTAAAACCTTCACGTTAATTGTTTTCAGCATCATGCGTGACCAGAGCCTCTCATTATCTATGTCATTATCGAAGTCAGTCATGGCTGCATAACAAGCTAGGTACGTTTTAAAGTTTTTTTAATTTAAAGTTAATTTATATTGTCTAAATTAAAATTTTTTTTTATTTGAAATCTTTCCAATTTCAGAAGCTCAAAAATGTGAGGGGTGCTTATATTTGCCAGTATTTCCAATATGTATTTCCATACTGTTCCAATGTGCACGTAAATATAAGAGTCAGTTTTTCCACATTTCAAGTCATAAGCAGTCGCAAATTAACTAAAATGCGTCACCTTCATGTTTCTACGCTGTGTCCCGTTTACTCATAACTGTCCTGTTTAAATAACGCTTCTGTAGACATACGTACCATATTTACTCGCTTGAGGTTAAATGCAGAGAAAAAATTTCCCCATGAGGGACTAATAAAGGTTCAATTATTATTATTATTATTATTATTATAAGTCAATCCGCTTATAAGTCGACCCCCCCAGTTCAGCTGTGAGATTGTTGTATTCTGTTTAGACCCGCTTATAAGACGGGGGAAAGAAATGAGAGAAAAGTGAAAAGATAGAAATGAGTAGAAACCCAATATTGTGTTTCATATAAAGTCAATTCTGGTTATTTGGGGCCCATCGGGACACTAAAGCGGTGCCGGGCATGCACCCCCTTCCGAAATAAGGTGAGAAGTAACTCTTAAAATATCATCACTTTATTTTTTCACAAATTAAACAACCTGTTCAGATACTCTTTAATCCTATAGAAATGATAAAACTAAGGAAATAAATATTACATTTGAAATCCACCGTGTGCGTGTGACTCGTTCATTTGTAAAGCCCCACGCTTTTACCTTAAAGAGCTAAGCTGCGTGTGTGTGTGTGTGTGTGTGTGTGTGTGCGAGAGAGAGAGAGAGCAGCACGAGATGTGGAAAGCTTTTGCTTGTGCTGTGCTCGCGCACTGTTCTGAGTAAAAGATGTTCTATTTCGGTAGACCGCGCGTATAAGTCGAGCCCCCCAATTTGAGCCTGAAATTTTTAGGAAAAATCCTCAACTTATACTTGAATAAATACGGTATGTGCTTTAATTTGTGAAATAACATAAATGAAGAAACGTTAGCTTCGACACAACACTTAGCAGTGTCAAAATAACAAGCTGCTCTAGTACTCACCTCACAAGCAACCGTATTTAAAATATATAATTTACAAATGTACCTGAATAACAGAAAAAAAGAAACCTTATTCATGCAGTGACACTTGCAGTGGAAGAAATAACACTGGAAGAAATAAAATCTAATTAAATACAATAACATCGGAACTCACTATGTCTGAGACCTACCGCTGTAACGTGAAGCTCAGAATGAGACCACATATGGACATAGTAAGTGGAATTATAGCACCGCCCACTGGAGATAAAACTCTACTACATTTAAAAATAATATCTAAATGTTACTATTTTATTATCTATTATAAAAGTAAAATGACATTGAAGGGAAGTTAGGGGACAAGTCACTACTTAGATTTGTTAAAACAAATGAAAGAAGCATTTTATTAAGTATTCAATCAGAAATGTTATCTGGAAAGTCAGAACACCAAGAAAGTAAGGAGATGCTTACATTTACACATTAATGTGATTATAATTTTGTTTACATTTGTTTATATTTTCTTAAAATGGCTGTTTTTACTTTTTTTTTTTT
>CM051495.1:7081250-7262780 GCA_028031935.1 Paedocypris micromegethes
TTTTTTTTTTTTTAATCCAGGATAAACTCTGGAGTGTCAAATTTCCATTTCAACCTTCACATTAACTCGTCATTCTTTAAACATTGTTTATAAAGACTTTTTTTTAAATGAACACATTTAAATTTTTCGACACAGATGATATTTGAACGTCGAAGTAAAGAATTTTAAGTGCATATTATAGCCCAAAAATTCCAGTAATTGTGTTCCTAAAGACATGGGTGTGTGTCCAGGACGGTGTTTGAGGACGGCTCCGCTGAAGCTCACGTCTGGTTTTCATCCGAAACCGTTCCGGATCTGCTGATGCTGGATACGGGCCGGTGGGAGGGGCTACAGAGGCACGTCAAGGTCAAAGGACATGTGAAGGTGTACATGCGTGGAAACAGCATGGTTGGTTCCTCACATTATTTATGTTAATACGATTTAATGTAAGTAAAGAACGTTTGTGTGTGCAGATGAGCGACGTGGATCCGGATGATTCTCTGATCCAGTATCTGTGTTATTTGTGCTCCACGAACCACGTGTGTCGACCCGTCGTCTTGTCGTGCAAGCGACGAGTTCAGAAATCAGGTAAGCAGGAATCGCACGCCATTGTTTATTTACACAGGTACATTGACATGCGAATGTTCTCGATAACAAAATGCGTCGCCACGAAAATTTCGTCCCGAGTTCCGAAATAATGTCACTATATGAAAGGAGCGCGTCTTTTTCTTACCGCTACCGTGCAGGAAGTCAAGATGTGAATAAAACTGTTGTTTAATTTTCAAGCACGCCTCATCAACAAAAAACAACAAAACACTAGTTAGTTTCAGAGATCTTGTTTCCAAAATATAAAATAAGCTTGTCTTCTCGCAGAATGGCGATGTTTTTCTTCTCTTGCGTCTGCGTCACAGTGTGGCCAAATGGAGCCGCCATCTTGAAATAACGTCATGCAAATCCTTAAGATATTTGTATTTTTGCAAGAACGATGACCAATTGACACCGTTCTCGCGAGATTTTGGAAATCTCGGGGAATTTGCACGACGTGATTTCAAGCTGGCAGTATCATTACTGTGTATACACTACCAACTGCCAACTACTGACAGGAAGTTTGATTCTTTTAACTGATTCGAATCTTTAATTCTCAAACAGTAAAGTGAACAAATCATTTCGATATTCCGTCATTTCGTTCCGTCATCTCGTCACTTTTGTAAATGTGGTCGCGCTCTAAAACAATATACGTACACAAAAGACAACATGGTTTGCTTCAGCGGACAACAAATAATACATAAATAGCTACAACTTTATTCAAATCATGTGAACGTCTAGCAAAACTTGATCCTTCTACGTCCTGCATCTGCCCTTTGCTTTTATCAGCTTTATTGCGGTCACAAGTGAATTAAATGAATGAAGAACGAGTCACGAACGTACTGAGTGCTGCTGCTCGATAATATCTTTCACAAATCGTTCACTGAGAAGATACGTTAATTTTGAGTCATATGAAAGATTCGTTCGTTTTGAACGAATTGTTCACGAACGACACATCACTACTGCCTACTGCTGTGCAACATGTTTTTTTATTACATTCTTTACCCATATGAGTTATAAATGTTATTTGTACATCTTGGCACGCATAGATGAGTCACATGTAAAACGTGGCTCGGCTAACCAAATTTTTGGCTCTCGGCATGGATTCATTTCATAAGTCAGGACACCACTGTACATATTAAAATTATGTATCAATAATATAAATATATATTGCACGACACAGCAGTCATGTGTGTTTGTGTGTGTGTTTCAGTGGAGCCTCAAGTGAGGAAAATGCGCAGAAGACACATGGAATTTGTCAGCAGATTTGCAACATCTATTCAGTTACAATGTCTGAAGATTGAAAGCGCACCAGTGTGCATTTAAATCCATCACTGGACTTTTAATTGATCACTCTTGAGACCAGAATTCATTACGTAAGATTCTAAATATGTATGTATTTATATATAAATAAACGTATTTTTGTGGTAAAGATGGAGTTGAAGGTCTAAGTCTGTCCCTGTTAACCAATCAGAAGACAGGAAGCGCTGTTAGAGGCGGAGTTAGTCAGAGTAGGCGGGAACTCAGTGGAGGGCCATTGATCAGACTGACGAGAGCAGGACGAGAAGGTACGTACCGCGCTCACCTCGTGCATCGCTGTTTAGTTCATTAAACAGTTTAATTCAATTCACTCAATAAATTTAATTCAAGAGACGGCGACTCTTCCCTCCCGCACTTTCTGTTGTTGTAATGTTTGTGAATTTGTTTGAACATTTAAAGATGATTTAATGTTTCCTTAAGTGCTTCAGGTTCAAAGTTCTAAAGGAGTCATTTTTTTGTGTATTGTTTTTTTTTTCGTTATTTAATATTTTTGTCACGTTTCTCAAAATAATAAGAGTTTGAGAGAGAGAGGCAGTGCTAAAAGTGTGTGTCCTTGACAATCAGCGTGTGTGTGTGTGTGTGTGTGTGTGTTGTGTTGTTTGTTGTGTGTGTGTGTGTGTGTGTGCCCGCTTTGATGAAATCAATACGCTCAACAGAAGAGTAAACAAAGCTTCAAAAAGAAAGCTAGGTTTTGATGAACTTCACATTGGTTGGTGTCCACAATCATTGCAATCTGAAATGATTCCTTGCCCGGTCCTATAGCCCTTATAGAAATGTTCTAGAAAGATAGAATGTTCCGTCTGTGCGTCTCTTTATAGATTACAGCAGGACAACTCAATTCAGGTTTCCTACAGGTGCTTGAAATCCTCGAAAATACTTGAATTTCAATTGTGTGTTTTCAGGGCCTAAATAATGATTGACACTTAAATGAAGTGCTTCAAAATGTAATTATACTTATTTCACAACAAACAAATACAGTGCTACCCTGACTTCATAAATTAATCTGTGCCGATAGCAAAAGCAAGGCAAACATTTTTTAAATCGAGACGTATTTAACAAAAAAAGGCCAGAATAAGTTCCAATGCCCTGTCAATTCAGACAGATTAGTTTTTTATAATATGATAAAATATCCTAATAACTGTATTAAAATACAGTTACATAACAGTTATTGGGGGGTAAAAAGCATTAAAAAGGAGTACTGTGGTACTAAAGTAAAAGAATAAATACACTAAAGGGAAAAAATACACAATTTTGACTCAAATCTTTAACACTTGAACAATAAAGTGAACAAATCATTTCCAGTCATTCGTGCATTTTGTTTATTTGTTTTATAGTGACTGTACATAAACCAATATTGACAGTCGACTAGACAGACACTTGTCCAGTTGCTATTACAAAGCAGAACTTAGCTTTTGTTTGTTTTTCCATACTATCTTTAAATATAATTAAAATGGCAATGTTTTGTTTTGATTGTGTTTGGGCAGACCTTTTAAATATATATTTTACCACAACTGCATGGTGCTGGAAAAGCTTGAACATGGACCGGGAAAGTGCGTGAAAAGTGCTTGAATTGGGCTTTTCAGAATCTGTAGGAATCCTGAATCATTCTCTGAAATTATTATTTGTTCTGTAAGCGCTTTTATAAAGATTATAGCAGAAATATAGATTATATATAACAACTCAATTATCTGTGGCCTTTAAAAGCCCTTAATATCTCCCAGGGTTAGCCAGCTTTCTCTCAGGGTCTCCAGGCCTGGTGATGTCATTTCCTGCCTGCGTTGGAGGGCGTGTCGTTCCGCCGTGGTTTATCTGTAGCTGGACACGAGAGATAGACCGAGTCTAGGACACGAGATGGCCATAATGTCATCATCGCTGGGATTGATGGGAAATCAGCTTAGAACTTCTAACGTTGCATCAGATGTGTTGACTTCATTGATCCTATAAGCAAACACGCGTCTTCCCACCAGACAAATGTCATGATCCTGATCTGTGTCACAGGGCTTCCACAGGGATGGATTCTGGCACTAGCTTGATAACGGGGGTAAGTGTGTCACACATACACACACACACACACACACACCTATTGCTCAATATTGAGTCATTTTTAGGGGTTTTCTCATTACTTAGGGCTTACAGGCTATTGCAAATACGGTACATAATTACGGTGAAGACTTTAGGTAAAGGAGGAACACTGGCACGACCTGGAGACACAAATTCAGACAGGTTTCTCGGAGGTTGATGAAGATGCTTTAAATGTGCTTCCATGGTGCAAAATTCACTTCTCTAATAAAATTAAATCTGTAAAAACTTCAGTTCAAGTTTATTTATATGGCGCTTTTCTCAGTTCCAGACCAATGGAAAGGTGCTATATATTTGAAGCAAAATAATAGTCTTAGACTCATTTCAAAGTAATAAATAACATGGAACAATGTTCTAAAAGTCAACTCTTCTGGTTGAAAGTCCGGCTTTGACAATAATAATTTGTAACAAGTATAACAAGTCTAATAATTCTAAAATGATATATCAGTGGTGTCACATTTTTGCTTCGCAATCTACTTATTGAATGACCTAGTCGAAGTGATCTACTGGCTAAAAAAAATATATATATACTGTATATAAAATCTGATGATAATAATAATAATATACCAGCTATAAAATCTGAATTTGCCAAGATTCTAAATGGTGAGCTTGACTCTACAGAGAGAAATTATACATTTTGTGTGAGTGATTATGGATGTACTGTATGTATATAAGCGCAATAAGCGCAAAATACAGTATGTAAATGTGTGTATATTTACATTTATAAACGTGTGCGTATCTTCCCACATATAAAGGCTATCCCTATTTAGATGGATGGACGGATACATTTTTTTTTTCATAAAGCATACGTACATTCTTATACACATGAGTGTCTAATTGTGTATCACTTACACTTAAAAAAATCTGTGTGTAAATAAATGTGTAAAAAAAAATTGTTTCTTAACTGATTCCAAAACATTCACAGCCAGTGCAGACTAAATCTCAACTAGACCTTAAATATCCACAGTCTCAGCTGTTGATCACATTTGCTACATTTTTTCGGTGTGTGTTTGTTTGTTAATTTATTTATTGGTGCGTGTGTGTGTTTGTATAGTTTCCCTGCTGTGGAATTAATAAATGCATTCTTATTCCAATATGTGTTATTGATCAGAGAACCGTAAGTGGAGTTAAAGTGAGCGACTGTGTGAAAGAAGAGGTGGGAATCAGACACCGGACGCCTCCTGCTGAGATGAAGCTGGTCCAGCTGGAGTTGGAAGAGGGGTCAGAGGTCACACTGAACAATGACATCACCACCTTGATGAGACAGCAGCCTATCGGTTGCAAGAAAGCGGCGCTCTATTTCACCCTGATTGGCCTGCTCATTTTTACCATTGGTGAGAATGTTTTAGCATTCAAATTCAATTTTGATTCGTCACATACACATCATACATGGTACAACATGTAGTGAAATATATTTTCCAATCGTCCAGCAATTACCCTTCTGAGTCCTGATGGCCTCGTATGTGTACTCATCGTCACGGAATTTTCCCACCTGCTGTGTTAACCCCATACGTGCTAAAATTATTGGACAATGTTGCCGTGGCCTTAGATCACCATCTACGGTGTGCGATCCTCAAAGTGCATTTTGCAGTTATAGCGGAAATGGCGGAGAATAGGACGAAAGTTCGGTCGTGAACTTCAGTGTGAGGCGCTAGTTTTTGTAAAGGTTTTAAGTATATTGATGTATTATTTATGGAAAATTATCAGCGCAATGTTTAGGTAAGATGTGTGTCCCTTTTGGTAGGGCACGAAAGATTCATGAAAATAAGTAAATATTTAAGTTCAAGTTCTGAGCATTTGTAAGGCTTTTTTCACAGTTACAACTGTCTCAAAGCAAAGACGGAATGTTTTTTTTTGCAGAAAATGTAAAAATAGAAAAAAAAGCTGCATTTTATTCATTGGTCGTTGATGTTAAGGTAATGGCTATGATTATGACCAGTGAGCAAGCAACATATGCGACAGAGGCCAAGTAAAAAAACACTCTGAAGGAAACGATTTTCAAAACGCATCTACAAAAAATATTTTTATGATACTTTTTATGATTTTATTATAATATTTTTGATGATTAGTAGTAACATAAGTAATGTCTTCAACACTAAATCATGTAAAAAAATCTGATGCTCCATTTTTCCACTTCCACGTTCGTCAAGACTAAAAAACTAGCAAAGCAAATTTGAAAAATAATATATATTCAGAGCTCGGACCTCAAGAGGTTACACATGGGGTTTGTGTGCGAAGTGCAAGCGAGCAAAAAAATATATAACAAAAATATAATAAAAAATGATTTAAAAAGTACAATAAAACACAGTAAAAATAAAAATATGAGTCAAATACAAACAAGAGGAAAAAAGAATCAAAGAAATGCCCTGCTCTTCACTTCTTCCTAGCGTTTTTACTGGGCTACGTGGCCTTCCGTGGAATGTGCCGTCTGTGTCTGGAAGAAGAAGACCTGATTCCCATGAGTGACGCGACTGGCCCAGACTTTTCTCCCGAAGGACAAGTGATGTACATGGCAGAACTGAGAGAGATGCTGAAGAAGTACCTGATTGAGGACAGAATTGAAAGCACACTCAGGTTAGATTGTCGGGGGTGACCTTTGACCCGTGAGGTCATCACTCACGCTTGTTTCTCTAAGGCGGGTGAGCAGGGCGTCTCATCCTCCGGGCTCTTCTGAAGGAAACGTGGTGGCCCGAGAAATCCTCCAGAACCTGCAGAACCTCCGCATGGACCACACCTGGACTGACTCGCACTACGCCACGCTCCAGTTCCCATCCAGGTGACCGTGTGCGTCTGTTTGAACACCTCTGTTGTTTGACTATTTGTACCCAATCAAACCTCTTGCCTCGCGTTAGGACGGAGCGAAACACCCTCTGGTTGGTGGACTCAGAGGGGGAGGAGCTTGAGGAGATCACGCTAGACAGTGAAGCGTACTGCGCCTACAGTGCCACCGGAGCCGCCATGGTAATAGCCCCTTTTACATATGCAGACCTTGCCGGCAAATTGTCATGTGTGAACAGTACAGTATATTTGTTTCGGCAATTTGCCGGTTTAGCTACCTAAATGACCTGTGTGTAAAAATGACTCGATTTGGCGTCACACCACGGTTACACAACTTTGACCAATGACGTATCATCCACATGTTCGTCATGTTGTTTTCGTTTTACGTTTTCCTTTTGAAATCTAAAGTGGTCTGCACTCATAACTGATAATGCCATTTTAAATGTTATGTCTGTCGTAACTGTTTGTTGTGTCTGACAATAATATGTGAGTAAATGTATAGAAAACAGTTATTTATGCTGAGATCTGGTTTAGTTTTCCCAAATGTCAGTTTTACATATTGCTAACAATAGTCAGTCATGTTGATAACTATAATAAAAAAGCAGCATCCTTCAGTTCTGAACATTACAGTGTTCTAATTCCACTCTATGGAACTACAGAACCTTATTAGATTTAACATTTGATTGCAAAGGTTATATTTCCCCTTTCAAACATGTTGAAAGAACTAAGTGAGAGTGAGACTTTGATAAGCCCTATTTGTGCAATGTAGTGGCAAATTTCGATATATAAATTATCCATGTTTCTTACAATTAACGGAAAGTTCGAGATTAAAATTTTTTTTAAACCTTTGCCTTTTGTCTGGTGCCAACGTGATTTGTCTGGACCAATCACTATCTTACACGTCATTGTGTCAACTTACAGCCAATCAAATAATTGTTAAAAACTGCAAGAATAGTTGTCCGGTAAATTGCCAGGAATCTGCCCTGGCAGAAGTTCAATACGTGCTGACGTAAACGACTGCTCTGAGCCAATCAGAACAAAGCACAAGTGCAGCTGTTTAAAGGTGTCGCTAGTTAACGATGTCACCAAAAATTCCGCTATTTTGAAAATGTTGTGTAAATGGTGTTTTACCGGTAAAATGCCAGAATGGCAGCGCTTGTGTGAACAGTCTTTACTGGTAAAGTCGTTCCGGCAATTTACCGGCATTGAAGTGTGAAAGGGACTATAATCTGGTTTAGTCAATCAACCAATCCTCTCTTTCCCATCGAAAGGGAGGTTTGGTGTACGTGAACTACGCTCGACATGAAGACATGCAGCAGCTGCGGGCACTGGGCGTGTCTCTCAATGGATCCATCGCAGTAGCGCGGGTGGGGGGAGGAGTGAGCTTTGCTGAGAAGGTGTGGAATGCGCAGGAGGCGGGGCTTGTGGGTGTTCTCATCTACCCCGATCCAGCCGACGTGCCACAGGATCCCCGACGACTCGGTCTGCACAGCAACGCTGTCGTCTCTGAGCATGTAAGTCAAGATAATTTTTTTGATGTGTTGTTAATTCTGTTTTAGCATTGCGAGTCTCCATGACAATGTTTTAAAAAGAAAAAAAATTATAAAAGAGAACAACACTACATTACGTAAAGCCCTCCTTTACATTAACTGGCTATAACGTTTGAGTTGTAAGTTGTTGAAAGATCAAGCTACACACACATAAATGTATGATGTCTGTTAGAGCAATATATACATTTGGATTTTCTTTCATGTTTTGATTTTAAAAAAGAATGAGACAAATGTAATATTTTTACTTTACCTTAGGGTTTCTACTTCTCCAGGCTCGTATTGTAATACTTAATTTTAAAACCACATGATTTTTAACCATTTAACAACTCTTATTGCTACTAGTAATAATAATTGCACAATAATTTAATAAGTAATAATGTTCTCAGTCGGCTGTCAGTGTTAAATGGTGCGCTGAGTAGTTGATGTCCGCCTATATCTTGGACACAGTATTTTTCCCAAAAAGTGATCTAATTGTGTAGTGTCTGGATCTTGAATCTGGATCAATGTAAAAATCACGTACTTTTTTTTGTATTTGATACATTTTTCAATTAGATTTGATCATTTTGTACTACTATATAATAGTTGTGTGCACTATAATTTATTTGAAAGGATTAAGCACAATGAATTTAATAAACTACATTTTATTACCTTACTTTCATTTCATTAAATTTACTTCACATCGTGTCCTAGATAGTCAGATAGCAATTGCGGCTTGCAGCTATATATGTATATTAATATAGCCTGGAAAGAATTTTAGAATACGTACTTCAGATTGGAAATACAGTACGAACTGTAAAATATAAAGGTATGTTGCATAAGTAATAAGGGCAGAGATGGACAGATAAGGTTAATGACATAAACTGTGCAGTTTCTCTTTTCATGATTATTAATTAACGTTTGAAAAATGTTAAAAAACAGGCTGAATGCACAAACAAACACATTGACATGCAAAGCTTTAGATGGGCAAATACGCTATTTAAATAATTTTTGTAAGGGTAAAAAGCCTTTGGTTTCAAGTGCTAGATCATGATTTGGGTATTTGATCTAGATTTCATGTTAGAACAAAGACATTTTTGTATCTTGAGCGTTATTGATTCCTTGTAACACAGTTGTGCGACTTAATCATGCAAAGTTGGAGGTGAAGAAAGTAAACGAAATAACAAAAAGCCTCCAAGTGCCAAAGTCAACATCTCAAAACATATCGGTAGAAAATGAACCCAGGAGGAGCTGAACTGTAAAGCTGATTCCGGTTAAGCGTGTTATGAGGAGTTGGAGAAAGGAAAATAATGTGTGTGAGTGGAAAACAAAAAAAATAGACAGCGGGTAAAAACGTTGTGAAAGTCAAGTGTAAAGGTTTAAAGGTGTAAAGAGTTGCTGAAAACCATACTTTAGTAATAGTACGGATGCCTTACTTGAAAAATTACTCCATTGCAAGTCACCAATTCCAGGAAGACTCGAGTAAAAATCGTGAAGTGTCCAATTTTAAAAGAAAAACAAGAAACTAGTTATTTATAAGAGTAATACTCATTATTTTATTAACTAATATATAAATGAAATTAAACACCTCGATGTTTCAAAATAGCTTAAATAGAGTAAAAAAAAAAGAGCCAGAAGTCAAAACTCAGTCTCAGTTCATGTGATTTAGCTGATAATAAGCATCCAGTACCTCCAGCATCCTGCAAATGGCGAGATCACCTCGTCAGCCAAAGAAATTGACTGCGGTAGAAAAGATGTATTAAGATCACAATGTAACGAGTAACTGTACGTGTCAATTCAAATGTAGTAGGCTAAAGAGGCTGATACTCAATCACAAATGTAGTCAAATCATATCATTTTTATTGTCACATCAAATCACTTTAAGTCAAGTAGAGAGTAAAAGTTGCTTGTATTTTTGATACTAAGTACAAGTGCAAAGTAGCCCAAAATGCTTAAGCAAAGTCAGAAATCAGAATCAGAAATCATAAACTTTATTGGCCAAGTTGCAAATTACAACAAGGAATTGAGTTTGGTCTGACTCCATCTTTTCCCAAGTGTACTTACACAAGTACTTTACACCACTGAGAGTAGTAGATCTTCTGTGTGTAGGTTCATCTAGGTTCTGGCGACCCGTTCACTCCCGGGTTTCCTTCATTCAACCACACCCAATTCCCATCTACCCAATCGTCTGGCCTGCCAGTCATTCCAGCTCAGCCAATCAGCGCAAACGTCGCCTCCAAGCTTTTAAGGTTCCTGCCACCATCTTTCATTATCCTAAAAGTTGACCTAGCTGAGCGAGATGTTTTTCATTTCAGTCAGTTGTCCGGCAGTCCGTGCCCACGTGGTTGGCAAGGCCGGTTGCCTTACGTCCAATGTGTGTTGGGCCCCAGTTTCTCGGGTCCTGGAGAGCGCAAGCTGAAGATGGCCGTGTATAACACCATGAAGCCGGTGCTCCTCAACAACATCTTTTCATCTATTGAGGGCAAAAGCGAACCTGGTGAGAGCGCCCAGACATCCTGTGCGTGCGACCTGATTGGCTGATTGGTTTTTCTCTCAGATCACTACATCATCATAGGCGCTCAGAGGGATTCCTGGGGTCCAGGAGCCGTGAAGTCCGGGGTTGGAACCGCCATCCTGATGGAATTAGCGAGAACCTTCAGCAACATGGTGGAAAACGGTAACGCTTCTGACTGACGTCCATCTATTTCTGAGTGACGGGGAGCTGGAGCCAATCCCAGCTCTGGGCTTGAAGGCGGGACACATTTACTATATTGGGGGGCGACCAATCACAGTGCCAGACACACTCATTCACACTCTCACACACCTGTGGGCAATTCCCGACTCTCTATTCTCTTGATCATCCTGTATGGTTTTGGACTGTGAGAAGAAACGGGCAGATGTGAGTAAAGAGTAGCTGAAAACATAAAATAAAAAAACATAGTAAAAGTACAAATACCTCACTGTAAAAATGACTCAAGTCACAAATTCTTTTGAACAAAGTCACAAAGACTTGAGTAAAAGTCGTAAAGTATCCGATTTTAAAAGAACTTAAATTCTTCTCACTATTCTGACTTCTCACTGTCACTATTATAAACTCATACTGAGTTTAGGCTCAAAAACTGTGAGAAAAAAAAAACAATTTATGAAGATTTGTTTCCTAATGTATCAAATTTTCAAAATAGCAGAACAAAGTTTTAAAAAAGAACAAAGCATCAGTCTCAGTCAAACACAAAGATGTAAAAAGTGCAACTTAGTAGCAATGTTTCACGTGACTTGATGAACTGCTGTAGAAAAAGATGTCGACTTGTTGCGCACAATTACAATGTAGCGAGTAACGGTAAGTGTCCATTCAAATGTAGTGGAGTAAAGAGACAGATACTCAGTCACAAATGTAGTCAGTAGAGAGTAAAAGTTGCTTATATTTTTGATACTCCGCATGAGTACAAAGTAGCAAAAATACTCAAGTAAAGTAACAAAGTTCATATACTCAAGTACTTTACGCCGCTGGAAATCCGAAAGAAACCTCTGCACACACAAAAATAACATAATACAGAATACAAATACTATACAGTATGCACAATGCGAATGACTTGCGTTATCGATTTCCTTTTATTACACAACGTTTAAAATCTCTGAGATGTAAAAACTTCTAGAGAAGCAACATGAAACGTAGTAAAGTTAAAATTTGTGTGGGAATTTGAAAAATGTTCTAGAAAAATGCTGTGTGCAAGCCCTTAAAACATTGTAAACATGTGTTGTTATTATCAAAATCTAACAGTAATAATTGTATATAAATCTGATGAAGATTTATGTCTAAAAATATGTTTAAAAAATATACACACAAATTGTTGTAAACAAATGAATGTGCTGCTTCAGGCTTTCAGCCCAGGCGTAGCTTGCTGTTTGTCAGCTGGGACGGGGGAGACTTTGGGAATGTCGGCGCCACAGAGTGGCTGGAGGTTGGTACTGCAGTTCAAGTCTGTGAGAGAAACACTTTATTATTTGAGTAGAAAAATATTGCACTGATCCTAATCATATAATTCTTATTATAATGGTACATTACATGAACTGTTAATGACTTGAGTATAATTCACAAGTGGTTTCTTGGGACAAAACATTTTTTTTATTTCAGTAATTGTGAACATTAAACAAGTGCACAGACATGTATCTATTTGTCTGTCTGTCTTTCTATCTACCTATCTATCTGTATGCCTGCCTACCTCTGTCTGTCGGCCTGTCTATCTATCTATCTGTCTATCTATATGTCTGTCTGTCTGTCTGTCTGTCTGTCTGTCTGTCTGTCTGTCTATCTATCTATCTATCTATCTATCTATCCCTCTATCTACCTACCTGTATATTTGTCTACCTGCCTGTCTGCCTACCTCTATCTGTCTACCTACCTACCTACTTGTCTATCTGTATACATGTCTACCTGCATATCTGTCTACCTGCCTACATCTATCTATCCATCCATCCATCCACCCACCCACATACGTCTGTCTGTCTATCTATCCAACTGCCTGCGTGTCTGACTGTCTATCTATGTACCTCTCTCTCTCTCATATAGAGCAAATAATATGTCTTTTTTGTGTTTTGTATGTTCAGGGTTATCTGACAATGCTGCACCTGAAAGCCGTGGCCTATTTCAGTCTGGATCAGGCCATTCTGGGTAACAGCGACACACATATGACACCTTTTATATGTACTTTTGATATCATGATTGTATTAGTACCTTTTTGCAAAACACAGTATATGTATGTTAAAACATGTAAGTCTGGTAGTGAAGAGGTGGCCAGGGATGGTGAGGACCATTCTAGAAAATGAAGATTTAAATATAAACCATAAATATCCAAGCAAAGTGAACAAGTTTCTGTATCCATTTTTATTCAATAATTTTCAGATATACGTTCTGTACAAAATGTGCGCTCTTTGAGAAGTTTTTGAAGATCTGTTTAAAAGTTGTGGCCTACTGGTTAGAGAGTTGAACTTTTCTTTAATTGGTTGCTATACTTCACTATATTAGGAATGTGCTAAACTAAACTTAATTTAGTTTAAATTAACCCTCCTCTTATGTTAAGGTCAAATTCACCTGCATTAAAATATTAGTATTCTTATAAAGTATTCTTTCCCTTTGAAAAAGTATCCTGCTTGTCTTAGTTAGTGTAATCTGCATATAAACAAAAAATGGTTCATTTTACATATTTGTCACAGCCGCTACGTTTTTGTTGTGCTATTTGTGTTTCAAAGTCACAGCTCTTTCGTTATTTAAATATTTATGTTACATATCTGTGTGTATTTTTTTTTTTATTCTATTTTCGATTTTTCTTGGAATAAGAAGAAACAAAAGACAGAACAAAAGAACAAAAAGAACAAAAGAGTCTCACCATAATTAATTCCCTGTTATCATGATTCTATTGAATTAAAATTATTGAATTAAAATATATAAACATTCTATTGCCTGTGATACGAGTAATATCTTTGGCTGTTTGCACGACTTTTCATGACTAAATACTGTAAAAAGTGCTGTGTGTGCAGGTGATGACCAGCTCTCCGTCCACACCAGTCCTCTTCTAGCCAACCTCATAGAAGGAGCCATCAAACAAGTTTGTGTGTCTTACTTTCTTACAGTATCTTATCTTTGTGCAACTTTCTGCAGTGTATTTGTTCGTTTGACCTCTGATCTCTGTTGAAAAAGTTTGTAGTTCTGATACATTGTCCTGGTCACTTATAAAACAGATGGAAAACCAAATTTAAACCCAAATCAGTACATGAAAATTACACACAGATTTGATCCCAACGTTTCCCCCGTATGTGTATGGAACCGAAAGTCTTGAGGCAGACAGGTAGTGTTTTTTCACCTGTAATCATCTGTTATAATTTCTGCTTTTTGACGTATATTGTAAAGGTGTATTTTACCAGCTGATTAGTCATTCTTGTGTATAATTTAAACAATTTTTAAACGTATCTATAATTTATGTTTTTAGATTTTTTTTATTTTTGTGTTGTAAAGATATGATAATGATAGGATAAACTCTTTAAAATTATCTATAATTCTATAATTAATCTATAATTTCTGCTTTTGGACTCTCTAAAAAAAGCTATAAAATAATTAGATATATTTGATGTTATATTAATTTATTATTTTTTATTTTCAATTGATTTAAAAACTCCCAACTTTAAAATACAACACGTTTTGATACATTCTAAAGCCGAATTTACATTGCTGCTTGCAGCTATTTATTTTCTTTCGTTTTGTTTTATCAGGATATTAAATGGTAATTTTTATTGAAAATGCTAAATAATCATTAAAGTATTAGTGAAATGGCAAATAAAATGATAAAAGATATCTGAGCTGAAACAGTAAAATAGTTATAGGATTTTACATTTTAATCCTTGTGACAGTTGTTACAAAATATTTTATAATACAATTTTTATAATTACTTTCTTAGTAAAGTAACAAATTATGCTGTCATTATTACAAAATATTGTACATATTATGGGATTTTATTTAGTTTTATAATTAAGAAAATGTTTATTTTTATTAATAACAACGCATTAGCCTTTATTCTATGAGTGTGTTCATATTATTATAAAAACCTTTTTGCTTTATTTACATACATATTCATAAAAAGTTATTCAAAATATGTAACAATAATTCATTATAAAAAATATTATAAAAAAATAACAAAAATAAAGAAAAACATTAATGATAATCCATGTTCGTTGTGACTGGTTCACGCTCAGTACACGATTTCCTCCGAGTCTGCGTTGATGCTGCTTCTGGATGTGTTTGCCAACTGCGTCATTTCTTCTTCATCTGGTCCAGGTTGAGCATCCCAAACACACGGGTCAGTCCATCGTGTCAGTGGTGCAGCGTCAGGGCAGCTGGACGAACATGTGAGCCTCGGCCGAGATCTCAGGCCTTCTTCTGGTTTGGGGTTTGTTAAGGCCTGCTTGTGTTTTGACAGAGTGAAGCCGCTCTACTTGAGCAGTGGCGCGTACAGTTTCACCGCGTTTGGAGGAGTTCCGGCCATGCAGCTTCATTTCACAGAGGTACCGCTTCCAGCATCACGATTAGGAAGTAACACATTACCAGTGCTGCCCACTGCTCCGGGTTTGTGTGTGTTCACTTCACTGTGTGTATGTGCACTTTCACTTGGATGGGTTAAATTCAGAACACCCATTTCAATACGGTTCCTAGTGGCCATATTGACAATCACACTCACTTTACTCTACATTACTGTAATTAAAATACTTTTTCACTGAAAAATTAATGTAACAGATTACTGTTCATTTTTAGGTTATTTAATTACAGTTGCTTACAATGTACTTTTTTCTTTATTAATGACTGTTTTTGCATAGCAGCTTTGCGTTGATCTGGGACTGGGTAAAGCGCTATATTAATCAACTTGAACTTGATTACATTGTAAAATAATTAAACTCGCTGGAAATCGTTATTTAATTTGATCAATTTATCTTATGGTAAAAGTTTAGTTTTCCGCTTCAAAATGATTGTAGTCAATTTCAAAACACTTTGCTGTTCTAAAACAAGCAGATAAGAACATTAGAGTAATTTGTGAGATACTTCCTGCAGAGAAAACACTGTCGGCCGCTGTCAATAACTTATTTACTGAAGCACCGACACGACAATTTTAAGAAGTACAACAATTGGGGGGTGCTTATAAGTGTCCATTTCAAATATGCGTGTAAATATAAGCGCCTAATTTTCCGTCTGGTAATTCAGGAACAATCACAACAAAATGGAAACTCGTCGTCTTTACGCTTAACAGACACAATCAAAACGCTGGGTCGCTGCACATGGGATAATAATCCTTCTTCCTCACATGGCGTCAGATGAACAGAGAGCTTGAAACAATTGCTCTGCGCATATGCGGAGTCTGACTATAGAGCAAAGGATCTTGGGAAATGAAGTCCTGACCACTAGAATCGAAACTTAGAAACTTTTGGTTATCTATTATTCAAGTAAAATTATATCGGTTTGGTAACTAAAGAAAACATTTTTTAAGAGAATATTAGCATAATTGAACCAGAAACGTTAATAAAAAATGTGTATATATATATTTATATTTTATTTTGTGCCTGAAGGAGGGTGATTATATTCACGTAAATACGTAGTTCCTTTTTTGCGGTAACTTACCCAACACGGATCACGAGCATCAGCGCGACGAGACCCACGTCCTGTCTGTGTGCCCACAGGAGGCCCGCGCCTACCCGTTTGTCAACACTCAGCTGGACAGCGTGGACCGCCTGCAGGAGCTGCTCCAGGGCCGCTTGGGCTCGGTGGGCCGTGCTGTGGGTGAGCTGGTGGGCCTGATGGTGCTGAAGCTGTCTCACGACCGCATCCTGCCTCTGGACGTCACCTGCTACAGCAACACAGCGCAGAAGCTCAGCACCAGACTCGGCCAGCTCTCCTCACAACTCAAGGTCAGTGCCCGCGCCATTCAAATCGGCTGTTCTAAACCTTTACGTCAACCTAGACCAGGGGTGGGCAAACTTTTTGAGTCGCGGGCCACATTGGGTTCTAAAATTTGACAAAGGGGTCGGACCGGGCTTCTTGGTTCTGCAGCTGTCAATCACAATCACACCAGCCGATCAGAGTAAGGGCCGCCCCCATGTGAAGCTAGTGCCAGAAGTCCAAACGAAAAAAAACTAAGAAACGGACAAAAAAATCTGAAGCGAAAAAAAATGTCAAACCAAAACGTGAAGATTTTTCTGTTTTTTTTTTTACAAATTTACGTTTGATATTTTTGGCCTCTAATCCAACAGACTGACAATGTAAAAATAAATGTTAAAAATGGGAAAGTGGGAAAGCATGACAACATTTACAAACTAAAAGCAGAGACAAATATGCGCTGCTTGCTCTCTCTTTCACTCTCTTTCTCTCTGTTTCTCTGTCTCTCTCTCTCTCTCTCAGTTTCAAATAAACAACTGGGCTACTTTTAAAAGACATACTGTATTAAAAATGGTAGATTGTTTATATATAATTCTAATTTATTACTTATATAGTTATAAAATAGAGTATCAATTATGTAATTAAGGCCCCTCCCCCCAATTCCGTGCTATAATATCGATACCGTCTGGACACTAGAAAATACAGTGATATGAATTTTCACTCCTATCGCTCCTACTACTACATACTTGTACAGTATATGGTGCCGTTCTAATAGACGTTTTATGGTATTTTTGTCCAAATCTTTATCAATACCACCTTTTAAAATACAATTATCGTCATTAGAGAAGTCTGTCGAGTTGTAAAAGAGAAAGACTGACTGCATTTCGATAAAAGACAAGTTTATTGTATTTAATGTTTATTTTTTAATGTCCAGGTGTTCACATACTTTTCTGAAAACATATGTTCAGTTGCGATTTGCCACTACTGACCTGAGATCAATATTCTTTAGTGAGATACAAAATCTTAGTTTGTGAAAATCTGAGGATGATGGTGTGGCGAGCAAGTGAAAGCTGTTAGCACAATTAGCCAGAAGGACACAAGAAAGGGGCTGCAAACTTAAACTAAAAAGATTGGAATATACGTATACTACATGACATTATTTTCAATCATTAATATGATCATTTCAGTCATAATTATTAATAACGCGTCGATTTTTATCACACTACAAGTAAAATTATAAATAATCTAAAAAATAAACACTAATACACTTTTCATTTTAACAGTGACATTTGGATCTTCTCTCTTTGCTACCTACCTCTCTTTGTCTTCTACCTAATAATTGCGAGAAATGCCGTCCGTGTGTGATTTGATTCTCGCACGACAATCACATGGACAACCGTGTGCCACGTGATCGGAAAATTGGGAATTTATTGAATTTGTTTGTATTTTAGTCGCCTGACTTTTCTGGAAAGCAACAACCCGTGTGTTTGTGTGGCAGTCGCGAGGCTTGTCTGCGAAGTGGGTCTCCAGCGCCCGGGGGGATTACAGCCGAGCGGCGCGGAAGCTTCTGGAGACCATCATGAACAGCGACGTGCAGGATGAACGTCTGTCCAGACTCTACAACACTCGCATCATGAGGGTAAATGTCCCGAAAACACAATTTAATAGCTTTACCTTCATTTCAGAGACTCCTGCTGCTGTATCTCGCGTGACCTGAACCAAAACAAACCGTACTACATCACTTTCATCACTATCTTAGGATAGTCTGAACATCTATTAGGATATCAGGGTTATGGACATGACCGCCACTAGATGTCGCCATTTCCTAATTTTTATGAATACTGATTTTTGCTAGTCTTTTTTGGAATCTGACTTTTGTCCGTGTTTTTTGCACTGTATTAAACGTCTTTCTTTCTTCAACTTGATTTAGAGTTTACAAATTCTCTTCTCCAAATACTTATCTTGGTAATTCTTCTTTAAACAAACCGTACTAAATACTTACCTTGCAAGGTTGTGATTTTTTTTTTAATCTATTAAGATAAATATTATTTCAATAGTAAACCAGAATGGGGTGCTATGATTCCACTTGCTATTGTCCATATTTTGACATTTTATAAACATTTATTATTTATAATCGACTCTGGGCGTATGTCCTTTAATAGTAATTGCTCCTGACTTAAAATGTGAAAAAAGGATGATTATTAACACGTATATTTGAAGCATATTTGAGGTTCAAAAAGTGGAATAATTGTGCTTTTATTCACGTTAATATGGTACTTATTTTGCTTTCCATAATGTAACTTTGTAATGAGTTTTTTTTTATTGGAAGAGCATGTCACTTCTCTAGATATTGGTCAGTGGTTTTTAATTGGTGGTAAACCAGTTGAATTTATTAAAATCTGTTTAAGATTCTTAATACTTTTGTTTTTTTAATGCAACCAAAATGTTTTTGTATTAGTTTACAGCAAATGCCAACATATGTAAATAGAATAAACTAGTTATACTAATCCTGACATAATTGAGATAATCCTAGGTTCTTACATTTATTCCATCCTTCACGAAATTTTCACAATAGTGAGTGAAGCATCATGAAACGATTCAATAAGAAAAAGCAGTTTGTCGAAATAGTTTTTTAAATTGTAGCAGAAAATTGCTACTAGCTGATATACAATATGTTACCGCCGGATACGCGCAAAATGCAGAATATAAAATGNGCCTTTTTTTTTTTTACCAAGTGTGAATTTTCCGGATAGAAAAAGAACGTAGTTGGCAAACATCTAAAATACGAGAGAAGAATTGCAAACAAAGAAAGTCGAAAAAATTAGAAGCGTCTTAACTTTTTTCTTGTCATCGTAATTTCTGTTCAGTGATATTAGGAACACTTTATTAACATTTACTGAACTTGCCTGAATATGTGTGTTTTTGCAAATTCAGACGCCAACGCAACTTCCTGCCAATCATCGACTTTGCGTATCTATTGTGTGCAGGTGGAGTACTACTTCCTGTCCCAGTATGTTTCAGTGGTGGAGACGCCGTTCCGTCACGTGTTTCACGGCCGCGGCGATCACACGCTGACCGCTCTGTCTGGTCACCTGACCCTGCTGACCTCTGACCCCCAGCACTTCAACGAGGCCCTGTTCCGTCGCCAGCTCGCCCTCTTCACGTGGACGCTGCAGGGCGCTGCTAATGCGCTGAGCGGCGACGTCTGGAACATCGACAACACTTTCTAGATCTGCGAAGCAAGCTACAATCTACAAATCAAGCTTCGATTTTCGGCTAGTCAGAGAATTTACAGTCCAATCCCGTTATAGCGAACATCAAATGCCTGTGTTGCCATCTATCGAACGATATTCCACGCAAAATTTGAAAAAAGTTTGCAATAGAGTTTAGTAAACACACCGCAGTGCAAAGTTCCAACGCAAACCTGAATTCATCAAGTCTTTCGCTTTGGAATCAGATTAGTTCCAAAAATATCAAACGTAAATTTCGAAGATTTGAACAAAAATGCTTCACATTTACGTTTGTTTTTTTTTCCCTTCAGGTTTTTCATTCGCTTTTTTTTTTCTGCGTTTGGATTTTTGACCCAAGCTTCAGGTGGGTGCGGCCCTTCTCTGATTGGCTGGTGAGAATGTGCCGTGTTTAGCGAGCGCTGAAACACATTCATAATTGGAATACCTTCATTGTCGGAATATTTAAATGTTTGTAGTGATGAGTTTGTCTGGACTGACACCATCATCATCATCACTGCACCAGAAAGACAACGACGACGTTATTTAGTGTGCACGTATACAGAGTCTCGGCTTAAATTCTAGTCACTTTACTTTACAGTCATTTGGCAGACTCTTTTATCCAAAGCGACTTACAAAAAGAGGAGCAAGTGAAGCAATCTGTCTACAGATAGCACTGAATTATAAGAGTTTTTTAAACAAACAACATTTTATCGACATTTTCATTATCCGAATACATTTTTATTTGTAAGGCACCTATCACGATCACTGCACATACACAGTATTTCGATGTGAAGAAACAACTAAAAGTGTGTACTATTAGGGTTAGGGAAGTATTCTGAAGTATCTGCCACCACAATAATTTAGCAATATTGTGCAAAAATAACACTTCAATCACATTTTACGTACTAATATTAAAAAAAGCAGTGAATGTCAAGGTGTACATTCGCTGAACTCCTCCCACTTTTCCTGGTCAAGCAACTGTGAATCACATTCTCACCAGCCAATCAGAAGAGACCAAGTTAATTCAAGTAACCAAGTTAATTAATCAGACCAGAGACCTGGTCAAGTTAATTTTAGGATCTACAATATTCGCCCACGCCCAAGTATTTTGCGGATTGACGGATGGCATCTGTACTTCAGTGTTCAGTCGAGTTATTTCACTGACAATCTTGTTAATTTCTAGGTAATTTGTCATTCTGATTGAGAAGAGATTCTTTTCTATTCCTGAGTGTTTGAAACTCACAAAAATAACGAGACTTCTTAATATGAGCAGTAATTATGGAGGGCAGTGACTCTCATAATTATGACAGTCATACTGTCGTTTCAATCAAACAGCAGCATCTGCTATGAATGTGTGTAGTTTAGTTGTACGATACCAAAACGCTTATGTCTTGTGCATCTTAATAAATCCTCTTTTTATATGCTTCAATGTGCTTGATTTAATCGGAATCGCATATCCATCCGTTTTATAAACAGACACACACACACACACTGTCTATCAAATGCCAAGTGTATATCTGATAAATATATAGTAGCATATTGAGTCTAATGGAGACAGGCTCTTGTCCAAAAAATTCAATTTTATTGAATTAAATTATATTGAATATTATATATTTTATATAATGTGATATAATACACTATATATATAATATAACATATTTTATAGAATAGCATCTGCTTGCACTGAAGACAATGAAAACACTGAAGGTGTTTAATGGAGACTGTCGTCTAAAAGAGACAAGCCACTATTGTGTATATGATAATATATTTTATAGCGTCGTTGCGTTGGTCTGTGACTAAGAAAAACGGTATATAAATAAACTTGAACTTGAAATATATGCTAATACATTAAGGTAACACATTTTTGATAACAAGAACAAAAGATTTGTGAGTGTGCGATTTAACTCAAATTAATTTTCGTAGTAATTCAAATCATCGAAGAGTTTTGAATTAGTTCTGTGTTGTAACACGTTCTCATCAGCAAGTGTGTGTGTGTGTGTGTGTATAGTTTCAGTTGAAATGTAATAAACACTAGCTAGCACATGCAACGTTTAGCCTGAAAACAAAGCATTTATTAAAAGGATGTTATGCACGTAATAATATAATAAAACATAATTTTTATGAACATGGCGATGACAGCTCTCGAGTGCTAACGAAGACACACTAATGCGTGCAAACACAATCATCTTATAATAAATGTTTTCAACGTATTTAGTTGTAATATTTTTAGTGTTGTGAGCCTAAATACATATACAAAAAGGAAATATTTTGTGCTTGACTTGATTTAAACATTAATTTTTTTTCTACATTTTCATGTTTCATGTATTTCAATAAGAACTTCTGTTAGCTAATCTTCATCATTGTTCATCAGTAACATCACCTTCATCACCGTCATCTGCGTCATCTTCATCTTTGTCCTCAGTGTCTCCATCTTCATCATCATCTATGTCTTTTTTGTCACCATCGTCATCAGTGTCTATTTCATCACCATCATCATCTGTGTCTTTTTTGTCACCATCGTCATCATCATCATCTGTGTCTTTTTTGTCACCATTGTCATCAGTGTCTTTTTCATCATCATCATCATCATCATCTGTGTCTTTTTCATCATCATCAGTGTCTTTTTCATCTTCATCATCATCATCAGTGTCTTTTTTATCTTCATCCTCATCTGTGTCTTTTTCGTCTCTGTCTTTTGTGTCGTCTTCTCTGTCTTCTTTTTTATCATCTGTGTCATTTTCCTCTACATCTGTCTCTTCTTCATCACTGTCGCCACGATCTTCATTATGTTGTTCTTGCTTTTCATCACTCTCTACCTCGTTGTCATCTCCATCATCATCAACTTCTTGCCCCTCTTTTTCTTTATCATCATACTCCTTTTTCACATCTTTTTCTTTATCCTCGTCATCATCATCATCATCGTCATCTTTCTCATTCACCTCTTTTTCATCTGACTCGTCCTCATCTTCACTTCCTCCTCCTGTCTCGTTCTGCATCTCCTCTTCTTCATTCTTTTCTTGTTCATTCTCGCTATCTTTCATCCCATTCTCTCCATCCTTTCCGTTCTCTTCTCTCCCTTCATCAAATCCTCCATTGTCTTCATATTCAGCATTACCCTCATCCTCATTGTCTTCTAGATTCTCATCTTCCACTTCTCCATTTTCTGTTTCTTCTTCATCACTTATATCTTCGGAGTCACTCTAAAAGTAAAAAAAAATCACGACTAAATAATAACAAGGTTATTATATGGAGAAAATACAGTATAGAGAAGAGAAATTGTTCTATACCTCGTCATCTTCTTCTGAACTTTCCGATCTTGCTATTCTTTTGTGCTAATTATAAAAGAAAAGAACAAATTGCATAAAACATCCGGCAATACACTGATCCATCTATACACTGTATCAAATAAGAGTAACCACTTTTCAATAATTTTTTTTAATCGTATAACCATATACAAACATGATGTTTCAACACTTTTTATGTCCATGGTGTGTGTGTTTGACTGACTGAGTGGAATATCTGTTTAAATAAAGAACTGTGAAAATAAATCGCTGCACACTTTACAAACAATTGTAAATTATTTTTGCAAATTCTTTCAAGTATGGTTCCAAAACAATTGGTCAAATTAAAACAATTGACAATATTAACAATTCAATAAAAGAAATAAGTAAAAAAAATTGAATTATCATAAACAGTAGTGTGTATGTATATGCTCATTAGCATAAGTATTATTGTATGTGTCAGTGTGTTATTGGTTAAATATAGAAATTCTGTAATAATAATAATAATAATACAAATAGTGAAAATATTTATTTATAAATTGATAATAAAGAATTGCCAGGATATTGTAATTATAAAAATGGGTTTATGCGTACGTGCACTGTATATTTTTTTATTTAATTAAGAATAAAAAAGCAATATCACAAATGTTAAAAAATAATAATGCAGCATATTACATAATACATACATTATCATAAATAACAGTAAGTGAAAGAGTGCGTGTATAATTACAACACTTACTGGAAGAGTGTGACCAAAGGCCAAAAGACACAAAACCAGCAAAGTGATCTTCATCCTTAAACAAAGAGTAAATAACACACACTTCAGGTAACACCTCGGGTAAACAGGCGGATTTACGGTCTTACGGTCTTACCCTGTCGTCAGTGTGAAGAGTGTTAAAGAAGAATCCCTTTTCTCGCAGTCCGGAATATTAAATACAATTAACGCTGAGGATGAGCATTTAAACAATAGTTCAAACGTCTTCAACCAATCAGAAGAGGCCGAGCTTGCGGGGGCGGTCAGACGAGACGCTGCGTCGTTTAATGACAATAACACCGCGGCTATAAAGATCTATTTGTGAGGCTGTGACTAAACCACAGACGACCCCTGTGACCCCAAGCTGGTCATGAATACCAGTCCAGATGTTTATTACAGACTTTTCATTTCTTTCAGACACGTGTGCGTTATTAAAAACATTGGTGGACAGTTTATGGCCTGAAGTGGTTTCTACAGAGTCCGAATCCGTCTCAGACGTCCAGACACTCGGCGGAGTCACGACACGTAGAACTAATAGTTTCGCGTCTTGTTCTTGAATTGCATAACTGTAAATGGGAGCATGATCCTACAGTTATGCAATTCATGTAAACGTGGATAATTGCTCTGAACGTTCTTATTCAATGTGTAATTGAATTTTTATTATAGACGTTTAGGTGACCATATTTTGATTTGACAAAAAAGAGGACAATCAAATTCAGACAGGCGTCACTGAGGTTGATGAGGATGCTTTAACATGCTTCAATGGTGCAAAATTAACTCCTGTAATTAAATAAAAATCTGTAAAAATTGGTAACAAAACAATAATCTTAGACTTAAAAAATAAAAAGAATTTATTATGGACATGGTGCTCAAGTATTCAGGCTTTGGATTTTGGATTTGGATTGCCTGTGGATAAAATCTGATTTTTATTAATCTCAATCACCGCCCAGAGGGCAGAATAGAGAATAAGTGGTGACCAGGGTTTGTGGCGTCAGTAGTAATTGTTTCCATCGGTTCCATTCCGGCGTTTCCATCAGCATGAAGAAGGCTTTCCTGCGCCGGGGAGTTCACCCGGTCGGAGAAGCAACAGCGCGTTGCCACAGAAATATGCTTTTGCAACTTGTTAATAAACAGTTCTTGCAAAGTTGTTCCTGTCTGTACCGTGTCTCACGTTTGGGCTCAGCGGTCACCAGTGTGCGGCACGACACGAGCACGACTATTGTGACAAGCTGTAAGGTGGCTCTCTCCGGCGGACTGTGTGGACCAGTGGGCGCGGTTGCCAGATGTTTCGACCTGGGTGTTGAGCACCATTTCCCAGGGCTACACAATCCAGTTTCAGCGCAGACCGCCGCGGTTCAGGGTCGTGCTGCAGTCGCTAGTGTCGGAGCGGGACGCCCCATTGCTGCGGGAGGAGGTCTCGTCGCTGCTGTGCAAGGGTTCCAGACGGAGACATAGACAGCGGTTGTTACCAGAGGTGTCAATTAACGAAGTAATACTACTTTGTTACCTAACAAAGTAGAAATTTGGTTTACTTTTACTTTTATAGAGTATTTCTTTTTCCGCTTACTTTCTACTTGTTACCGGTTAGTTTTATTTCCGTGTTGAATCGATATAAAAAAAAACATCCGGACAAATCACGCCGGTGATTGTGGTTGGATGAGACGTATCATTCCGACACCCTATTGGTTTGCGTAAGGTCCGTCACACCTGCGCATCGCGCTTTGTCGGCGAAAGAATGACGGAGAGGAGAGGCGGCTTTATGGATTCGATTAGTGTCAATACGGTTAGAGCAAAAACGGCGCCGCGGCGCGCTTGCGCACACATCTCAAAATACTCCCTTCATCTTTTCTGCACACTCTCCTGGGTTGTTAGTACATTTCCATTTCTGTCTTTTATAACTCTTATCTGCTGTACATCCTTCCCATCCCTATCTCTCTGCCTGGCTAGCCTGTACAAGTCCTTCTCTCCTTCCTTTGTGTCTAACCTGTCATACAGCTCATCATATGCTTTCTGTTTGGCCTTCGCCACCTCCCTCTTCACTCTGTGCTGCACTTCCTTGTACTCCTGTCTACAGTACTTTCCTCAGTCCTTTCTAGATCCCACTTTCTCTGGATGCAGTCCTGTACTTCCTTATTCCACCACCAAGTGTCCTTATCTTATATCCTCCGACCAGATAAAACACCCAGCACCTTCCTACCTGTTTCCCTGATAACCTCTGCTGTAGTTTCCCAGTCATGAGGCAGCTCTTCCTGATCAACCAGAGCCTGTCTCAATCTCAGCCTGAATTCTTCGCAAGCTCCTTCATCCTTCAACTTTCACCACTTGGTCTTCTGTTCTGTCTTCCCTCTATTCTTCTTCTTCCTGACCACCAACGACATCTTACACACCACCATGCGGTGCTGTCTGGCTACACTCTCTCCTACCACCACTTTGCAGTCACTAACCTCTCTCAAATGGCCTCGTCTACATAGGATGTAGTCAACCTGTGTAATTCTTCCTCCACTCTTGTATGTCACTCTGTGTTCCTCTCTCTTTTGGAAGTAAGTGTTGACTACAGCATTTCCATCCTCTTAGCAAAGTCTACCACCATCTGTCCTTCTAGGTTCCGTTCCTTCACACCAAACCTGCCCATCACATCCTCATCACCTCTGCTCCCCTCACCAACATGACCATTGAAGTCTGCTCCAACAACCAGTCTCTCCCCTCTGGGAATACTCTCTACGACCCCATCAAACTTTTTGACACACATTTCTGGACAAGCATTAGAATGGTTTAGGTCGTGTCTTTCTGATCGCTCTCA
This sequence comes from Paedocypris micromegethes, assembly GCA_028031935.1. Lineage (NCBI taxonomy): Eukaryota > Metazoa > Chordata > Actinopteri > Cypriniformes > Paedocypris > Paedocypris micromegethes. The sequence goes on from CM051495.1 coordinate 7,107,996, forward strand.
TTTTGTCCATGTAAATGAGTCTCATCACCCAGATTTAGTGTTAAATATGGTGTTCCACAAGGCTCAGTGCTCGGCCCAATCCTATTCTCACTTTATATGCTTCCTCTAGGGGACTTAATCAGAAGGCATGGTCATAGCTTCCACTGTTACGTAGATGATACACAATTTTATTTCTCTGCACGGCCTAACGAAATCTGAAAATTTGCCAATATACTAGATTGTTTCAACGACATTAGTTATTGGATGACAAGTAATTTTCTCATGCTGAACTCAGACAAAACCGAATTATTACTTGTTGACTCAAACTTAAAGACTGATGCACCTGAATACAGCATTGATCTTAACGGGCTTGAAATCTCATCCTCACCAAAAGTGAAAAGGTGTCATCTTAGGTGTCATTTTAGATAGCAAACTCTCTTTTGAAAGTCACATACACAACGTCTGTAGAACTGCCTTTTTTCACCTGCGGAATATCTCAAAGCTGCGTCACTTGCTCTCCCGACCGGATGCAGAAAGACGGATACATGCGTATAAGACATCACGGTTATATTACTGTAATGGTCTTCTGGGAGGTTCTCCTACCAAACTAATAGATAAACTTCAGTTAGTTCAGAATGCAGCAGCTAGATTACTCACCAGAACCAAAAAGTATAGTCATATTAGTCCAGTGTTAATGTCGCTACACTGGTTACCTGTTAATTGTCGCATTCAGTTTAAAATTCTCTTAATCACTTACAAAGCACTAAACGGTTTAGCTCCACTATATCTCAGTGTGCTCATCACTTACTAAAAGCCTACACGAGTCCAGCACTCTCAAACCCTAGCCAGCTTATAACACAACAAATCTCTAAAATCTACCAGGGAGGAAGATCTTTTGCATACTTAGCACCCAAACTATGGAATGCTCTGCCTAGTCCAATTTGAGACGCAGAATGAGTCAATTTAAGTCTAGACTGAAGACGCATCTCTTCAAAGAAGCATATATTGACCTGTTAATAACTTACAGAAGAAATGTATATAATCGTATAGAAAGGCTGCCTAATTTAGTGCTCGGAACGGAATCACACCTGCATCTCCTGAAACTGTCAAAATCTTTAATTATGGTACTTCAAGTTTTTCTGATTGCTTTGTTTTTTTTGTGTTTCACTCCTCTCCTGAGCGCCGATCGCCGTACGACCGGAATCTCCTATGAGCTTCGGGTTCATCTTTTCTATGCCTCCTGGAGACCTGATGACGCTGTTTACATGGAGAAATGGAGCCGCCTCTTTCCCCACTCGGTAGGGAAAATCCTTCCGGAACCATCATTAAAATGGCGCGGAACAACCAATGCATTGAGTTTGTAGTGTTAGAATGCTAGAGAAGACTGGCACCAGTGAGCTGCGTTCTCCTCCTCGTTAGAGAGGTTTTTTACCTGGCCACTGTCGCATATGTGCTTGCTCACTGGTCTTTGTCTTGTCATAGTCATAGTGATAATCATAGCCATTTACCTAACACCAACAACCAGACGATCAAACAAATAAAAAGCAACAATTCTCTTACATATTCACACGTGCACTTTGAGACAGTGAAATTACAGTTTGAACTTGAATGCGACGAAAGTGGAGCATTTGCACAGGAGGCGGAGACAGTGGAGGTGTAAAAGAAACTTTGTATTGAAAGAGACAATAATGTCTAGTACAGTACTGTCTATAACCAATAACGTAGAGTTTGTCATACAGTAAAATAAAAACTACTCGTTCTAATATTCTCAAACATTGTATTTCAAGAGACAATGTCTATTACAATCTTGTATTAGTGTGATGTCTTGGAACTAAAAGATTTCTTTTTCATTAAAAAAATAGGATAAAAAGAGAAGCTGCAGTTTGTCATACAGTAACAATAAACTGCACGTTCTAATTTTCTCAAATTACACATAGTGTGTAATGACCGTTTTGAGTTGGAAAACAGGTTGAGTTTCACATGTTGTTCAGAAGGTGATTTTAATAAGTTCGACAGGCTGAAGGCATCGTCAACATGCAGGCAGCGGTCAAATCCAGAAAAGCAACACCACCGGCAAGAACCGAGAACACAGGCAGAGATCAACACCAACACTATCCAGAACATTGCACAATGTTTTACACATTGAAAAATGTACACTTGAAACAAACCGGTTTTGAAATGGTATATAATATCAAAACTTAAATTTAAGTGTGTACATTTAAACTTACCCAGTTGGTCCATGGTGCTTCAGATCCTGGTGACTTGCGTGTTGATCATAACCAGTGTTGGGTGTAACACGTTAGTGTAATTAAATTACTTTTTCACTGAAAAAGTAAAGTAACGAATTACTGTTCATTTTTAAGTAATTTAATTACAGTTACTTTCAATGTACTTGCGTTACAATATAAAATAATTAAATTCGCTGAATCTCATTGTTTATTTTTTTTTTTTATTTATCTTATTTTTGTAAAAGTTTAATTTTCCGCTTCAAAATCGCTTTGTGGCTGGTGCACGTGATTCGCGACAGTTTGCGACGGTCGTGTTTAAAGGGGCAGAGACGTCCGGCTCGGGCGCTCGGGCGGACACGGTCGGACTCGGCAGCTGCAGCTATAGTGACGGTTTTCCGTAAAGACAATACGTGTTCAAGTCACTTCGCTGTTGTGAAACGTCTTGGTTACTTGCGTAACCTCTGTTTCCTGAATAAGTCAGGGAACGAGACGTCAGTCAGAGACCTGACTATGGGACATCGGATGCGTTAGCCATTCGCGTTCATTCTTACGAACCGGCCAATGAACGGTCAAGTTCAATGGCTGCATGAATTTGCATGCCACCTCTGACCCGTACCAGCTGGTATAAAAGGGCGGTGGCGTGCCACATGCAAATACCTTTCGCTGATTGAAGCCGGTCGGGCCAACGCAGACTTCCAGCGGCATACCCTGAATGTGGCGGCGGAAAGTGACGTCTCGTTCCCTGACTTATTCAAATCCAGTGCGAGAGTCTCTGCTTGGTGACGGCATTCCCTTTCTGTCGACCACCATAGCAGACAAAGAGCTGTTGCGAGCTTCTGAAGCTCCCTGTGCGCCGTAAGTATGTGCGTATAGCGCGGACTGGGCACAGTGGGTGACCGGCCAGGTCTTGCTCCCCAGCGGGGAGGGCCTGCAACGTCACTACCTGATCCCTGAAGGGGGTAGTGGGCACTTTGGGCACGTAACCGGGCCTGGGTCTCAGCACTAAGTGTGAGTCTCCAGGGCCAAAGGTCAGGCACTGAGGATCTGCAGAGAACGCCTCTAGGTTCCCGACCCGTTTCACTGAGGCCAATGCTAGTAAGAGCGAGGCCTTCAGTGTGAGCAGCCTGAGACTCGTAGTCTCTAGCGGCTCGAAGGGGGGAGAGCGGAGGGTCGCCAACACCAAGCTCAAATCCCACACTGGGGTCGGGGGAGGTCTGGAAGGGCGAACCCTTCTAGCACCTCTAAGAAACCTAGTCGTCAGGTCGTGCCGGCCTACCGTCTTCCCCTCGATGAGGTCATGTGCAGCGGATATCGCGGCCACATAGACTCTCAGAGTGGAAGGGGCCACGCTTTCCTCAAGTTTCTGCTGGAGAAACGAGAGAACCATACAGACGGGGCAACTCAGTGGATTTTCGTTTTTCTGGCGGCACCAGGTGACGAAGGTCTGCCACTTCAGGTCGTACAATCATCTTGTAGACGGTGCACGTGCCTGAGCGATAGTGTCCTGTACCGACCGTGGCAGATCGTCTAACGAGGTGACCCGTCCCGCGGCCAGACATGGAGGTTCCAGAGGTCTGGTCGTGGGTGCCAGAGCGAGTCCTGTGCTTGTGAGAGGAGGTCCGCTCTCAAAGGTAACTGCCTCAGAGGGGACGTGACGAGATCCATGAGATCTGACGTCCAGGTCTTGTCGGGCCAATAAGGGGCGATCAAGAGAACCTGATGACCCTCCTTCCTGACTCGACCCAGTAGCTGGGGAATCAGGGTAACTGGCGGGAAGTCGTACTTCCTCATGTGGTTAGGCCATGGGTGGGCAAACGCGTTTACACCGAGTGGCGCCTCGGTTAGCGCCAACCAGAGTGGACAGTGGGTCGATTCGTCTGAGGCAAAGAGATCTATCTGTACCAGACCGAATTCCTCCCACACCTCTGTCACCACTTGAGCGTTCAGCCTCCGTTCACCAGGGGCAGGGCCCTGGCTCGACAGTGCATCCGCGGCTGTGTTGAGGATGCCTTGAATGTGGACTGCCACCAGAGACCTGAGTCTCGACAGACACCACAGCCAGAGGCAACGTGCGAGCGTGTTCAAGCGGTGCGAGCTCAAACCGCCTTGACGGTTGATAGCTACTGCAACTACGCTGTCTGACTTGACCAGCACATGCTACCCTCGGCCTTGCCCGCGCAAGTTCTGGCCCGACCGACGGCCAGAAACTCTGCGGCCGTTGCACACTGCTCCTCACCCCGTGTTGGATGCATCCGTGGATACCACAACACGACGGGAGACCGTTCCTCATGGGACACCTGTCCGTAGGAAACTCGTCTCTGACCAAGGGTGGAGCAGGTGGAGACACTCGGGTGTGACTAATACCCGGTATCTCCCCAGCCGCCAGGCTCGTTTTGGGAGCTCGTCCCTGATCCAGAACTGAAGGGGCCGCATGTGTAACTTGCCTAGCGGAGTCACCGCGGAGGCAGACGCCATGCGGCCTTGGATCCTCTGGAAGTGTTTGCACTGAACCCGGACCCCGGGTGTGAACACTTCCAGCTGATTCCGGATACTGAGGCGAGGGAGTTCCTCATCCCGTCTGAGTCTGCAGGCAGCCGGAGTCCGTCTGACAACCGACCTCTCACCATATCGGGAAGTGCCGGCCGGAGCCTGCTCCTCGACCGACCTGGTGAGTAGGGGGTCTCTCTCCCCCATGACAGAGGAGAGCATGACCCCCGACCTGGAACTCCATCGGGCCGAGGCCCTCCGGAGCTCCGGTCTTCTACCGCGCAGGGAATATCCGGTGTTAGCGGGCAACTCGACCCGCGAGGGAACAGAGGAGGCCTCTGTTCCTCGGTAGGAGTGGAGGGAGTGTGAGAGTAACACCATAGGTGGTAGCCCCACTTCTGTGTCCACCTGTGGATGGACTTCGACAGTGGTGGCTCGATTGCTCCCTCCACTCCGAACACATCAGGATCGCAAGGGAGGCCTTTTGGCGTCGCCGGCGCCTACCAGCTGGAGATGCTTTCGCCATGGGCCTGGAAAAGACATGCGAAATAGCTTTAGTCTGCAGCTGGAGGGTGGAGAACTGTTTGCACAGCTGCTCCACCATGTCGCCAAAGAGGCCCGACCTAGAGATGGGCGCATTTAGGAACTGGTTCCTATCTGCGCTCGGCATGTCTGAGAGATCGAGCCATTGGTGGCGCTCCTGAACCACCCAAGTTGCCATCGACGCCCCTGTCGTGCGTGCTGCGACCATGGCTGCCCGTAGGATAAGGTCGATAGTCACACGCACTTCCGAACGCCGATGCTACACCGGGAAATGCCAGAGATTCCTCGCGAACTAAAGCGGAGAAGACGTGGATCCCGTGCTGGAGCTCTGTGTCGGACTAAAAAGAGACGGTACCGACCCACCCTGCCGTCCATCGTAATGGGAAACGTTAGATCGCTTCCTAACAAGATGGATGGGCTAACCGCACTCACCCGGCATCAGAGGGAATTTCGGCAAACTAGCATCATGGTGTTTACAGAGACATGGCTAACAGCGCTAACTCCGGACACCGCTGTGACCCTGGACGGTTTTCAGCTGACCCGAGCAGACAGGACGACGGAGAGCGGTAAGAAGAAGGGAGGCGGAGTGGCAGTATTTGTGAATAACAGATGGTGTAAATCTACTCACATCACTGTTAAAGAGCAAATCTGTAATAAGGACATTGAACTGTTAGCTGTTAGCATGAGGCCATTCTATCTGCCGAGGGAGTTTTCGCATGTTATTACAATAGCTGCGTATATCCCCCCCTCTGCTAACAGTGAAGCTGCGTGTGATGTTCTGCACTCCGTGGTTAACAGGCTTCTGACCCAAAGCCCAAACAGCCTTCTTCTGATCTCAGGGGACTTCAACCATGCCCCCCCTTCGTCTACACTACCAACATTTACCCAGTACGTCTCATGTCTCACCAGAGACAACAGAACATTGGACCTACTGTATGCGAACTCCAAGGAAGCATACACTTCAACTGCTCTTCCACCTCTGGGAAAATCTGACCACAACCTGGTTTATCTCCTGCCCGTGTACAAACCCATTGTATGTAGGCAACCAGCTGTCTCCCGTACTATAAGAACGTGGAATGATGGCGCCGAGGAGGCCCTGAAAGACTGCTTCGACACTACTGTGTGGGAGGAACTGTGTAGTCCACACGGGGAGGACATTGATGGTCTAACAGTATGTATAACCGAATACATCAATTTCTGTGTGGAAAACACTGTACCCACCAGGAAAGTACGGTGCTTCTCCAACAATAAACCATGGATCACTCCTGGAATAAAGTCGCTTCTAAAGGAGAAGAAGAGGGCCTTTAAATCAGGAAACAAGGAGGAGCTGAAAGCTGTGCAGAAAGAGCTGAGACGCAACATCAGACAGGGAAAGGTAAACTACAAAAGGAAGATGGAGGAGCAGCTGCAGCAGAACAATGTCAGCGGAGTGTGGCGGGGGCTCAGGACCATCACTGGCCCAGCACTCAGGCTGAGGGAGACCAGACGTGGGTTAACGACTTGAATTTATTTTTCAATAGATTTGACCAGTTACCCTCCCCCACCTTGTCTCCACTGCTGCTGCAATCAACAACCTCCTCTGTGAACCTTTTCAACACCTCTGAATGCACAACCGTCAGCACCCTACCCCCTCCACCCCCCACACTGCCCCTCACACGAGCCCAGGTGAGAAAGCAGCTAAGCAGAACCAAGGCGAGGAAAGCATCGGGACCAGACGGCATCAGCTCCAGGCTGCTAAAAACCTGTGCAGATGAACTGTGCAGTGTTATGCTGTACTTGTTCAAATTGAGCCTGAAGCTGGGGAAGGTACCGCTGCTGTGGAAGACATCCTGCGTGGTACCGGTACCAAAATCGTCTCGACCAGCTGACTTCAAGGACTACAGACCGGTGGCACTGACATCTCATCTGATGAAGACGATGGAGAGACTGGTGCTCACCCATCTGCGTCCTATGGTCAGCCAGTCAATGGACCCGCTGCAGTTCGCCTACCAGACCGGTGTCGGAGTTGAGGATGCTGTCATCTTCCTCCTGAACAGAGCTCTGTCTCACCTGGACCAGGTTGGAAGCTCTGTGAGAATCATGTTTTTTGATTTTTCCAGCGCTTTCAACACCATTCAACCTATGCTGCTGAGGGACAAGTTGTTGGACATGGGGGTGGACCCACATCTGTCTGCATGGGTTCTAAATTACCTCACAAACCGACTGCAGTATGTGAGGGCCGGCCACTGCGACTCGGACATGGTAGTCTGTAGTACAGGAGCGCCACAAGGAACAGTTCTTGCACAGTTTCTCTTCACTGTTTACACCGCTGACTTCATGTGTAACTCAGCATCCCGTCACCTGCAGAAGTTCTCGGATGACTCTGCCATTGTCGGCTTGATTAAGGATGACGATGACAGAGAGTACCGTGAACTGATTCAGAACTTTGTGGACTGGTGCCAGATGAACTATCTCCAGATAAATGCAGGAAAGACAAAGGAGATGGTGGTAGACTTCCGCAGGCAAACACACGCATCAGCACCGGTGAACATCCAAGGTAGGGATATTGAGAGGGTTGTATCCTACAAGTACTTGGGTGTTCACCTGAACAATAAACTGGACTGGTCACATAACATAGAAGCAATTTATAAAAAGGGACAGAGCAGACTATATCTGCTAAGGAGACTCAGGTCCTTTGGAGTCCAGGGACCACTACTAAAGACATTTTATGATTCTGTGGTGGCATCAGCCATCTTCTATGGAGTGGTCTTCTGGTGCAGCAGCATCTCAGCAGCAGACAGGAGGAGACTGGAGAAGCTGGTCAGGAGGGCAAGCTCTGTTCTGGGGCTGCCCCTTGATTCAATGCAGGAGGTGGGGGAGAGGAGGATGGTAGCTAAGCTATCATCCATGATGGAGAACGATGCCCACCCGCTGTTTGAAGCAGTGTCATCACTGTGCAGCTCCTTCAGTGACAGGCTAAAACATCCAATATGCCTAAAGGAGCGACACCGTAGGTCGTTCCTACCTGCTGCTGTGAGACTCTACAACCTGAACTGCTCCCAGTGAACCACTCTAAACTGTGTCCCACAATAACTCCCTGACTGTTGTGATTGTGCAATAGGTATCCGGTGCATGTGCAATACCTGTAAACTGTGCAAACTTAGTATAAATGTGTGTAAATATGTTACATTTCATATATTTTCTTATATTTTTACTTTTTACCGTATTTATACAAATTGTTCTTGTTGTTTCTGGTTAAATTGTACTGCTGCTGCAACACTGAAATTTCCCCCTTGTGGGGACGAATAAAGGACTTTCAATTCAATTCAATCAATCAATTCAAATCAGGGGGCGCTGCTTTCGTTCCGAGCTCCGCCAGCAACTGTGCCTGGTAAACGGCAATAGCCGACAGTGCGTGGAGCGCGGATGCGGTCTGGCCATTGTAAGCGTAGCCCTTAGCGTTTAGCGCGTACAGGAACTTCGCTGACTTGCCTGGAAGCCTTGGACGGTCCCTCCAGGAAGCGGCTACTTTCGGACACAAAATGGTCGTGATAGCCCGTTCCGTGGTGGGAAAGTCCAAATAGCCCCGGGAAGACCACCTGTGAGGGAAGTGAGGAAGGAGTCACTGCCAACACGCGAGCGTGCCACCAGGGGGGCTTGCCACGTCTTGGTCAGCTCCTCGTGCAGCTCAGGAAAGAACGGAACCCGGGCCGTCCTCGGCTGCTTATCCGATGGACGCGCCGGGCACCAATCATCCAACCGCGAAGGGACAGGTTGAGGTTGAGTCTCCACCTCTAATCCTACCTTCTTCGCGGCGCGAGCTGACACTTCCACAAACGGGTTATCGAAACGTGATCGCGCCGGCGTCTTTGCAGGCGCCACGACCATATCCTCCAACGCTGAGAGTGAGTCATCCTTCGATGGAAACTCAAGCGACTGATCGTCTCGGATGAATCCAGCAAAGCATCAGAGTCTGGTGCTTTGACGGAGAGTTCTAATGACCGGATTCGGTAGTGGATACTACGGGATGGGGACCCGAGATCGTCATCTACCCTATCTCCCCACGATCCTCGCCACGGGAGGACGCTGTGGCTGCAGACGGGGTTTCCCGGAGGAAATCCCATCTCTTCCGCAGTGTCACGATCGGCATGCGTTCACACACCGAGCACGAACTTGACACGAGCGCCGCATCCGCATGCGCCGCACCCAAACAGCGGACGCAGCGCTCGTGCTCATCCGACGGCGACAGCCACTTACCGCAATCAGAAGATTTGCACAAGCAAGACTCCATCCTTAAAAGGACGTGTCGAGCGCTCTGAAGCTTTTTCAGATAAAAACTCTTCGCCGATGTAACAAGGAGTTTTCAACTGCTTCCGGGGTCTTTTCGGAGATGCGAAAACCAGCTTGGATTACTGCAGAGTTCCAACGAAGAGCCTTATCGAGTTGGTTGCAGAGATGAAACGACGATCTGGCTTCAATCATCTGAAAGGTATTTGCATGTGGCACGCCACCGCCCTTTTATACCAGCTGGTACGGGTAAGAGGTGGCATGCAAATTCATGCAGCCATTGAACTTGACCGTTCATTGGCCGGTTCGTAAGAATGAACGCGAATGGCTAACGCATCCGATGTCCCATAGTCAGGTCTCTGACTGACGTCAAAGTGACCTGACTATGAAAGGGAACATAACTTAATACTTATATACAGATAACTTAGTGTGAAAATTTCTTCATTTACAAGTTACAAGTCACCGATTCCTAAAAGACTTGGGATTATATAAAAATATTTTACTCGTACTGAATTTAGGCTAAAAAACACAAAGAAATGTAAAAGACTAGAAACTCTTCATGAGGTTTTATTTCCTAATACATAAATGAAATTTACATTTCAATGTTTCATAATAGCAGAACAAAACTTGTAAAAAAAAACAAAAAAAAAAAAAGTCAAACTCAAATCTGCACATAAGTGCAACTGCTAATTCACTTTTACATTCATCCAGCATCCTGTAGATGGAAATATTACCTGTCCGCCCAAGAAATTAACAGCGCTAGAACAAAATGCAGACTTGTCGCGCACTACCATGTTACCGGTAACGGTAAGTGTCCATTCAAATGAAGTTTAGTAAAAATACTGATGAAGAGTACAGATACTCATTCACAAATGTCGTTGTAGTAGAAAGTAAAAGTTGCTATTATTTATGAAACTCAGTGCAAGTACAAAGTAGCCAAAAAATACTTACGTAACAAAGTTACGTTTTCTATTTTTACTAGTATGTTGCACCACAATGGAATGTTCAACCTAGCACATTTTGAGATTCAGACATGTTAATTCACTAGACTAGTCTAGACTGAGAGCGTCGTCTACACTAACGGAATCCTTTACTATCTTCCCGTGCTCTCAAGGTCGTCAGTGTTCTACACTTCTGCTCCTACGAGGAACTTGTGCAGTGTCTGGAGATGGTGTGGCTCTTTACAGCTAAAGGGTTAGTGTTTACTACTGTAAAAAAACACACATTTTTAAACATATATTTTACATAACTGCTTGTCGTAACAAATACAGTAGAATTGTGGGAAATTTTTGTTGCTATGAAATACTATTTAGAATTTTGTGTGTTGGAGAGTCTTGTGTAAAATGGCAGTTTGCTGACTGATGATGGGTGTGACGGAGAAAAACTTATCAGACTCACACACACACATACATACACACACGCACGCGCACACACACATTTGGTGACATACAAACATTTGAATCATTTATTTATTGAGGTTGAACTGTTCCAAATTTAGGTGTATGCGTGTGTGTGTGTGTGTGTGTGTGTGTGCGTGTGTGTGTGCACACATGGGATTACATTTGCTTTCAATTTCGTTGGTGGTTAGATTCAACTTCAAAATTTGTTTCATCATTTAATAATCTTTTATTTTAAATTTTTGAACAGGGATGAATTCTGATTTCTAATGTCTAGTATTTTTTTTCCTGGCAAGGGACATTTTCTGAAAACACACACACACACACACACGGGTAAGTTCAGTTTCTTCATTTTTCATGCTTCGCTCTGTAAATTCTGTATGATCATTTTTGAAAAGTAATTAATCCTACTCTTTTTCTATGTAATTTGAAACATTACAAACATGCTTTTGTTAAAGCATCCTTTTTTTTTTACAGTTGTTTATTTAAAAAACAAAAGACTTTTTTGTTAGCGCAGGTTGAGATTCAGTTGAATGCTTCAACTATAATAGAAAATACATTTTAAATATTGATTTTGTTAAATCATAAATAAATAAAATTAATTAGTGTTTAGTGGTTGTATCCCTGACTCAACATAATTCAGTTTCCTTTTTTCCCATGTAACCTCATTTAATATTGTATTAATTACAGCATCCAATAAGTATAACTATAAGAAATGTTGTTTGATATTTTTAAATGTATTTATTTTATTTGTAAAAAAAAAAAAAAAGCACTTTTTAATGAAAAATGATCATTTTTTTTTTTTTTTTTTTTTTCAGATTAAATCTATAAACATTTAGATATAGAAACATGTCGGTTACAAACATTCAGAATATGGCAATTCTAAATTACTTTATAAATGATTGTATTGTAGTATTTACCAAGACATTTTAAAAACTGTAATAATGGTGTTTTGTATTTTATACTGGATATTTTAAGATTTTTTACAAGTATGAGTTTATGTTTCGTATAATTTTGTGTTTTTATTTTGTGATGTCCAGACTGATCTCCATCGTCTGAGTTAGTACCTGCTGTGATGAGCAGAACGTTTCCATCCAATGATGGGCGGAACCATCTGGAGGAAACACATAATGACATCATGTCTACACCTGGACACGCCCCTGGCAGGCCTCCGCCTCCAGCTCCTCCTCTCCCTCCGCCCCTTCCAGCAGAAAGCTGTGAAGAGAAGAGGAGCAGGATGCGGAGTTTCTTCTGGAAACCCATCCCAGAAGATTGTCTCAAAGACCAGGCTGGACCTAATGTATGGACCCGGAACCGAACAGATGCAGCCTTCCACATTGACCTAACAGCCCTCGAGGAGCTGTTTGGAGAAAAAGACGCACATCCAACCTCAACGACCCGAAGAAAGACGGATCCAAAAGGAGCTTCTGCTCAGCCGCTCCGCCAGCAGGTGAGAAGATTGGAGATTTGACTTCTAAAGACACTAAAGCAGGCATGTCCAAACTCCGGCCCGGGGGCCAATTGCCCATCTTCATATTTTCACTGGCCCGCAGCCTCTCTCAGAAAATCTATAATATCTTGTGTAAAAATGCTGTTTTATATTTCACCCATGGCACATGTTTTAACTTTTCTGCCTTAAAATGTCAATGCAGCTTGACTTTAAAACTTTAAAACGCCAAACCGTGCCATTTGCAGAACAATAATCATGACAAAATAATTGATTTTAATGTAAGGTTATTGGTTTAAATTGGTTTAAACGTTTCTACCAATTACCATTGGTAAATTGTTCATTACATAATTCATTACCAAATCTGTTTGAAAAAGTTTGAAAGTTGTGTCATGAATCTGTTTTAATCTGATTCACAATCATTAAAATCTTCAGTTGAAAATAAATAAATGTATGTAGTTATGATGTAAATTGTTTTAAAACAGTGTGTATTATCATGTACCGGCAAAATTTGTGGCGATAAAAAAAAAATGTCAGAATAAATATCTGACCCCCGCACAACTTCACTTTGTCACATTTAGCCCTGAGAGCAAAAATTTTGGACACCCATGCACTAAAGCGTTTGTGCATTCACTCTAGATCTCCATCCTGGACTCCAGGAGATGCATGAACATCTCCATCTTCCTCAAGCACTTTAAACAGTAAGTCCTCGCTAAGCCATTTTCTGTCAGCCATGATGGACACTGCTCCTGTTTAGCTCCAGCGAGTGTGTCCTGGATGCCGTTCTTCACGGAAGGTCTGGTGTGTTGCCTGCGGAGTTCCTCAGGAAGCTGCTGAGTCTCCTACCGGGGAGAGAAGAGGTGAGATTTAAACATCTCACCTCTTCTCCAGCATTTAAACATAGGGGCTGTAAAATGCCCTAAACGATTAATATTAAGTAAGCTTGAATTGCAGATGAAAAAGGTTGACATTTTCTCAGTGTGTGTGCTTATTGCTCAAATCAGATTTGTCCAGTACTAAATCCCTAAAGTAAGCAAACGTCTCGCAAACTTCCCGTAACTGTCTCTTTGCTCCTAACTATGCCATGTCCTGATACGACACTCTGAGACTCTTCTTCACGCTCTCAATGACTTAACAGTACATGGTGATGCTTTCCTCATCCGCAACTGATTCTCCTATACATATTCTGGTTTGGGCGTAACCGTTGTTACGTTTACGATCTTTTCTCTTCTGAATAAAGATTATAAATTGAGGAGCACAGAACAGAACAGAGACAGAAGCTCGAGAGATCTGAAGGAAACGGTTGCGGAGCTTTGTCTCAGTCTGTGTAACTTCTCGCTGATTTTTAAATTCACTTTAATCCATTATCTTTAATCCAATGGCTTTATTTCTTAAAGTAGTCGGTTTCGAAAAAAAGGTTTTTAAAGGATCTTAAACCCAACAGGGGGAAAGGAGTGAAGTGGTGCAACCATTGAGCAGTAGAAGATAAAAAAAAGATGCAATACAATACAAAACAAAATACAATACAATATGCAGTGCAATAAAATACATTACAGATTTTAATATGATAAGGATACAAATATACAAAACCTGTAGGGGGGGTGGTAAAGTGGAACCAAAAAGTTTCATGTCAGCAGTAAAGTATTGCTGGGGTTAAAATTTCCAAAATTCACAAAAATTTACCACATCACAACTAAGCTTTACACAATCCTTCTATAGACATTTGAGTGTATATTTTACTGTTTAGTCTACCCCGTAGACTTCCAGAAAAAGTTTTTTATTAAGATCTGAAAAAAAAATAAATACAATTTGCAGCAGCTTCTCTAGTGGTCAATTGCTGCCACCTGGTGATCCAATTATGTATTACAAGTGAATACTTGTTATCATTACGTTTTTTGAAAAAAATATATTATCAATGTCCCTGATGATAAGCTTAGCATATCACCAGTGATATACCGTGCGTTAAAGAAGTGTCCAAGTGTAAATTGATTTATGTGCAAGTGAAAAGTGGTCAGCGTGACAGTTCCTCTAGTAGGTGTTGGGACACCCTGGTTCAGACTCTGTACGGTCTGCGGGAAGAAGCTCCTCCTCCTTCTCTCCTTGGTTGCCCTCAGAGAACGAAAGCGTTTTCCTGAACGCAACATGGCGATGTGTGAGTGTTGAGTGTCTTCCTGACAGGTGAAGAAGCTGAAGATGTTCAGTGGAAGCCTGATGGATCTGCCGGCGGCGGACGCCTTCATGCATCAGCTGGTGCTTTTACCGCGGTACAGGAGATCTCACAGCTCCAGGGTGAAGGAGTGATGGAGTGATGGAGAGCGCTTCTTCTGTTGCAGGTATGAGGATCGTCTAGAGGCTCTGCTGCTGAATGAAGAGTTCTTCTCTCTACACGCCTCAATGAAACAAGACACGGCACTAGTTCTCTCTGCTGTTAAAGGTGTGCACTTCTCTCGCTCTTACTCCCTTTCTATCTTCCTCTCTCTTTCTGACTCACTCACTCACTCCCTGTCTTTCATTCCCTTTTTCTCTCTATCTGTCTATCTCTCTTTGGCTCTCACTCACTCACTCTCTCTATCTTACCCTTTTTCTCTACCGCTCTCTTTCTAACTCACTCACTCATTCACTCCCTATTTTTCACTCACCTTTTCTGTCTATCTCTTTGGCTCTCTCTTTCTCACTCACTCATTCACTCACACACTCTCTGACCCTTTCTCTCTTTTTTTCTGACTCACTCTCTCACTCACTCTCTCTGACTCATTCACTCACTCCACACTTCTTTCTTCCTGTCTTTTCTCTCTCTGTCTCTCTCCTTTTTTCTGTCTGTTTTTCTGTCTTTTCTCTCTGTCTCGTTATCCTTTTTCATTGCTCTCTTTTTCTATATCTAAATGTATCTACTTGTTTGTCTGTCTGCATTTGTCTTTATCTCTTTTTCTATTTGTCTATTTCTGTCTGTCTGTCTCCCACTCTCACTGTGTCTCTTGCCCCCCCACTTTTTTCTTTCTTTTTGTCTTCTGCACCCAGTTCTGTGTGTCACATTTGTGATGAATTATTATAGACATGTCTCTGTTTTCTCAGAGCTGTTAAATTGTGAGGAGCTGCATCACGTTCTTCATTTAGTTCTTCAAGCTGGAAACTTCATGAATTCTGTGAGTGTTTCAAAGAACAACACAAACTATTTACTCCTGTGTTCAGTTCATTACAATACATAATCTACAATCTCTGCCCCAATCTCAACTCTCTCTCTCTCTCTCTCTCTCTCTCTCTCTCTCTCTCTCTCTCTCTCTCTCTCTATCCCCCTCTACTCTACCCCCCTCTCTACTTCTCCCCCCACTCTCTTTCTCTACTTTTTTTCCCTCCCTTCTACTGTCTTTTTCCCTTCTTCCCTCTATCTCTCTCTTCTTAATTATCTCTCTCCCTCTCTTTCTCTCTCTCCTCTTTCTCTCCCTTTATCTCTCCCCATCTCATTGTCTCACTCTCTCTCTATCTCTTTCTCTTTCCCTCCTTTATCTCCCCCCATCTCTTTCTCTCAGGGAGTATCTGCTAGCGTTGCTAATGCTGTGGGCTTCAGACTTTCTTCTCTGCTGTCGCTGGCTGATACTAAAGCTAATAAACCTGGGATGAATCTGCTGAACTTTGTGGCTCTAGTAAGTGTCAATGTCTTATGGAGGTCAAATAGCATCTCTGTGCAAAGTTCAGGCACCGACAAGACTGATGGTGACGTGCTTTTGTCGGATTGAAGGAAGCTCAGAAGAAAAACCTGCTCATGTTTCCAGAGAAGCTTCCACATGTACAACAGGCGGCTCGGTGAGAAGAACCATTCATTACTCCTGAGAGCCAGATCCTCCATCACAGTTTGTGCTGAGAATGAGCATTGTGTGTGTGTGTGTGTGTGTGTGTGTGTAGTGTGTGTGTTGACAGTCTTCAAGAAGAGTTCAACACTCTGAGCACAAGAGTTCAGGAGCAGGAGCAGATCCTCACCACAGATGAAGATCTCCACACACAGTTTTGCTCTTTCCTAAAGGTTGAATTTTTTTTTCCGGCTTGAATGGAAAATGTGACGTTAGGGGTGCGTGGTATGAGTGAAATTTCATATCATGGTATTGGTGGGGGTTGACATTACATTTTAGTAGACCTTAATTACATTATTTGTACACAAAATTTGTATTCTTAATTTATTCAAAGTATGAAATTAGACACGGAGGTAACCTGGATAAGCATCTGCCATTTTAAATACATATCTTTTACATAAAAGTAGCCAAGGTGTTTATTAAAAAAATAAGAGAGTTGAAAAAGAGATGCCGGTTTACTGCTCACTACAGTGTGACGTATAAATGTGGATTTAGTTTCCTGACAGCATTTGTGTCCACTTCAGAAAGCTAAAGAAGCTCTAGAGGATCTGAGGACCAGCACCAGTGAGATGTTGAGAGAAGGTCACACTCTGATCCAGTTCTTCTGTGAGGATCAGGAACTGTTCACGCTGAACGACTGTTTCCAAGTCTTCCAGAACTTCTGCTGTAAATTTAAAAGAGCCGTTCAGGTAAATCACAAATGGAACCAGCTTAAGGAATTTCAACTGTCCTCGAACTAGTCACTTCAACTAGCTGAGGTGTAAAGAGAACTTAATAATCATACAGTAAAAATATGGATACCTTACTTAAGGTAATACTCCAATACAAGTTACAAGTCACCAATTCCACGAAGACTCAATAGTCGTAAAGTATGCAATTTTAAAGGCACTTGTGTATTTTAATCGTACTGAATTTAAGATAAAAAAAACACAAGATGAAAAACAAGAAACTCTTTATTTATGAGGTTTTTATTTTTTTATTTACTTCATCACACTAATTAACCACCTGGTTATTAAGTCGCTAACTCACATTCAGGCGATTTTGTTCACAAATAGCATCCTGTACCTTCTTCCTCGAAATTAGAGTATGTGGCGGTAGATACGCGGTAGAAGAAGATGCCAACTTGTTTTGCACAATCACAATGTAACGAGTAACAGAAAGTGTACATTCAAATGGGGTAACAAGACAAAATATACAGATAAACAAATAACAAGATACAGATACAAATGTGGTCAAGTAAACGTTTCTTATATTGTTGATACTCAAGTATAAAGAAGCCAAAAACATACTTGTGTAAAGTAACAAAGTCCATTTACTCAAGTACTTTACACCACTGCTTCAAAGTTTCTTTCTCCTCGCAGGAGAACATGGAGCGAATGATTTGGGAGGAGTCTCGGGGGAAGAGACTGAAAGAGATGGCGGTCAAGCAGCACTCAAGGGCGGGGCTTGAGGCTAGAGGAGGAGTCTGTGGCTTAAGGTCAACTAGAGAAACTGATATGAAGAGGGCTTTAGTGAGAGAGGGACTTGTGGAGCTTCTGGACGCCAGTCCTCTGCTACAGTTTGGTGGCGTCCATCGCTCACGTCAACGGAAAATCTGCCATAGCATGACTGGCCACGACATGAACTCTGACCCCAGTGCACACCATCTTTTACAAGGTCTCACTATCTCAGACAGGACAGCACCAACAAACTCTGAAGATCACAAAGACCCCATTTCTGCTCTGGATGATATTACGAAATCCAACTCTGATATTAAGTGCATCACAAAGCTTGAGCAAACATTGAGGGACGAAGGCCTTCAAACACTTCAGCAGAACTCAAGAGATGAGGAAAACTTTGCCTTGAGAACTTTGGGATTAGAATCTCACCGTAATACTATCACAGTCACAGCCGATCCCCATAACCAGCCCATCGCTCAACATAAGGGAAAAACAAGCGCCAAACTTCTGCCGAGGCCGAAATCTTCTCACAAAGCTCCACCCACAACGAACGCTCTTTTAACTACACAACGCTCCTCAAAGCCTGTTTCCCAGCTCATTGTGCGCAGCTCTGTCTCCTCAGAGACCAAGAGTTTGAGTAAAGTGGTTTCTCTCAGTCCGTCTGGCCCACAAAACCAGGTTCAAGGTGTTGCCAGGAAGAAGCAGGTGGCTCCCGAGGTGAAGATGTGTTCCCGACTCCGTGCCACTCCACCAGCCCCCATAGTCAAAACCACAGCGGGCTTCACTCGCAGCTCCACCACATCTAAACAGCCTCCACTGACTCGCTCGGCCTCTCTCAGGCTCTCCCAGCTACTCAAGCAGACGCAGACACTGTCCACTGCGCCCATGCCGCCCCCTGCTGGACATCTGAGGAAGAGCGGAAACGCCATCACGCCATCTCTTCCCACGAGAGCCCCGAGAAAGCAATAAGACCAATCAGATTAGTGCCAAAATTATCAAAGGTACATTTCTAAGATTCTAAGATAATAATTTCCAAGCAAAAAATTAAAAAGCAAACGTAACATCTGGCACTAATTTGATTCCATAAAAACCCACCTGTAGATTATGTAGCAGACAAAGTTACAGCAGTTGTAAGAGTGTTGCATTATAGCAATGGTAATAAGTACATGCTGAACAATTTGTAAGTTTCTTAATCTCTAATTAAAAATCTCTGATCAGGTTTGTGTTTGTGTAAGAAATATTAAACTGACCGAAGGAATGTGGTTTACTTTTGTCCAATTGCAGACAGACAGACAGAAAAAAAAACCAAGTTGAATTGTTCAGGAGAATGGTTTATTGGAAGGTTGCGGACGCTGGTGTTTTACAGACGTAGCGATAGCCGCGGGAGCAGTGGTCATCGTTATAGCGGCCGTCATGGTGGAAATGGGCACAGTCCTCACCACCGCCCAAACCGTGAGACTGCCAGTCGTCCGGCTGCCCGGGCATCCACTCACTGAACACACACACACACACACACACAGAGTTATTACTTGTTGATTCAAACTTAACGACTGATGCACCTGAATACAGCATAAATCTTCCTCACCAAAAGTGAAAAGCTTAGGTGTCATTTTAGATAGCAAACTCTTTTTTTTTGAAAGTCACGTACACAACTTTTGTAGAACTGCCTTTTTTCACCTCAGGAATATCTCAAAGTTGCGTCACATATTCTGTGTGCATATTTCAAAGTTTATTGTGATTTGTTTAGATTCACGTTTATTTTCCCTTTCTGTTATGTTAATGACAAGGATGTTTGGTCATTGACAGTTTTCTTTGATCATCTTGTTCCCCCACCAGTTCAGATAATATGAGTTGGTCCAATCAAGTTTAGGCGGGAAAACTGGCCTATTAAAGCCAGGGCATTTTGACTGTGAAGGGTTGACAGTTTTGTTAACTGTTACTCCTGTCTTGAGCAGATTTGTTCTTTTACTTTAAGTTTTTTTTTCTAAATAAATTTTTGGCTTCACCAAGTTGGCATCTCCGTGGCTCCTACCACTTCCCCTTGGCCTAGCTCGGGGCACGTTTTATCACACACACAGACATGAGAAGCATCTACGAATTAAAGTCCTCGCCGGACCTTCACCTCTTCATCATCACATACGGCGTCCCGTCCAACCATTCCCACTGGCCAGTGTGGCTGTCGGACAGACCCAGCCAGTAAAACAGGGGCGTCGTCTTAGTCACCACAAACTCCTAGATGAACAAACACACATGTAAATGGCGTGTGTGTGAGTTTATGTATTGCATGATGATGTACACAAAAAGCAAAACAGCAAGACATTTTGGAAAGATTTGTTGTGTCTTCACACGTGGGGTGTTTATTTATTTCGTTATTCAAACATGTATACATAATAATAACAACATAAAAACCACAACATAATAATAATAATCGTACAATCATATTGTTCATTTCCATAATACATGTTTGAAAGGGAAAGTTTCCATAATACATGTTTGAAAGTGTTCAAGTTCAAGTTTATTTATATAGCGCTTTTCTTCCCAAACCAACGTAAAGTCGCAAAGTGTGTTGTGTTGTGTTGTCACCTTCTCTTCTTGGCTTTTTAGGATGAGTAGAACTGATCGCTTGTTTTCACACTCGTCTCTTGCACTTTCCCACGACTTTCCGTCATCAGAGAAGTAGTAACAGTGTGAGGAGTAGAGGAACCAGCCATCAGGACAACACAGACCCTCCGTCTCTGAGCACACACACACACACACACACACACACACACACGCCTGCGCTTCAGAAAATCTCTTTTTTTGGGTCTGAAAGCGAAAAAAAACTCACTGTTTTGCATTGTGTTGATTTTGCAGTTGAGCTCGGAAATTTTGTCGTTGATCCTCTGCTGTGAATCAGACACTACACACACACACACACACACACACACACACAGTTCATGAGTTCCACATCTTCACGTCTTGTGTAATTACGTGTGTAATATTATACCGCACTTACTATCGTCAATGGATTCTTTCATTGATTGCTGTAAAAAGTCCAGATGCCCCATTTCCTTCTGCATGCTGTGTTCTAACAACAGAGAGAAAGACACACACACACACACACACACACACACACACACACACACACACACAGAAGTTGGTGTTAGATTCATATTCTTTAATACGTTACTGATCTGGACATCTTTGTTTGAGGAATCAAGGCTGTTTTCGTCTTCAGTCTCCAGACACATTGATATAGACAGAACATTTAATCAGAAGTCAGACTGACCTGAAGAAGTTCCTTCTTTACACATTGTGTTTGCATTTATATCATAGTCGGGTCTTGCGCACACACACACTTGCGTTTATATCATAGTGGGGTCCATTTACTTACACCCTCACCCAAATTAAAAAAAGTTTTTTCCCATTCCTCCCCCTCTTTACTCTGACTAATATTATGTATATTATTAATTAATTAATATTATTAATTATTTTACTCTGAATAATATTAATAAATAATCTATCTTGTATCATTTACTATTTCTACCAGAAAAATGACTATATATATACAATATATATATTTATTTTGTATAAACATATACTGTGTGTGTGTGTGTGTGTGTGTGTGTGTGTGTGTGTGTGTGTGTGTGTTTATCTTGTGAAAAAATACATATAAATACGATATTCTCTGTATTATGTAGCAATAGCTCAAAAACAATTGTTATAGGGAAACCATAATTTACATAAATTATCACAAAAACATATCTAAAAAATATAAGACACATAAATTACATGAAAAATTATATCACATTACATGTCTTTTTCCAGTGTATTCTTCTAGTAACCAGTGTTTTTCCAAATAATTTATCTTGTATCATTTATTATTTCTACCAGACAAATGTCAGTGATAATGTCTCTTGTGCTTCCTCTTTAATCTCGTCGTGACCTTCAGCACATTGGCTGTGCGTAAAACGACTGAACACAAGGCCTTGGAAGGAAGTTGAGAAGGAAGTGTTTGTGTAAATACCACGTTCATCCAGCTTGTGTGTTTGGATTAAGATGCTCAGAAGAGTTTGACTCAGATTCTTCACGTGCGTCTCTGTAGCTGAAAACCTTCTGTCGATCTTCACATCTGGATAAACACACAACACACTGATTACAAACTTTTATAGAGCTACTAATTTTTTTTTGTTACATAAATGTGAATAAAAACAGATAGGAATTTGACTCCAGATTAAATACAAATTTTAAATAACATGTTCAGTAAAAAAAACGTTTTCAGTCAAAAATTATCACCTAAACTTGTAAAATTCGAGTTAGAATTAGAAAAATGCAGCAAAAACCAATGTTTTTAAGGACTGGTGAAGCTTACATGTAACTTTTGTTACATAGTAAAGTAAGTTACATGTAACATGTTGTAACTTTACATAATATGCAGTATTTACAATTATAATATGTACAATAAAAGTCGGCTAAAGCACTGCATTATGGAATCTGTAGTTTGTATGTTTCGGCGCTTCATATTGTCAGGCCGTTAATAACTTTTTATTATTATACAATTATAGTTAATAATAAAAATAGTTAATAACTATTAATATTATTAATAATTTAATAATTGTACGGGGCTCATTTCTCCTCACAGCTGACGGAGAAAGTGATGATGAGGAGCAGAAGAATCACAGCAGACACAACAATCATGGTGTAGTTCTGCCATCTTGAACGCCCGACTGGTGTCATAGAGGTTGCCGGGGGAACAGACCCTAAAACACACACAACACATATACACAATAGATTTCTAGATACAGTATTAAGATAGAAACAGTTGTGAATATTGATGATATACACACACACACACATATATATATATATATAATAAAAAGAAGAATAAAGTGTCATAAAGAGTCAACATAACAATATTGTGCTCTGCGTTGTCAACTGGTACAATTGTGTAATAGTTTAAAATCGATTACATGTATTGCATACCCGCGTACGTACAGTGTTTGAACTGTTTTTGTCGAGATATCAATGTCTTTTTATTTTAACATGGATATTTTTTCAACACACTTTTAAAATGATATTATGATTTTGTACTCAAAGCTCCAAACTGACTTTCTAAATTATTTCTGGCTTATTAACAATCTGGCATACTAATAATCGTTTTTATAATATTTCAAACTAAACGTGGTTGGTCCCACACATAAGCTAATTTACACATTAGAGCAAATTTGTTTTGAAGAAGAATAAGAATTCTCATTCTCATTTGTCCCATCAATGAGAAATTTACAAAGATTCTGAATAGTAGTAATAATAATAGTAGATATTACTTCAGTGGCTTTCACGTCACTATCGCTGCTGTATTGCCACGTGTATAACAGTAAACAGAATTTTATTGTCTTCCTGATTTTAGCAATTTGAAAATTCTAGGGTTCTGAACCTATAAACCAATCACTCACAAATACTAAAAAAGTGTGTGTGCATAGTAGGACATTTCATAGTACGAAATGTTGTATCAAATTGATTAGAATTTTACATGGGGGCGGGAGTAAAAGAAATTAAGTTAAGTTGAAAAAATATAAAGCACAAAAGCCAGTAGACCAATGTAAAGAAAGGACAAGTGTCCAGTATGGAAAAGTGTTAAATCCAGTGTAGTGTAAAGTAAAGTGTCTAGTGTTAAGTTTAGTGAAATGTAAAGTGTAGTGTTGACAAAATGTAAACATTTCAAATGAAGGTTATGTCCATGTCTACTCGACATGAATTACTGACAGAAATCATCTCAGGCCCCATTAAACACATTGTTCTGCTGTTTTTCTTTCTGTACGGCTGCTTTGAGAGAATCAGTGACACTGAAAACCACTTGAATAAACTACATTGGAACTAGTGATTCTATACACATTCCAGAAAAAAACATATCTAAAAAATATAAGACACAAAATACATAAAAAAATTATATGCAATGTATTTACTTCAGATTCAGCTTTAGCATCAACATTACATTTATTGAGCGTTTCCTTTCCTTTCATGCATTTTTGCAACACGAATGAGCTGACTTGAAATCTCAGAGGAGCAGAGGCTCAGAAGATGCTGGGATTTGGCACATACATGTCTGAAGTTGAGTTTACTTCACTACAGGAGTGTAGTTGAGGTCAAAGGTCAGAGGTCAGGCAGAGGAATGTTGAAATCAGAGTTACACGTCACCTCTACTCCAGAACTCTATGTCGTCACTGACGTCCTGATTCTCCAGCTCATCGGAATACTCCACAGACATGGTTCCGTGTTCTGAAGTCACAGCTCTCACGATGAGACGACTGACATGCGGTAGAACACACAATTATTTTCCGGAAACTGATTATGCTTTTTATAATTATTGCTGTACTACAATTACATCTCACTTTTGTGATGACTGTTAAATACAAAATAATTTGTATATCTGGTTGTGTTCATGGTTTCTGCCATCTCAATACATTTAATAGTATTGACTGTAAAGAGGTGGTTTATTTTTTTCACTAATTTAGCTTTTTTTTTTTTTTTTTAGATTTCAATCTCACTCAATTTACAATTTTGGAGTACCTTGAATGCTCTATATACAGTAAGAACATTCTAGTGCTTTCAACAAACCTGATAAATTGCAAAAAAATGTCTATTCATTACAACCTAAAACAGCCAGAGTTCATTATTCTGATGAAGTTTTATGATTGATACTCACAAATAATTTCCACACTAAAGTCTTTTTGATCCCAATTATTCAGGATGCTAAATATTTTTTAACCTACCTTCCAGATCCAGAGATATAGTGTTAACACGCTCAGTCTCTCGCTCGCTCTTTCTCGCTATTTCTTACTCTTTTTGCTTGTGTGTGTCAATCTGCACTTTGAGCTTGTGTTTAGATTGAAGCAAAGAATATTTACTTTGTGTACTGTCAGAGCAGCAAACACTGTGTGTGCGTGTGTGTGTGTGTGTGTGTGTGTGTGTGTGTGTGTGTGTGTTGTTGCGCGTGTGTGGAAGGGGGGGGGTGAATACTTGGTCCATCTGGATGATTTTGAGCAATAGTTATATTTTCTTTATTTTTCATTTGGCACATTAAGTGGACTGTGAATTGTTTTTTTTTTAATAAAATTGTAACATTATAAATCCTTGTAACATGATTTAAGAGTCAATATTTTACTTGAGTTTACTTTTTTTTTAATTTACATATACTATTCACATGATGGAAAGCAAATTACACTAAATTAAGGGTAAACTAGGTGTGTGTGTGTGTGTGTGTGCGTGCGTGCGTGCGTGCGTGCGCGTGCGTGTCAAGAACTACTTCTAAAACAACATGTCTGTAGTTAATGTTTATTTAAAATTTGTGTTTTATATTTTTTTCGCTTGTTGCAATTAAACAATTGTTTAAATGAACGAAAAGTCTATTTTATAGCATTTTAATGTTTTCTAATTTGGGGAAAAAAATCTTACATAAACGTGGCATCCCTGCCCCCCCCCCCATCTCTCACTCTCTCTTAGTACACTTATTCTACTTTCTCTTCCTCGTTTTCGCTGCATTTTTTCCCCTTCCTCGCGTTCCCTCTCTCGTTCTTTTCCGTAGCCAGGAGGATGATATTTCAGTTGACTTGGGTTCCATTTGTCGAACTTTAATTGGCTTGACGTCGGCACGCTTTTATTGGCTAATGTCCCTGTCAGTCATCAAGATGCTCACGCTCATTGGACGGCCAAACGGATCTGGGGCGTTCCCTTTCCGTTACGCGAACATTCCAGTCCTCCGTCCGCGAACTTCGGGAGAGTTCTGGGCTGGAGGAAACGGAACCAGCTGGAACGGGACGTGCAGGACAGCAGACCGAGGCAATGACTGCGGCCAGGGCGCTTTTCCTACTCATTTTGTCCTGCGTGCAGCTGTGCCGAACCGAACCACGGTCCGGAAAACCCAGTGAGTATTCCTCGTTCCATCTCAGATGTTGATACGTGAAGCGATGAGACGAAATCGAATTGTCCGCATCCGAATCACAGTCTCAGTGTGAACAGAACCAGACTAACACAGCAGCTGCCGAAGTCTTTCCAGAATAAATATTTGTTTTGCTTAGAATCTCGTGTCCGTGTTAGAAAGCTGTCTTTGGCTTTGATTTATTTCATTTTAGTAATATTGCTGTAAATAGTGTGCACTTCTCTTATTTTAGGCAAGAATTATACAATTTATGATATACACAATATTTATGTATTTACTGTAAATGAAATGCACTTCAATGCTAATGTCAGTTTTGTTTTACCATCGTGAAAAACATTCAGACAAACATAAAGTATCACTTAAATTTATTAAATTTGCCAGGAGAGCATGACTACTACAAAAATTAAAATCTGACAGAATTGTTGAAATGCGTTTTGTTTAGTTTGAGACGTTTGTTCTCATGAGCTTCACTATTTGTGTTTTCACAAATGTAATATTTTTATTAACCAATTTAATACAATCTTTCGCCACCAGGACCTACAATTTAAGTTAAACTCGTGGCTTCGCACAGTGTTTATGTTTGGCCGTTTTGAAATGACCAGTATAAAGAATCTGTTCAGGAAACAAGACACTTGTCTGGCGATTTTTCTCAATCGACAGAGACGTGTGTGTGGAGAACAGCTTTTCTTTGTAGCTTTGGTCTGGTGGTTAGGGGGTTTACCCTGCGACATAGGGTTACAGGTTTGAATCTTGGCTTGAAAGCAGGTTTCACAACTCACGACCGACTATTCAGACTAAATTTAGAATATCTTTTAAACTTAAGAAAATGTATTTTGCCTTTGATGGTGCGTATGATGGGAGCATGAATCATTGCTGTGAGTGAGTGAGTGTGAGAGTGTTTGAGTGTGTGTGGGTTACTTAGCTACTATGTTAATTTTGTCAATTTTGATTTATTCAGGGTTCACACAGGTGTTCGAAATCCTTGAAAAGGCTTGAATTTCAGTGGTGGATTTTCAAGGC
The DNA here is from genome assembly GCA_028031935.1 of Paedocypris micromegethes. NCBI lineage: Eukaryota > Metazoa > Chordata > Actinopteri > Cypriniformes > Paedocypris > Paedocypris micromegethes. Next base: position 7,134,562 of record CM051495.1, read on the forward strand.
CTTTTTAAAGGCTTGAATTTTAAATTAAGTGCTTGAAAATGTAATCATGCTTTAACTATTACACAACAATAAAATTGTGTTCAAAATTAATCTGTGCCAACAGCAGTTTCGAAAGGCAAAAATTTCAAAATTGGGACGCAATTAACATATGCCCTAATAAGTTCCAAGCCTCTGTAAATTTAGACAGACTTTTTTTTATAATATGATAAAACACTGTAGTACTTTACTGTTTACTGTACTGTTTATTAACAGTTTTTGGAAAAAAAAAATGAAAAAAGAGTACTGTGGTACTACATAGTAGTAAAATAATAAAATAATTTTAATAATAATAATAATAATAATAATAATAATAATAATAATATGAGTATTTGTAGGGCGGATTTCACAGTTTTAACTGTCTCAAAGAGCACGTGTAAATATGTAAGGGAAGTGTTGCTTTTTATTCATTTGATCGTCTGGATTGTTGGTGTTAAGTAAATGGCTGCAGTTATGACAAGACAAAGACAAAGACCATTCAAAGACCAAAGAACAGAGATTTTGCTCTGTTATAGTCTTTGTTCCCTCTTCTTACAGTAAAGATAAATAATATTGTATGTATGGTATATATATATACTAATATCATACACAACAATATTGTCTCTTGAACAATAAAGTGATGGAATAATTTTGAGCCATTCGTGCATTTCGTTCATTTACATTTTGTTCATTTGTTTTATAATAACTATACATAAACCAATATCAACAGTCGACTAGACAGACAGCGACACTTATCCAATTCCTGTTACAAAGCACAACTTGGTTCTTTGTTTGTTTCTGCAGACTATCTCTTTAAATGTTATTAAAACGGCAAAGTTTCATTTGGATTATTTTTAGTCAGACCTGTAAATGTATACGTGTTTCACCACAACTGCATGGTGCTGCAAAGTGATTGCATGCGTGTGTTAATCAATAATTTAATACAGTACTTATTATCTTTATAAAACAAACATTTATACATTTAACGTTAGGGTTATGATAGGGTATTCTTTTTTTTTTTTTTTAATCTAAATCCACTTTGAGAATGAGCAGTTGGTGTTCAATGACATTTTATATACAGGGCATTTATATTGTGGAACCTGCCAGTCTGGCATTTTAACTTGTTGGCTTTTGGTCACAAGTCCAACCCTCTAACTATCCACTTTTAAAGGATTTTAAGTCCTGAAACAACTATTTGATGAAAGATCTGTTTTTATGTTTTCGATGACCATCAAAAGTTTTAAAGTTTGAATAAAAAGTACATTTTTGAAAACTTTTCTAATCATTTTTAAAGTTTCAGTGCCAGTGGTGCTGATAGTGCTTAAGTATAGTGGTACCCCGACTTAAAATTTGTCTGTGTCAAGAGTTTTTTTGTTTGACGGAAATTTCGTTAGCTGAACTTAACTGGATGGTTACATTTCGATAAAGCCCCTAGTGTCCATGCTGACAATCTCACGTTTAATTAATTTAACATTATTATTTTTTCTGGGGTTTTTGGATTAACATGAAGCTAAAGGTCACCAGAAGGTCACAGGATTGAAACCTGGACTATACAGAGTTTTGACAACTGTGTCACTCTTGGAAGTTTGTGACTATAAATGTCTAATTAAGAATCATTTTTTCCTCACACAAAGCTCAGGATTATCAGAGGAATGAAGCAAAAACAAGATATTGTCCTGAAAGAGATCTTTGCGCCATTGAAAACAAAAGAACAGGTCAAGATGCAAAAGTGAAATTCCTCATTAAAACCGATTTTATCCTTCGTATATTAGTGCCTTCTATGTCTCTAACAAGGTTTTTTAACAAACCTTTGCCTAAATTCTCTTTCACAAAAATGCTCATTTTGGGATGAAAATGCTTTTCTGTGCCTTTTTGAAAACCTAGAAACAGGTCAAGATGCAAAAGTGAAATTTCTCTTTAAAACTGATTTTTATCCTTCGTTTTTCAGTGTCTCCTATGCCTAAAACAAGATTTTTACCTAGATTTAGCATAGTCTGTCTTTTTCACAGAAGTTTTGGCAATCTTCCACAAATCCAGTAATTTCTTCATTGTCACAGTTTCAAAGTTTTTCGCCGTTCCTCTCATCGTTATCGGAGTCATTCATTCAGTTTCCTGACAACTCTGTCATTTCCGTTTACATCGCATTTTGAGATTCACGATGTTGCAATCTGATCTACAGACGAGTTGTTGGTGATAACCGCAGCTACAGAAGTGACTGATGGGTACTTGAGGTTCCTGAGGACGACTAAAGAGTTCAACTACAGCGTCCAGGTGCTCACATGTGCTTTTTATTTCTCTTGTCCCGACGTTCCGTTTTGTGAGCTACTGTGGTCCTCAGGTTCTGGGTCTGGGTGAGGACTGGAAAGGCGGCGATGTGGCCCGAACTGTCGGTGGCGGTCAGAAGGTTCGCTGGCTGAAGGAAGAGCTGCTGAAACACAAGGACAAGCAAAAGCTCATCGTCATGTTTGTGGACAGGTATGAACGCGCACGTGGTGCCAGGGACACATTTCAACGTCTTTTTTAGTCATTTGAAAGTAATCGAATGAGGGGGGATACCCTTAAAAGTCTCACAAAAATGTGCTTTGCTTTGAAACCATCTAGTGAAGTAATTACACACACACACACACACCCACCCACACCCACCCACACACACTCACACACACACACACACACCCACACACACACACACACACACACACACACACACACACACACACACACACACACACACACACACACACACACACACACACACACACACACACACACACACACACACTCATGTGCTCTTATAGTTATGTCTGTATAGTATATGTCAGTGTGTGACTGTGAGAGACAAACAGATTGATATAACAGATAGATCACTATATAAATGGATAGATGGATATTTGATCAATCCCAGTTGGAATTCCGCAATTTTTGATACAAGGTATGAGTAAATAAATTGCAAAAATGCATTTTTTGACATGGCATGCCAAATTTTGATTGCATAATTTATGACCTTTTAAAGGATTTTTTAAATTTTTAAAATTTATTTAAAGAATTTCAAGCTTGTACAAGGGCAAACTAGCTTGATCGGATCTATGAAAATGGGAGACTAGAAAGTTCCTCCTATTGTATGCGACCCACCTCAGATTGCTTTTTAATATTTCTCATAAAATGTAAGACGTTTTTATCATGTAAAAGAATACTGCAATTACTAAAACGGATACAAAGTGAATTTAAATAATCACAATACATTGTAATAAAACTATAGAGATTTTAGATACTAACGTCACACTGTTGCATGTCGAGGTTAAAATGGTCAAATTTAAAACAATTTTAGTCACAAAAATGATACATGGTTAATAAATTATTTTTAATATTATTTCATTTGAGTCTTGGTTATTTGAAAAAGACACTTTGTAAGGGGCTGAAGGTCAATTTAATGTCATGATATAAGCTGTTTTCTGAGTTCTTTCAGAAGTAAAACCGAAGAGGAAGTAAACTAGTACTACTAGTTTTTTTTTTTTAAATGACACATCGGTTTTGCTTTAATCTTATAAAATGCATAATGTGATTGAATTATAACTTTAAAAACAAATGTATTTAGAAATATATTCTAGATAGATAATGTTTAGAGTTTAATGCATTGCACAAATAAAATGAATGAAGAATTATTAGAATTTCCCTTATTAGGTGTATATAAATAAATAAGGTGTATATATCTACCCGACCTTCCTACCTGCCAATTTATCACTTAAAAAAAAACAAATTTATTCATACTAATTTTAGGACAAGTTAATTCATTACTCTTGCAGGGCTTAATATTGCATCTACTTGTCCCTACTGAGAAAATAATTGTTTTTCATTATTAATAAAAAAATATTGGATTTATGATGTGAAAGTGTGGATTTTACAATCATGTTTTTTAAATACATTTTGAATTCATTATTATTTAATTCATACTATTATCATTAAAAAAAAACAGTCTGCAGTGCTTTGAGAAATGACAAAAGCATGCGTGTGTGTGTGTGTGTGTGTGTGTGTGTGTGTGTGTGTGTGCGCGCGCAGCTACGACGTGATTTTTGCCGGCGCTCCAGAGGAACTGCTGAAGAAGTTTTCTGCTTTTGCTCATCGTGTGGTGTTCTCCGCCGAGGGCTTCTGCTGGCCGGACCAGCGCCTGGCATCTAAATACCCTGTGGTGCACAACGGCAAGCGCTACCTCAACTCTGGAGGTGCCCGAGACCATCTCTGCCTTGACCACGGCCTCCCAGAACCCTCCACTTCATGATCAGTCTGTCGTCTGTGTGCAGGTTTCATCGGCTACGCTCCAGACGTCAACGCCATAGTGCAGCAGTGGAAATACAAAGACGACGACGATGACCAGCTCTTTTATACTCGGATTTATTTGGACAAAGAACAGAGGGTGTGTTTAAAACGGGACTCGATAAAATTGTTTTCCACTGGATGAGATTGTTGATTAGAAAAGAAAAATGACAATTAGTGTGAGACATAATGGATTTCACACATTTCCTTGGCCTGCTATACAATGCCTGTCAAACAAGCTTATTCCTGTCAGAACGTTTGATCAGTAAAAGAAATCATAAGAGCAAAAAAAAATTGTCTGCTACATTTGGCAAAATTTGAGTTACATCATAGATATTTTGTGCAAAATTTGAAAGAATTGGCAAAGTGTATTTGCTTTTACCCATTTCTGTAGCGTAGAAATGGACACAATTCTAATGTAAATTAAGTTCTACACATCACTTCCAAATCAGTTTTATTCGTAAGACGCCTTTTGGGACCTTCTCTGCACAGACACGTTTCATAATATCTCAAGTGTGTAGAAACAATGTATACTAATTTTCTGAAGTTGTCTGCCACCACAATAATTTAGCAAAATTGTGCAAAAATAACACTTTAATCACTTTTTTTATACTAATGACATGATGGTCCCACACTTCCTGGTCTAGCTTCGGCCAATCACATTTTCACCAGCCTATCAGAGTAAGCCCTGCCCCCACCTGAAGCTAGTGTCAGAAGTCCAAAGACAGATAGCTGAAACGAACGGAAAAATCTGAACTGAATAAAAAGAGCGAACGTTATTTTTTTCAAGCTTACAATTGATAGTTTTGGCTCCCATCTGATTCTATAGTTTCCACGCCTCAAGGCAAATGTTCTATAAAGAAACCTGGAACGAGAAGTTGGTCAACTTCCTTGATTATAATTGATTATAATTGAGTTAAAAAATAGCAATGCTGAAAACATGCTTTAGATGTTTGGCAAATGTGAATGAAGGGCTTTGGAGAAATGTGGAATCAGAAGGCATTTCAGAATTGTATTCCACTTTTTCACAAATTATTTTTACAATTCAAAATTGCTCATTCTTCACAATCCCTAGGTAAAGTGTCAACAAAACAGAAGTTTCATACTAAGCCCAACAACAGCAGGCGTTGTAGAATTCCATCGTAGCTTTCTATAGTATCTCGTAGTTTTTTTGATGACATGTACAATGTGATGCTGAATGGAATTGTTTTTCTTTTTTTCAGAGGAAATTCAACATCACACTGGACCACAAATCTCACATATTTCAGAATCTTAACGGAGCCATCGGTAAGCAATCCGACATGCTTCTCTATGGCTCTCTAGTCTTCTGTGTAATAAAAGTGCACTTCTGTGGGTTTTTTTTCCAGATGAAGTTGTCCTGAAATTTGAGAAATCCAGAGTCAGGGCTCGGAACGTGGCGTATGACACACTTCCTGTCGTTATCCATGGCAACGGTCCCACTAAGGTGAAGTCAAACATTCAGCACAGTGACCCCTCTGTCCTCGGAAATTCTCAAAGCTCAAACCGGTTTATAATCCAACATTCTGCTTAAGGCCATGTAAACGTGGTGATTTGTTTACTACATGTGATAAATGTACAGTGTTTCAAAAGCTAAAATAATGAGTGGAGGAAGGAATGCATAGTTCAATTATGTCATTCTGTTTAGTAATTGTTTAGTAACATGCTGTATTTATATTATGTGTAAAATGTTTTTTTTTTTTTTTTAAATCTTTTCAATCTTTTTAAAATACAATTTTGGATCTTTTGGACTTTGGATTCTTTTGGGTTCTATGGGCTAATAATATTCAATATAATAATAATAATAAAGTCAAACTTTGATGTGAAAAATATGTTGGTATAAATTTTATCTTTATTATGTTAAATGCTATAGTTTAAGATAGACTCTTATACTGTAACTCGTCTCATTCAGTATTTGCTGAATATTTGACAAACATTTTTTTCTTGTAAAAGACCTTGCAGAGTATCTTGCAGCTGATTAATGTGCGATTAATATTCCTGGTAATTGTGTAAATTGTACGATGATGAATTTGCTGCTTAACTAATCAAATCACTTTTATTGTCACATCACCACAGCGTGTGAGCTGTGGTGAGTGAAAAACTTAGGTACAAACTCCAGTTAGTCATGGATCATAGATTAGATTTTTCTATTTCTATTTCTACTTTTTCTATTGTAGAACTGCTTAACTCTAGTGTAATGATGAAGTCCAGATCACTCTCTATCTTCTCTCACAGATACTAAAACTTGCTTTTAACCGCTTGACAGAGTAACTCAACTCGCTTTTTCCACCTTTGTGTCGCTGCTCCTTAAATTCTGTGAGAATTAGAATTTAGGGGTTTCATTTTTTTTTCCATGTATTTTTTTTTATAAATACTATAAGTCGACTATAAGTCGAGGATTTTTCCTTAAAATTTTGGGCTCAAAGTGGGGGGCTCGACTTATACGCGCGGTCTACCGAAATAGAAAATATTTTACTCAGAACAGTGCGCAGATATTTCACCCTTTCTCACAAAAAGGGCGGTAATTAAATGAACATTTATGACGCGAACTAAATACATATTTCAGAAAACAGCACAAGCCGCGCGCGCGCTGTCTCACTCTATCGGCTCAGAGACTCTAGCTGTCTCACTCTATCGACTCTATCGACTCTATACCAATGACAAATTAAACTTAAACATAAATGAACAATAGCTTAAATAGATTTATACCAACATAAACAAACAGAGCTACTTGAATTTTAGGTTTCCTTTACCATCAAGGATGTCTGAATACTTTTATTATTTCTATAGTAAGGATTAACGAGCGTCTGAACAGGCGTTCTATCATTATTTCCCTGTGCCGCTTGAGCCTCAAATAACCTAAATTGACTTTATGTAGAAATGAGTAGAAACCCAATTTTATTATTTAATATTTTTTATTACTTAATTATACTCATAAACCTGTCGTAAAATCACAGTAGCATCAAATGTGGGGATGTATGGGTGAATGAAAGAATAGATTAATAGAGACACACAGACAGACAGATCCACGTCCCATTCAGTGAAGATGAGGTGCATAACGAGTTTCCCATTCAGAAGAAGTGCAAAATATAAACTAAAACAAAAATGTAAAAAATGTCTATTTTATTGTTTTTTTTTTATGGTTACAATGGTAAAGTCGACTCTGCCTAATTAGTCCGCCGGTTAAAGAGGACGGCCACAGTCCAAATCATATCTCATAACGCAAATTTGTGCTGCTTTGCTGGGGCAAAATGGTCACGTCCCAATTAACAGGAGTAGACTGTATTTGTAAAATCTTTGTGCTTAAATTACAAGTCAACCAGTTTGTAAAGGTAGATCAGGATAGTTTGTGTTTGCGTGATATAATTATATAGACATAAATATCGTTACCTTTCGCTTAAAAAGCACGGGGTCAAGACTTTTCCTGATTTTGCGATCTTTGTATTTTGAAAATTTTGAATTTTTGTGAGGTTAACCTAGTTTGGTGAAAATGAGGACGAGAACCGATCTTGACTGGATTCTGAGACCAGGAACAAAAAGTGTCTACAAAAAAGAAATTAAAACAAAAATGTAAAAAAAAAAAAATCTGCTTTGTGAAAATTAGGAATTGGTTTGTATAATAATTAGTTTGAAAAATTAATCGCACCATAAATTTCCAGATGTTGCAATCATAGTTGGAATGTTCTTCTTCCTGTGTAGCTCCAGCTGAATTACCTGAGCAACTATGTGCCGACAGCCTGGACGTACGAGAACGGCTGCGGAGTGTGTGACCACGACTTGCTGGACCTCAGCCACTTGACCGTGAGTGTCCGATCAAAGCAGACGTTCTTATTCGCTGTGTTCTTCGGTTACTAGAAATAGCAACTTTGTAACGATACTTAGAAAAGTATCGATATTGCATACCATTTTTGATACCACGGGGAAAAACTGCAACATTGTGTCCTTTTTTTTCACTGAAAAAAATGCATAAAAAGATTGGAACATGAAATATACCTGAGTGAGGAGTCTCAATACAATAAAGTACAAAAATAAATAAAACTGCATTATCTTTAATATTTTCCAGGGGGAAAAAATACTCAACTTAAGGACTTTTTAAGAGATTATATCAAGACAAAATGAGTTTGGTAGGAGCTCTCTACTTTTGTAGAAAGCCAAAAATGCAAAAGTGCTTTAAAAAAAATATTACACATTTAGATACATTTTTTGCATTTGTTTTTATTGTTAAATCAAGCCTTTAAAGTTAATAACCTTACTATTTATTAATCTCCTGTTGGTACATTGTTGTACTTATTGAAATATCGATATTTTTGGGTCAGAGGATTGTATCATTTCAGTTTTTTTAGTATCGATACTTATCGAAATGTCGATGTTTTTGGGTCAGAGGATTGTATCGTTGCAGGTTTTTCACTATTGATACTTATCGAAATATTGATATGTGCTGCGCCCTCTCTCGTAATTTCGTTACAATGTTGTACCCCAATGCTGTAATGACAATAAAACTACTACTACTACTACTACTATTTGTGACAACACTACTGTGTTCTTCCCTTGATGTTCGTTGCAGGCCGAGGAGATGCCGCTCGTTTATATCGCCGTGTTCATTGAGCAGCCAACGCCATTCCTGGAAGAATTCCTGGAGAGACTGGCAACTCTGAGCTACCCTCACTCACGCCTTCGCCTCTTCATACACAATAATGTACGTTTCCACGCTGTGCATGTCTTCACACGTGCTGCCAGAAAGATGGTCCAACATGTCGGAACATGCTGTGTGTGTGTGTGTGTGTGTGTGTGTGTAGGTCGTCTATCACGAGCAGCATGTGGAACGTTTCTGGAAACGCCATCGGTCGCTTTTCCCCGGGGCGAAAATAGTCGGACCCGAGGAGAATCTCAAGCAGGACCAGGCCAGAACCATGGCCGTGTAAGCTCACGCCAGCACCCAGCCTGACCCCCGTCACTCCGGGTTTCCCATGATTCCTCTGTGTTTTAGCGAGGCGTGCAAGAAAGACCTTTCCTGCGATTATTTCTTCAGCATCGACTCAGATGTTGCGCTAATCAATCCGGACGTTTTGCACATCCTCATCGAGGAAAACAAGTGAGTAGAACCCGGCTGTGAGGAGACATTTGGATCCAAATTCAATTTTGATTTGTCACATACACATTATACATGGTATGACGTGATGTGAAATGTGTTTTCCGATTGACCAGCATTTAAACATGGGGGTTTGGGGGGAGTGGATGCATTCGAGAAAGAGGATAAGTAAGCGAGCGAGAAAACACAATAAGAATATACAACATTTTAAAATACAATTTAAAAAAGACAAAATAAATCTTTTTATAAATAAAAAAAAATATATTATTAATATGAAATAAAGTTCTAAACATCAACTCTTCTGTTAGAAAATCCAACTTCAACAATATATCTAATAATAACTACAATGTCTCTATTAGTGAGAAATATTAGTGGGCAGTTGTCATATAGTAAAGTGTGTCGTTGTTTCACAGTCGTGAAAGGTGTAAAGAAAGTCACGTTGGCATTATACATAAATGCGTCATGATTTAACTAACCTTCCTTTTAAGAGATTATCGGTAAACAGTTGTCGTCTTTTTTCTCCCGCGCTGATGGTTTTAAAAGTACGTTCGGGTAATATCTGCACACCTCGAACTCAGAGCAGCGTTACAAAATACATTGATCCACCAGCGAAAGACAAATGACTTGCGTGTCTGTTTACGAACAGGAAATATTAAAATGTTTGATTTATTGTCTAAGTGAAAAAGTTAAAGATTTGATGCAACGCAAGCGTGTAACGAGTAATATATTCCTGAAAATACAGTAAGTAATTAGTTATACTACTGCGTTACAGCAAAAAGTAATATATTATTGTAATATGTTACTTTTGTAACGCGTTACTCTCAACACTGCTTTTAAAATTGGATGTGATTTAGGATTTTCAGTGTGACATGGATCACATTCCACTTTTAAAAATGTCTTGTCTATTTAAAATAATGACTGCTTGAATTTTTAAACTCATACGATGAATATCTTTTTTGATTCTATACGATGACGATAAGTGTTTCAGAGTGATTCTTAACAAAAATTCCTTTTGCGAAGGACGTCGTCGAGACAATGTATTCTCTGTTTACGGACTTTTTACTATACAATGGACCAAATGTTTTAGCAACAAGAATCAGTTATCACGGAATATTAATTCAGATTCATCAAATCAGAACCTACTTGTGAAACAGACGAACGTTCATTGTACTTGTTTTAACAAAATAGACACTGACTTTTCAATTGTAATAATCTACAATTACAGCTATAAACAACAATGAATGTGCAATACTGTTATTAATGTTTCATACATTTAATGTCATTGTTTTTTTTTTTTATTTATATATTATGTTAATATATGCAAAATAGAGGGAAAAAGGCAGCGTCAGACCCAGCTCAATTCCTTGTCACTTGCAACTTGGCCAGTAAAGTTGATTCTGATTCTGATATTGTTTAACTGATGTTTACTGTACATACATATGTCTTGTGTGAATCTGATGAATTTCACTGGATTATGACATGATTGTTTTGATGTGCTTTAAGGGCTGTGATTGCACCCATGCTCTCTCGCCACGGGAAGCTCTGGTCCAACTTCTGGGGCGCTCTGAGTGCCGAGGGCTTCTACTCACGCTCGGAAGACTACATCGACATCGTCCAGAGCAAAAGAGTGTGAGTGGACGCTGGGTCTACACGGGCCTGCGTTTCTCAGCTCCTGAAGGTCCGGTTTGTTCTTTCAGCGGGGTGTGGAATGTTCCGTACATCACTCAGGTCTACCTGATACGTGCCGAGACCCTGCGGACACGTCTGGCCGCGGTTCCTCTCTTCCAGCAGGACGGGATGGATTCTGACATGAGCTTCTGTAAGAGTGTTCGAGAGCAGGTGAGTGGAGCCTCGGCACGTCTCCCCAGATCTGAAAGACTGTGTGGACCTGATGTGGTGTCTGTGGTCCTCAGGGCATCTTCATGTTCGTCTCCAACAGAGATGAGTTTGGCCGTCTGGTTTCGTCCACCAACTACAACATCAGTCGTCTTTATCCAGACATGTGGCAGATTTTCGACAATCCTGTGGTGAGATGTTTATTGCTGCGAGATGTTGTGTGGGTCCACAGAAGCGGTTCTGCTCACACTGTCTGTTTTCAGGACTGGAAAGAAAAATACATTCATGAAAATTATTCCCGGATCTTTGAAGATGATGTGGATGTTGTTGAACAGGTGAGAGCACGATTGTTATTATTTTAGCCCCTTGGGTCATATTGTCCTTGTCAGGTCACGGCGAGTCACGTTTTTTTTTTCACATTTTAGCACCTGATGTGTTAGTGGTGTCCGATCGTTGAAGTGCATAATAGAATAGGAGGCTTCTCATTATTATAAGTCAAAGTTATTTTCTTGCCGCGGCCGCGTTTCTCTCGTGTGACAATTCTCTCAAAAATGGATCCTGTGAATCATCTATTTGAATGAGCGAACCAGTCCTCCAGAACAACAGATATCCAGTATGTTAAGAAGAACAAATATCCAAAACTTAGATAGGCTTTTGCACCGGGACACAAACAATTACACATAACAGGTCTTCATCCGGTCGTCTTGTCACCATAGTATCATCACAAGAAGCACGTGAATTAATATTATACTTCATTACAATCTCTTATAGTAAAGATATTATCTTAGGTCGACTACAAGTTGAATTCATATGGTCATACTAATTTCAAGAACTTCAGGATGTCTTTTAAATCTGGGCAAAATCTATGTCATATCAGAAGCAGCTTTTGTACCTAATACTAGTTAGAATTAGGTATTATTCACTATCTGGGAATCAGGCAGAACTCACAAGAAGAGACTTTTGATATGAAGAGAAATATCAAAAGAGGAGTATTATGAAAAGACAGTCTAACTGCACATATAACATAACATACTATCGGCACAAGCGACAAGCAGATCAAGATGGCCTCTTAGTCCCCTATCAGAATAAACAAGAACATCTGACAACAACAATCTTTGTTTGACCCAAACAATGTCACATATCACTCTGCTCTGCTCGCATTTCAGTCCAAGACACAGAAAGTCATCAGAATACATTTGGATACAGAATAAAATGGTTATAGAATGATTATAAAACAAAAGGATATAAACGAATTGCTAAGACGTGTCCCTTTTGTTGGGACACGACAGATCGGATAGGAAAAAAAAGTTAATATTTAGTCACAACATAATATCTTCAGCACTAAGTCATGTAACAAATTGATGTTTCATTTTTATACTTATTGTGCTCGTAAAAGCCAAACTAGCTAGTTTTTAAACTAGTTTTTTAGCCAAACTAAAATTAAAAAGTATATCATTTCAGAGTTCTGGTCTTAGGAGGTTAATGTGATCATTTTGTTAGCTTGAAAGAGGTTTTGTTTTTCTAGCCACTGTTGCAATCTAGTTTGCTTTTCTGGTCAAAGCCATAAGCCAAAGTCTCAACACCAAAGAACACTTTTTTTTCTTCCCAATTCGGAACACGGATGAATATTGGATTTTTTTTTTTTTCCTAAATTCCGTGTAGCGGCTTTGCGTTGGTCTGGGACTGAGAAAAGTGCTATATAAAACTTGAACTTGAAAGGTATGAACCTTTCAGTGGGTTCCATCCTGTTCCGAACGTACATGAGGTGACAGTGTAATTGGTGTTAGACTAGCAAGGCTTTTCCGATATTAAAATGTAATGTCTTTGTAAAGAAATCCCATGATGATGAGTTCTACAACATATTAACTATCTAATGAAAAGTGCATGATGTTAAATAGCTTTTAATCTTTGCCCTTAATGAAAATCACTCGGCATAATGGTAACCTTGACAAATATCCGAATTTGATCGACATCCCTCAAATTCATGAATTTTTTTGAGGCAAAAAAAAGTCTACACATACAAATGTATGCTCTCAAGAGAAAGAATTATAAAGAAATATAAATTATATTAAAACATGAAACACAAATTTAACCTCACAACTGGCTAATTTCTATTATATAGCAGTTTCTACTAGACAAACACCGTGGTCTTTTTTGTCTTTAAGTTGTCTTTGGCGTTTGGTTGTGTGATTGAACTGTGCTGCATGTGTGGTTCTTCAGCCGTGTCCTGATGTCTACTGGTTCCCAGCGTTCTCCGAGCGCATGTGTGACGAGCTGGTGGAAACCATGGAACATTACGGCGGCTGGTCTGGAGGAAGGCACAAGGTGAGAGGCCTCAGAAACTGCATTTACGTGAATATAAGCACCCCTTTTTCCAATTTTAGAAGCTCTAAAAAACTTGGCGGGTGCTTATATGCACGTCTTTCAATAATGCGCCTGATCTTCCACGTTTTAAGTCAGAAGCACTCACAAATAAATGGAAGTATGTCGTCTTCATGCAGCGGTTCGTTTCTGTCCTCTTTTCTGTCTTTAAATAGCTATTCCAGAGGCAGACGTGCATATAAGCTTTTATTGGCTCAATAACCTAAAAAAAACATTAGCCATTATAACCCCTAATTTCTCATTGCTTCTCCAGATCGAGTCACCCGGTGGATATTCAAAGTAACGACAATAAACGGACGATTAAACATTTGCTAGAAATCCAAACTCCTCCTTTTTTTTTTTTTTTTTGTCTTGTAATGTGTACATGCCAAATGCTAACCTTTAAATTACGTTTAATGAAACTCAAAAATACCCATTTTCTTTAACATAACTGAATGTGCACAAAACAACAAATTAGGCATTAAATAAAAATCAATGATAACTTAGACGTTTGACAAAACTCTGCACTCTTAAAAACCAAAATAACACTGAAAAGTTGTGACGTAACCATGTAAACAACCAAAACTGTATTTATCATTAAACACAATATTTATCTTCTAATATTTAAGTAAACCAAGCTGAAATATGTGGACGAGGAATGCCGTGTTTATAACGAGAGTGCGTGTTTTCCAGAAAAAGGATTATAGCGCCTCCCACTGGCACATTTGTGTACTTCGAATTTCTTGTGGAAATCATTCAGTTTTTTTCATTAAATGCTTTCACAATTTCCATTACCCTGGTACCGCAACTTACGATGTCTTAGATAACGAAAATCCCAAGTAACAAAATAATTTAGCTATACGGAAGGAGCTTGTCTTATTCTTACCTCTAGCATGCAGGGAGTCCAGAAGTGTATAAAACGGTTGTTTATTCTTCACACTTGTCAAGTAAACAAAAAACAACATAAACACTAGTTAGTTTCAGAGATCTTGCTTTCAAAATATAAAATAAGCTTGTCATCTCCCAGAATTGTGATGTTTTTGTTTTCTCTCCCGTAGAGCCGCCATCTTGAAATGACGTTGTGCAAATCTCTGAGATTTCCGTAATCTCGTGAAAACGGTGATGTCGTTTGCGGGATTTGATGTCATTCCAAGATGGCGGGGACTGTTCAAGTGACATTCTCTGCTGTATCATTATATAATGCACCTTTATAAACATCTGCCAAAGGTCAAAATAAACAACTGCTGTGTAACATGTTTTTATTACATTTATTACCAATATTTTATCAGTCATAAGTTTTTAGCCAGAAATGTTTTTGGAAAGTTAGAACCTATTTTCTTTTAATATACGTATATGCAGTAACCATCTGTCTGTCTGCCCGTCTCAGGATGAACGCTTAGCAGGAGGATACGAGAACGTTCCCACTGTTGATATTCACATGAACCAGATCCAGTATGAGAAAGAGTGGCTGAAGTTTCTGAAAGAATACATCGCTCCTGTGACGGAAAAGCTCTACCCCGGTTATTATCCCAAGGTGAGATGCTCAAACTTGTTCTACGGCTTAAGACTGCCCACTGCTCCGGGTTTGTCTGGCTTATGTTACATAGAACTTTAAAACAGATAAATACTGTAGGCCTGCATACACATTAAATTTAGAATATGATTTATGGTAGAATTAAGGATGTGTTTTTTGTGATGATAACCAAGAGGCTAAGACACGTCACAATATTAATTGCTGATAAATTGTGTGCGTTTGATCATCTGTGTAGCAGAGAAGAAAGCAAAACGTCGACAACAATTTTTCATTCCTCTTTTCTAGAAAATCTTAGATTGTGGCGGTTCATTTATATGGCTCTTTATTGTTTTGGTGTTCCTCATTTTGACACATTGTCATGCTCGAGTCTTGTGTTTTTTTTTTATTATTATTATTATTATAAAAAAAACTAAAGGCTTTTTTTTGAGTGTCGTATCAAAGTTGAATTTTTTTATATTAGTACTTACTTGTTCATTTTCTGTCTTTAAATCTCATTAACTAAATTCTGTATTGTTTAGCTTATAGATAATCCTATGGCATTTTGTTGAGTGTAAAATTAATATGTTTGAAATCAACAGAGCCTAGAATAAGATATTTTGACACTTAATACACCAGAAATGTAATCCAATACGTCAGTATAGATTACTGCATCCAACTATTTAAAGATTTCATACCACAAAATTGCCAGAAACAGATAATTATTTTTTTTTAAGATAAATAATTACAGATTTTAAAAACATCAAACGTAAATAAATAAAAACAAACCTAACGAAATTCAAAGCATTTTTGTTTTGTTTTTAATTTTACGCTTGTAATCTCCACTATCCACTATTTTTGCACTAGGTGTAGCAGCGCTTGACCCGCGGTTGTTCGTTCCTGAAGTATGTTTTCTCAGAATTAAAACTTGAAAGAGCCACATGAGCGTGAAGACATTTTACACACACGTGAAACATTGATAGTAGTGTTATCAAAACGATTTGAGAGACTTGTTGTACAAATATTTGGTGTGTATGGCTCTCTCAGCCAAAAAGGTTCCCAACCTCTGATGTAGACGAAGAACTTTTTTGCATTACAATTGTACGCGATTCAATTTTAATGGACATTCTATTTTGCATTTTAATCTTTCCTGTCAATCTTACTGAATTCATTTTGCACTAAGACTTTGTGTTAAGAACATAGAAGGCCTTCTAATTTATTTTTTGTAATTTTTATGTCTTTAGTTTTTAAATAAACAAATCAATGTTAATGAAAAACCAAATAGCATGTTTGTTTTATTTTTATGAATAAATACTCTCGCCTGTTTGCGATATTTCACTCTTGTTATAAGAGCCTGTCTCCATTAGCCGCAGTTGTCTATTTAACCCGGTGTAGGTTCCAAAACAGCTTGGGTGTAAAAATGATTAATGATGACGTCACACCACTTGGACCAATCACGTGTCATCAAGATGTTCTCGGGCTCATCATATTGTTGTTTTCGTTTTACGTTTTCATTTTGAAACCTAAAGTTGTTTGCACTCATAACTAATGCCATTTTTTTAATAAACTAGAGAGCCGAGCTCTGCAATTATATTCTCTTTTAAATTTGTTTTGCTAGTTGGGCTTTTATGAGTGCAATAGGTGTAATAGACGCAGCATCAATTTTTGTTTTTTAATCTTTCGTGTCCTAAGTTCCTAACAAAAGGGTCACGTCTTACCTAAACATTGCGCTCATAGTTTTCTATAAACAATAAATTGAAATACTTTCTTTGCAAAGTCTTGAGCCTCGCACTGCAGAGCCTATGGAACTACAGAACCTTATCAGATTTAACACTTGACTGCAAAGGTTTTATTCATTTATATTTCTCTTTTCAAACATTTACACATCATCTGCCAACATGATTTGTTTTTGTCTGAACCAAACACTATCAAATAAACTAATCAAATAGTGTGATGTCATCATTAGTCGCAGAGTGGCTTTAACACCTGTGGTACCAACTCCGGCTGTCTGAGTCATTTTTGAATAATTGCCCAGACTACTATTGGAAGATATATGGTATATCGAATTTTGGCATTTTGATGTTATGCCACATTCCTTCTGGAAGCTTTTTTCAATTATATCAAAATGAAAAGAGTTTTTACCTCCGAACAAACCTCACCTTTTCTAAAGGGTTTGGTTTGTACTAGCCAATCAGAGCTCTCTTCTCCCACTCTTCTGCCCGGTCCTGCGTGTCAATTATGCCACATTGTGAAAAAACACTGAATGTTAGTGTACAAATTGTAACATCTGTCACAATTCAATTAAAAACTCGATAAAAAATACAGTATTTGAAATCTCATATGAAAGTATTGTTGTTCATGAAAATTGTAACATTTTCAAACACGTTTTTTTTTCTTCTTTTATAATTAACCATTCCAGAATATTTCCAGAATATATTTATATATTTATATTTATTTTATATATTTATTTCCAGAATTATTTTCTAGTTGGTTGGTTCGCATTTGTTTTTTTGTTTTTTTTACGCAAGTGTAATTTAAGATACTAGAGGAATTGACACACTAAAGCAGTTACGATCAACACGTTGAACATTTGCAATGAAGAAAAATATGAAAGTATTTTCCAGTCATTAAATCATTCTGGTATGTGTGTGTGTTACAGGCTCAGGCTGTGATGAATTTCGTGGTCCGCTATCGTCCAGATGAGCAGCCTTCACTCCGACCGCATCACGACTCCTCCACCTTCACCATTAACATCGCCCTCAACAGGAAAAACCTGGACTACCAGGTAACGCCGCAGATAAAAAAGACCCGGGGGTTTTTTCTGGAGTAATGGAATAGTCCCTCTCGATATCAGAATTTGTCAGCCGCTCTGCTTCTGCACTCTGGAACTCTTCTGGAACACCGAATATACACCGCAATATTGATTCCCTGCTGCTTTTTAACGTATTTACACAAATACAAGCACTCCTTTTTTTCCAAAATTTGACGCTTATAAACTCTGGGGGCTGTTTTTAATCGCCAATTTCAAATATACGCGTAAAGATAAGCCCCATTTTCTTCATATTTCAAGTCAGCAACAATCACAAATAAACTGAAACATGTTGTATTTATGCAGCGGTGCGCATGTGCGTCTATATAATGTTAAACAATGGTCCGTAGGCAGATTCGCATAAATTATAAGCTTTTATTCCCTCAATAACAGAAATAAAGAAACATTAGACACACCGCAACACTTAACAGAGATAAAATTACACTGGAAGAAGTAAAATTAAACTAAATACAGTGTCAGCTAGACTCAAAGGAAAGGTGTACAAGACAGTAGTGAGACCAGCTATGCTCTATGGCTTAGAGACAGTGGCAGTGAGAAAGAGACAGGAGGCAGAGATGGAGGCAGCAGAGATGAAGATGTTGAGGTTCTCCTTAGGAGTGACGAGGTTGGACAGAATAAGGAACGAGCACATCAGAGGAACAGCTCACGTTACTTGTGTTGGCAACAAAGTCAGAGAGGCCAGACTGAGATGGTTTGGACATGTGCAGAGGAGGGATAGTGAATATATTGGTAGACGGATGTTGGAGATGGAGCTGCCAGGGAAGAGGGCAAGAGGACGACCAAGGAGGAGATATATGGATGTTGTAAGAGAGGACATGAGGTTGGCTGGGGTCAGAGTAGAAGATACTCAGGATAGAGTGAGGTGGAAAGTGATGACTCGCTGTGGCGACCCCTAATAAGGTACAAGCCGAAAGAGAAGTAGTAGACAGTACAATATTTTATATTACAACAAACAGAGACTACAAACCACAATCGCTTAGCTTAGCTCAGCGCAACCGGCTACAAACGAGTCTAATGTGTTTGCTTAAAACAATTGTTCTGCGCATGTGGAGTCTGACTGGAGAGCAAAAGAACTTGGGAAAGGAAGTCCTAACCACTAGAATTTACTTTTTTGTCATCTATTATTCAAGTAAAGCTGTATAAAAATGATACGAGTCACAAGTTAGGTTTGTTAATTTAAAAAAATAGTATTTTTAAGAGAATATTAACGTATTTGAACAGAAACGTTAATTTTTAAAATTAAGAATTATTATTATTTATTTTTATTTTGTGCCTGAGAAATCAGAGGGGTCCTTTTATTATTATATTCGCGTAAAAACGGTAAATCCAAGTATATTATTATTATTATTATTATTATTATTATTAATGAACACGGGGTGTGGCTGTGCTCTATAGGGCGGAGGCTGCCGGTTTCTGCGCTATGACTGTAAGGTGGAGTCTCCCAGGAAAGGCTGGTCATTCATGCATCCTGGACGCCTGACCCACTACCACGAGGGGCTTCCTGTTACACAAGGAACGCGATACATCATGGTCTCGTTTGTTGATCCTTGAGAACTGCCCTATGTGTATGTGTGTGTGTGTGTGTTTTATGAACTGTCAGTGTGATTGCTACACGAATGAACGTTCCATCAAGGTCTTGTTTGTATGCAAAGAACTTTAAACCGTGATGAAGAGATTTTTTTTAAAGCACGACTTTATAAAAGAAATGTCCTAATTTGTTTTTAGTTAGCTTTTGTACTAAATGCTTTGTACAAATTGCTTTTTAAGTTATTTGTTTGCGTTTGGAGAATAAATTTCGGGATCTATGTGAGAATCTACTGGACAAGTTTTTTCTCAAAACACGTTTGGTAGTTTTCTTAGTTTTTGGATTCGTGGTAACGTGTTATGAAATGTTTTTCACACATTTTCAATCATTGTTATACTTATGTGTTTAGAAATACATATAAATACATATACTACTACTACTTCTCTTTCGGCTTGTCCCTTATCAGGGGTCGCCACAGCGAATCATCCCTTTCCACCTCACTCTATCTTGAGTATCTTCCACTCTGACCCCAGCCAACCTCATGTCTTCTCTTACAACATCCATATATCTCCTCCTTGGTCGTCCTCTTGCCCTCTTCCCTGGCAGCTCCATCTCCAGCAACACTCCTGACACTTTCCTCCAACCGCTCCATCCTGCCTGCACTCGCCTCTTCACCTCTTTTCCATACTCCCCATCACACTGCACTGTTGATCCCAAGTACTTGAACTCCTGCACCTTCTTCACCTCCACCCCCTGTAACTTCACTCCTCCACCCTGCCCCCTCTCGTTTAGACACATGTATTCTGTCTTACTACGACTGACTTTCATGCCTCTTCTTTCCAGAGCAAACCTCCACCTCTCTAGCTCTTCCTCCACCTGCTCTCTACTCTCACTGCAAATCACTATGTCATATGCAAACATCATTGTCCAGGGAGATTTCTGTCGGACCTCATCTGTCAACCTGTTCATCAGCATAGCAAACAAAAAGGGACTCAAAGCTGATCCTTGGTGTAGTCCCACCTCCACCTTGAACTCCTCTGTCTGTGTTTGGAAAAAAGCCTTTTCTAAATCCACAAAGACACAATGCAGCTCCTTCTGACCCTCTCTGTACTTTTCCATCAACATTCTCAAAGCAAAAATGGCATCAGCGGTGCTCTTGCGGGGCATAAAACCATACTGCTGCTCACAAATCTCTACCTTCTTCCTAAGCCTGGCTTCCACTACTCTTTCCCACAGCTTCATTGTGTGGCTCCTCAGCTTTATTCCCCTGTAGTTGCTGCAGTTCTGCGTATCACCCTTGTTCTTGAAAATCGGCACCAGAACGCTTTTACTCCACTCCTCAGGCATCTTCTCACTCTCTAGAATCCTGTAAAACAAACTGGTTAAGAACTCTACCGCTGATTCTCCTAGACACTTCCACACCTCTACAGGTACATCATCAGGACTAACAGCCTTTCCGCTCTTCATCCTCTTCAGAGCCTTCCTCACCTCATCCCTACTAATGTCTGCTATTTCCTGCTTCTCAACATCCACATCCTCCTCATTTCTTTCCCTATCATTTTCTTATCATTCATCAGCTCCTCAAAATACTCTTTCCATCTTCTCTGCACACTCTCCTGGGTTGTTAGTAGCTTTTCATCTCTGTCTTTAATAACTCTTATCTGCTGTACATCCTTCCCATCCCTATCTCTCTGTCTGGCTAGCCTGTACAAGTCCGTCTCCCCTTCCTTTGTGTCTAACCTGTCATACAGCTCATCATATGCTTTCTGTTTGGCCTTCGCCACCTCCCTCTTCACTCTGCGCTGCACTTCCTAGTACTCCTCTCTACTTTCCTCAGTCCTTTCTAGATCCCACTTCCTCTTTGCCAACCTCTTCCTCTGGATGCAGTCATGTACTTCCTTATTCCACCACCAAATGTCCTTTGAATGACTCGCATGGTTCACGTTTGACTAGTTTTACGCCGGATGTCCTTCCTGACGCAACCCTCTCTATTTACCCGGGCTTGGGACCGGCACAGAAGTCACTGGCTTGCAACCCCTGTGGCTAGATTAATACATAGATAAATACATATACTATATTAGTAAATTATATTATATAAGTTTATAATATAAGATTATAATGATATGAAGAATACATGATCTAAAAGGAGATGTTTGCATACTCTTAAGGTGCATTTAAAAAAAACATGTTCATATTTATTATTTAGTTTTATCTTAATATAAAAGCTTTTATATTCCACACACAATTTAATCTCGTTAGTGAATTTACTCTTTTTTTTTTTAGTTTAGAGAATTGCTGCAAAGTCATTTACTCACAAGTTAACTTGGTTATAAACTAAATAATTATGCACTTTTATTCCATTTAAATTTTATATTTATATAATGTTAGTACAATTATGTATTAAGTTAGTTATTTAATTGTCAATTGCTTTATAATCAGGGCTGGGAGTAACGTGTTACAAATGTAATATATTACAATAATATATTCATTTTTGCTGTATTTATGCTTTGTATTACTAATTGGATTTTCAGGAATATATTACTCGTTACATGCAAGTAACACTTGTGGTACATCAAACTTACCCTCAAGACCATAAATCTGCATTTTATTGTCTAATGCACATTTTTTTACTTTTGTAAAAGACAAGGACAAGAACATTGTAGTGAAATGCAACCTCTGTGTAACGCAAAGCAATTATTGACACTTTATGGCCAGAAAGTATGACACTATTGTGTGATAAGTCATTCAAAATGAATAAAACGGCACTGAAGTGTACACATAAACGTGATTTGATTTGTAGTTTACATAGTCTTGTTGTGTTTGATAATAATGTACCAGTGCTGTCAAAGTTAACGCATGCGATTAATTGTAATAGTTAATTAGCGTCAATTATTTTTAACCCCCTTAATAACATTTACAATTTTTTTTCACTTCCACTTTCCGCAATGAGTGTTACCAGGTGCGGCTCATTAGGATCAGCAGCGCACAGTGATTGTGTTCAGCTGCTGCCATTTAGGCGCAAAGTGTTTAAGGGCAGCTTGTCTCTGTTTGGATTATCTGGTTTGGATCTGTGCAATCTCGTCGCCATCCGCGGTGTTTGGAATGTTTTTGAATGGACTTATTAAAACTCATCTTCAGAAATTGCATATGAGACTCGACCTGCTTTTCCCTGCTCACCAAGCGTTACAGACGCAGTTTCTTTTATAACTGCGAATCGTCAGAAAGCAAAGACTTCTGGCACATACTAACATTTTTGTTGACACATCTACAATAAGGAAAACATAAAACAAGAATGGAGTACATGGGAGAAGACCATGGAGGAAGCCATTGTTGTCTAAACAAAAAAAAACTTGCGAATTGTTGTCATTGATGGTAAAATGAATACCAGAATTTGTCAAGACATTTTGCAGGAAAACGTCAGACCATCTGTTCGCCAACTGAAGGTCCACAAAGGATGGGTGATGCAACAGGACAATGACCCAGGCAAGTTTCACGTGGGGGCGGGCCTTATTCTGATTGGCTGATGAGAAAGTGATTGACAGTTGCCTGCAGAAAGTGTGGTCACCCTAACTATACATAACATTGTCTTCTACTGAATGTAAATTAAATAAGTAAAATGTACATTTTGTTATTTTAGGATGTTATGACACATTATATACACATAATAACAACTAACTTGCGCAACACTGATTAACAATAAGACATGACAATCATATTGTGTTATTGTTTTGTGATGCTAAAAACGTGGCCATGTGTAGTTTATTATCTGCTGCCGTTTTGGTGTGACATCGGATGTAGTGCGAAAACGAACTTTGATCAAACGTGTTTGCTGTACTCACTGTAATTTGAGTACAAAATATTATATTGTATTAGATGTAATTTTTTACATTTTTACATCAACGTGCATTACCAAAAACTGGTAATGCACGTTGCACTGTATAGAAAGATGCTATAACATGTGTTGAACTAACATTGTATATGTGCACAGTGACAAAAAAGACTATTCTATTCTTTACACTCTTTACTATTTTGAACACGTTTTTTCTTGTTTTTACGGAACTCAAAGTGTAAAAACTTTTTTTCCACCAGGACAGTTTTATGCAGAAATAATGTAACATAACAAATCCGAGAATATTAATGTAACGTATTACTTACAAACAGTAATATGTATGTTTAATGTATTTTATTATTAAGATTAGATTAGGATTAAGACGTGACAATCTGTGTTGTTGTTTTGTGATGCTATAAAGTGGAGTTTATTATCTGCTGCCGTTTTGGTGTAATCGGATGTAGTGCGAAAACGAACTTTGATCAAACGTGTTTGCTGTAGTCACCGTAATTTTATTACTTTATGCCACGTCTTCGCGTCAAGCGCGCTCTAAAAAGCGTTCTTCACGCACGCGCTCAGTCGCTTCTCTGCTGGTGATGGTAAAGTTCGTCAGATGGGCCTTTAGGCTCCTGGTGCTGTTAATGATCATCTCTTGCGGTGTCAAATTCATCTTCTTAGAAAACAAAAGCCTTGTCAGGTAACTCCGTTTACTCTATTACTAGTTTCGTTTACATTTGCTGCTAAGTTGTTTTGTGTTACAGTGAGACACTCGAGTAGATTCGCTGTGCAAATCTCAGACGCAATTTTTCCGTCATGAAAACAGCCAAAAGGTTTGAGAGTTTAGATCTCGTTGTTTATTATCGCATCTGCTTTTTATTTTAATCCACTGGAATTGAAATGGTCAAGTTAATTTGGAATTAACTTTATTTATTATACAAACTTTATTTGTAACTGGCTTTGGGAGAAAAAAATGTAAAGAACATATTTTTATTTCTGTTTCGCTTCTGATTTAAATTTTCTGCAAGATGCAGATGTGATAATTTGTATTATTCTGGAATTTTTTTTTACACTTTGAGTTCCTTATAAACAAGAAGAAAAAGGTGTTTAAAATAGTAAAGAATGTGTAGCAGAGCCACCGGATTGTGGAGACACAGGAGGCAGGAGACGTGGGTAGCAAAATACAAAATAGCTATATTTAACACACAATTTAATAAAAAGAGTCCCGAAACTGATCTTTAAAAAAAGGACATACAACACGAACCCGCATGCGCACTCGCAACACCCGCAACACGTTCCTTGTCGACCACCGGTCACTCCAGCACCCGTACCCGGCACGCCACACACACTTTCCCACACACCCGCAGTGATTCAGTAACGGCAATTGATGCACACTGGAAGTAGTGCTCACACGCCCAACACAACCGACCAGTCGCCAGGCTTCGCTGTCTTTGGCGAGTACGCACCTACACGCACACACACACACTCAAACACAAACACGATTCGTGATCAACGCGCATCGGGTCAGACACATACACACACACACCTGTACGCCAACGCACTTCGGTTCACGCACTTGCAAGCGCGCACACACACCCAAGCACGTTTCAGGATCGACGCACCTCGGGTCACGCACACACACGACCACATACACACCTGTACGCCTCGGAAACGACGCAGTTTGGTTCACGCACATGCACGCGCGCACACACACAAACACGTTTCAGGACAGACGCACTTCGGGTTGGACACATACACACACACGCAAGTACGCCTCGGGACCGACGCACTTCGGTTCACGTACATGCAAGCGCGCACACACACACATAAGCACGTTTCAGGACCGATGCGCCTCGGGTCACGCGCACACACAACCACGCACACACGTCAGGTGGGAAACCGATGACGTAAGGGGGTCAATTGTCAGAGGGGACGACGAAACACAGGATCCACCAATTTGGGGTGGCAGGAAACAGGTTCCCCCAATTTGAGGTGGAAGTGAAACACAGGACCCCCCAGTTTGGGGTGGCAGGAAACAGGATCCCCCAATTTGAGGTGGAAACGAAACAGCGCCCCGTCCGGCCACTACCGTCCAAGCGCACGCCCTCCCCAACCGGATTAGCGGCGCCACGCGATCGCACACTCTGTAGCCTCCACGCGTCCTGACGTAGAGCGCCGCCACGAGGGCGCAGGAATGACGCACTTGCTCCGGGCGCGAGCCACGCACCCGCGAGATCCGACCAAATATGGCTCTCGCGTCACTCCGCCACCGCGAGAGAACAATCCGGAGAACCAGGCGCAAAGCACACCCGCGGGAAATCGACTCCCCACACAGCCAACCACTACGTGAGAAGCAGTCGCGCCACTCATCCCATGCACGGCATGACAGACCCGGTGGTGGCAATCACGAACACCCAGGTGTCTCATGTACAACAAAATTAAAGCATCTTTCTATACAGTGCTACATGCTTTACTAGTTACAATAAAATTACATGTAATAATACAGTACAGACCTAGAACTTTACAGCAGAGACATTGCATAGTTAAAATTGTAAAATTTTAAGCACCCTGCTTGTTTTTGAGCCGCTAAAGTTGGATAAAAACGGGTGCTTATATTTGCGTAAATACGATATATACATTCGGAATAATGTACAGTAGAGAGCCAAAGATGTTTATATATACATGATGCATTGCGATTTGACCAGTGAGTTTTCATATATGCACTTCCCGATGTTGGTGCGTTTAAGGTAGTGATGGCTTGAGGAGAAAAAAAGCAGCTTATTGCGTGTTGAATGTATAATTCCATGTGTGAGGTTTTGATGGATAATTTTTTTTAATAAGCGGATGGATCTTTTTTAATAATTAGAGCTGCACGTTTGATTGTTATAAGATTGTAAGTTCAAGTTCATTTGTATAGCGCTTTTCTTGGTCCGAGAGCAACGCAAAGACGCTAAAACGATTGAAAGCAGTCGAGTTAAAAAAAAACAGAAAACAAACAGGGCGAATGATTGATTAAACACAACGATAAAGTAAGTCTGTTATCAACTCTGACATTTTAGTACCTGAAAAAAGATTTTATTCTGAAGTGTGTGTGTCTTCAAACCAGAAGAGACACTCAGCAAAACACACACAGCAAACATCTACAATTGAGGACAAAATTATTAGCACCCCTACAAAATAATAATTGTTTGAAAAGTGTTTCAAAAGTGCTTTTCAATAGAACTAATAATTTTGTCCTCAACTGTACATAATACTGTACATTGGAATGTATGTTTTTTATTATGTTTAATTGTGATTTTTTTCCTCTACAAAATTACTTCTACATTACAATATATTTTTCATTCTATTTATTTAAATTTAAAACAAAGAGTAATATGTGTTGTTATATTGCTGTTTGACAATCTGATTTTCAGGGTTAAATGTTTAAAATAATAAAATATTCAGAAAGAAACGTGAAAAGAATTGTAATTTTACTCTAAGCGAAAAAAATCGTGATTGTCATGTCTTCTGTTCCTCAGTTTAAACTTTGAGGTTTTCACCCGTGAAGTCTCTGATCTGCTGAGCTGCCCGTTCAAACCAAACACAACCAACCGGGAAGTGAACAGGTGTGTGTGTGTGTCATCTCAGAATCATTGGTATATAACCCTGTATATAACTTTCTGTTTTATCGCAAACTTTTTAATCTATCTTACAGTCTATTGTGTAAAAGGGCTCAATTAAAGTACCTTACATTACATTGGTTCAAAATAACTTAAGAAATTAACAGAATTGAGCTGTTGAAGAACACAAGCCATTCAAGAGCTAAAAGTTGAAGTGGCTTCCATCGTTCAAAGTTCTGAGGATCATCATTCAGAATAGAGCTGAAACTTCTTGTAAAGTAAAGTAAAGTGTAAGTGTGAACAATGTCGCGACCCTTTCAATGATTAAAACACAATTGCAATTATTATTTTTAAGGATCGAGACAGAATGTGGTAAGACATTTGTGGTTGCCGTGTTCAAGTTCTCAGTTTTATTTATATGGCACTTTCCACAGAAAAAAAATCACTTGCAAGTGCTTCACAAAGTGCACAATAATTTAAAAAAAAACAACAAATTGTGAAAAAATAAACAAAAAGCAAAAAATGCTAATTCAGATAATTTATGAAGTGCTTTTCGCAATTCCAGTGCCAAAGCAGCTTTGTGAAATTTCAAAAAAAGATATAGCATTACCTTTCCCTTGCCCGGACGCGGGTCACAGGCCCGGGGCTGGGGCAAGTGAGCGAGCGCCTGCTGGCCGAGTTTTCCGAGTTGTTGCTATGCACCAAATGGCAGTGTGGATTATCCTCCCTTTTTAGTCCTCCTGGGAGACTTCAACGCTCACGTGGGCAATGACAATCAGACCTGGAGTGGGGTGATTGGGAGGAACGGCCCCCCGATGAGAACCCGAGCGGTGTTCTGTTACTTGACTTCTGTGCTTATCACGGATTGTCAGTAACGAACACCATGTTCAAACATAAGAGTGTCCACATGCACACGTTTCATCGATTTTATAATCGTTTCATCGAACTTGCGGCCGCATGTTTTGGACACTCGGGTGAAGAGAGGGGCGGAGCTGTCAACTGATCACCACCTGGTAGTGAGTTGGCTCAGATGGTGGGGGAAGAAGCCGGTCAAACCTGGCAGGTCCAAATGATCTGTGAGGGTCTTCTGAGAACGTCTGGTAGATCCCTCCATCAGAGAGAGCTTCGACTCACACCTCCGGCAGAGCTTCTCTCAGGTTCTGGAGGAGGTGGGGGACATTGAGTCAGAATGGACTCTGTTCCGCACCTCCATTGTTGAAGCTGCAGGCCGGAGCTGTGGTCGCAAGGTCATCGGTGCCTGTCTGGCGGCAATCCCCAATCCCGCTGGTGGACACCAGTGGTAAGGGACGCCGTCAAGTTGAAGAAGGAGTCTGACCGGGCCTTCTTGGCCTGTGGGACTCCTGAGACAGCTGACAGGTATCGGTGGGTGAAGCGAAACGCATCTTCGGTGGTCGCTGAGGCAAAGGCCTGGGCTTGGAAGGAGTTCGGCGAAACCATGGAGAACGACTTTCAGACGGCCTCAAAGAAATTCTGGTCCACCATCCGGCGACTGAGGAGGGGGAAGCAGTGTGCCATCAACACTGTTTACGGTAGAGATGGGGGACTGCTGACCTCAACTCAGGACGTTGTGGATCGGTGGGGGGAGTACTTTGAAGACCTCCTCAATCCCACCAACACGTCTTTTGAGGAGGAAGCAGAGCCTCTGGAATCGGGCATGGGTGCTCCTATCTCTGGGGCCAAGGAATAGATGAGATGGGCAGCACGGTGGCGCAGTGGGTAGCGCTGTCGCCTCACAGCAAGAAGGTTCTGACTGTGACTCGTGGTGTAAGTTCGAGGCCGGTAGGGGCCTTTCTGTGTGGAGTTTGCATGTTCTCCCCGTGCTTGCGTGGGTTTCCTCCGGGTGCTCCGGTTTCCCCCACAGTGAGAAAAACATGCGTTTCAGGTTAAGCTGGCCGTGTGGGTGTGTGAGCGTGTGGTGTGTATACCCGAGTGAAGTGGACGCTGGCGCAGATTGGCTGCCGCTATTTCACCGGGCAATTGGTGTGTGTGTGAATGTTGTGTGTCATGTAAGGCGACCTTGAGTGAAAGGCGCCAATAAATAAAAAATCGAATGAATTATTATTTAAAAAAAATGTATTATTATTATCCCCATCATCAATCTCATTAAGGCTCTGGATGGTGTGGGGCTGTCCTGGTTGACACGCCTTTACACCATCGCGTGGTCATCGGGGACAGTGCCTCTGAAGTGGCAGACTGGGGTGGTGGTTCCTCTTTACAAGAAGGGGGACCGGAGGGTGTGTTCCAACTACAGGGGGATCACACTCCTCAGCCTCCCGGGGAAAGTCTACTCAGGGGTACTGGAGAGGAGAGTTCGTCTGATTGTCGAGTTTCTTATTGAGGAGGAGCAATGTGGTTTCCGTCCGGGACGTGGAACTACGGACCAGCTCTATACCCTTTTCAGGATCCTGGAGGGATCGTGGGAGTTTGCCCAACCAGTCTACATGTGTCCTCGGGGACTCCTGTGGGGGGTGCTCCGGGAATATGGAGTACCGGAGCCCTTGTTACGGGCTGTTCTGTCTCTGTATGACCGGTGTCAGAGCTTGGTTCGTATTGCCGGTAGCAAGTAATTTCCATTTACGGTGAGAGTTGGGCTCCACCAAGGCTGCCCTTTGTCACAGATTCTGTTCATAGCTTTTATGGACAGAATTTCTAGGCGCAGTAGAGGCGGAGGGGGGATCCGGTTCGGTGACCTCAGGATCGAGTCTCTGATTTTTGCAGATGACGTGGTCCTGTTGGCTTCGTCGGGACGTGATCTCCAGCTCTCACTGGAACGATTTGCTGCCGAGTGTGAAGCGGCCGGGATGGGAATCAGCACCTCCAAGTCCGAGACCATGGTTCTCGACTGTTGAAGGGCAGCGGTGCTGTGGTGGGCAGCGGTGGGATTCTGAGGAATAGTAGTTGTGGAGGAGAGATTGATGACGCAGACTTTGTTATACGGTAAAGCTGTTCATGTTTCTTTTCCACTTACACTTAACCGATAGAATTTATATATTGCATTTACTTAAATATAAGCGGCCCATTTTCTCATTTTTGACGCTCAAGAAATCTGTGGGATGCTTATATGTACAAATTTCAAATGTGTGCAAAAATATTAGCGCCCATTTCATATTTTAAGTTAGGTGCAATCACAAATAAATGGAAATACGTCGTCTTTATGCAGCGATGTGCTTTAGCATTGTGTCCTCTCTTCTTTATTTAAATAATGGTTTTATTAATGGTAATAAAAGTGTTAGAAATAAAAATAAACTAAAAACAATAATCAAGAGCATGAGCGCTGATTACCTGCACTAGAAAAGTGGATTTGAGTCGGGCGCTAGTCCAGTTAAAAAAAAAACACAGAAAATAAACGGATAGAATGAGTGAGGACACACAATGTCTGCTATCAACACGGACATTTTACGGACATGGTTCTCGACCGGAAAAAGGTGGAGTGCCCCCTGCAGGTCAGAGACAGGGTCCTTCCCCAAGTGGAGGAGTTTAAGTATCTCTGGGTTTTGTTCACGAGTGGGGGAGGATGGAGCGGGAGATCGACAGACGGATCGGTGCTGCGTCCGCAATAATTAGGACGATGCATCGGTCCGTCATGGTGAAGAGAGAGCTGAGCCAAAAAGCAAAGCTCTCGATTTACCAGTCGATCTACGTTCCTACCCTCACCTATGGCCACCAGTTGTGGGTGGTGACTGAAAGAACGAGATCCCGGATACAAGCGGCGGAAATAAGCTTCCTCCGCAGGGTGGCTGGGCTCTCCCTCAGAGATAGGGTGAGGAGCTCGGCCATTCGGGAGGAGCTCGGAGTAGAGCCGCTGCTCCTCCGGGTCGAGAGGGGTCAGATGGGGTGGTCCGGACGCCTTGCTGCTGAGCTGTTCCGGGCATGTCCCACCGGAAGAAGACCCAGGGGCAGACCCAGGACCCGCTGTAGTGACTATGTCTCCCGGCTTGCCAGGGAACGCCTCAGAATTCTTCCGGAGGAGCTGGAGGACGTAGCTGGGGCAAGGGAAGTCTGGGCCTACTTACTGAGGCTGTTGCCCCCGCGACCCGGCCCCGGATAAGCGGCAGAAGACGATGACGACGATTTTGCATTATGTCCATTGTTTGTCGATATTAAAGAGTGAGTGAAGTGAACAGAGAATTGTAAAATTGTAATAGATATGGTTGTTCACAATTAGATTGTATGTGTATATATATAATATATATAAATGTATATATATATATTAGGGCTGTCAAACGATTAAAATTTTATTAATAATTCTTTAGTATTAACAATTATTAACATGAACAAGTATAGAATCTTGTAACATTGAATATTGAAGTGTAAAATGTAAAATATTGCAAACTCAACACAAAATAAACACTTGTTTATATACTGTAATGTACTGTTTTGACTAAAGAAAACAATGGGTCATAATAATTTAAAAAGAAAAAAGTAATTTATTTTGAGGAAAAGAGACAACGAATATGTATTTGTATATTTGTGTGGCAAAAGTATGGCACTGATAATTAGTCTAGATGAAAAGACTAATCACACATTTTTATCTAAAGGAACAAAATACGACATCTGTGTGCAGTGCGCATGCGCAGGCAGTCGTCTAAGAGACTGTGAATAATTTAATTGCAGTCTATTCTTTAACACTCTATAAGTGCGCTGTGATTTCAGCTTTGCAAAAATCTGTACAAATAATACTGAATGGTTTTGAAGTGAAACTCAAAAACCGGAAATACCGGAAAACAGGACGTGCCTGAAAAAACGGAAGTGTGATTAATGGCGTTACTAAAATTTGACGCGATTAAACAAATTTAATTAATCGCATGCGTTAACGCGTTAACTTTGACAGCCCTAATATGTGTATATACGTGTGTATATATATATATATATATACACACACACACACACATATATATATATGTATCTGATTGTATATATGATTATTACAGGCTGAGAATGAAGGTCTGTTGCTACGCTAAACAGTCGTTGTTCCTCACCAAATGCAACACAGCAGTCGGGCAAAAGATCCAGTATGAAATGAACCCTAGACACACCTACACTGTAGAAGAAGCCTTTCATCAGATGCTGCCTGAGGTCTGTGTGTGTGTGTTTTTCCAAACATCTTTATAGAGGTAAAACACAAAACAGATTGTTGTGATTGGTTTAGCATGACTGGAATGACATTTACCATGCGATTTAAAGTGGTTCCCTGTGTGAATGTGCGTGCAGGACTTCCCCTGGTCTTCGGGGTCTCTGCGTCGCTGTGCTGTGGTGGGCAGCGGTGGGATTCTGAGGAATAGTAGTTGTGGAGGAGAGATTGATGACGCAGACTTTGTTATACGGTAAAGCTGTTCATGTTTCTTTTCCACTTACACTTAACCGATAGAATTTATATATTGCATTTACTTAAATATAAGCGGCCCATTTTCTCATTTTTGACGCTCAAGAAATCTGTGGGATGCTTATATGTACAAATTTCAAATGTGTGCAAAAATATTAGCGCCCATTTCATATTTTAAGTTAGGTGCAATCACAAATAAATGGAAATACGTCGTCTTTATGCAGCGATGTGCTTTAGCATTGTGTCCTCTCTTCTTTATTTAAATAATGGTTTTATTAATGGTAATAAAAGTGTTAGAAATAAAAATAAACTAAAAACAATAATCAAGAGCATGAGCGCTGATTACCTGCACTAGAAAAGTGGATTTGAGTCGGGCGCTAGTCCAGTTAAAAAAAAAACACAGAAAATAAACGGATAGAATGAGTGAGGACACACAATGTCTGCTATCAACACGGACATTTTAGTACCTGAAAAAGGATTTTATTCTGAAGTGCGTGTTTACTGCGGTGTCAAACCAGAAGATAATCAGCATCTGACAATTAACATATACAGTTGAGAACAAAATAATAAAACAAATATTTCTAAATAAAAAAATAATAAAATAATAATAATATAAAATAAATAATATAAAATCCTAGTATTTCAACTGGGTCGAATAAGTAGATTGCGAACCGAAAATGTGTGGGCAACCCTGGTCTAAAACAAAACACAGGCAAGGAATTAAAACCAGGGAAAAACACAATCAAAACGCTCTGTCTGCTGCACAGGGCAGAACAATAATTCTCAATGATGATCATTGTGAAGTGTCTGATAAAGACCATGACTTAAAATGGCCATAGCTGATGACTGGAGTGCAAAGGCTCATGGGATCAGCTGAAGCTTCAGGGAGTTGGAGATCACTAGAATAGATTTTCTTTATCTATTATTCAAGTAAAGCAACATCAAAGTGATACGAGTCACAAGATAAGTTTGTTATAAAAAAAAATATATACGTTTTCAGGCAACATTTTTGTATTTTTGGAATTTTCGAGGCTTGAAAAGTTACCTCCACACATAGTCTGGGATCTGGAACTCCATGAATGAGAGGACGCAAAAGTCGGGATAGATCTCTCACTGTTGTTGACTCTTATGAGCCGGTAATGGCAGTGCTTGTGTGAACAGGAAAAATAATACCAGTAAAGTCATTCCAGTAATTTACCGGCAATTTACCGGCATAGCAGTGAGAAAGCGACTTGTGTTTAATCTTGTGTTTTTGGTCTTGTGCTGAATTGTTGTTTCTTATCAGGCTTCATTTCATCACCTTGGATTGCACTGGTTTCAAAGTATCTCTGGTTTGGTTTGTGTACTTTAGCTGGAGGTTACTGCACTTACCTTGGGAAATACAAGTTCACTGGACGGATGGATTCGGACATAAACAAAAAAAAAAATAAATAACCCTCCTATTATGTTCTGGTCTTTTTGAAACTTCTCATGCTTGTCTTAGTGTAATCTACATTGCAAACAAAATAGATAGACAGACAGACAGGTATGCAGACAGACAGACAGACAGACAGACAGACAGACAGACAATCTCAATGCATTTTGGCATGTAGACATGGTCCACACTTTTTTGCTGCAGTTCAACTCGAACTTCAGGATAGGGAAGAAAGGTGATTGAAGAGATTTTTGAAGACAGACAGAAGGTCAAATAGATGGGTAAAGGGATGGATAGCCGATTGAAAGATGAGACATGGAACCACGTGCAATATCAAGTGTTGATGTAATCTTAAATACGCTTCTGCTCACGACGCTCCTTTATTTGCCTGCTGATGAATGTTTAACTGCAGAGTATTAATTACGTAATTCAAGGGCCATTAAATGTTTTTTTCGCTTGCTCCTAATGCAGTTCACTCGATCAGATTGCTAGAGTTTAGTCGCTTTTTATTAAACAAACTCACGAAAAAAGAAAATGTAAAAAGAAATGTTTACATAACATGTATTAATAAATGTATGGAACCAAATGTGATTATGATTTCCGTTTCAGGTTTAATCTGGCTGTGGTTAATGACACTGATGTTGGACTGAAGACTGATCTAGTAACCATGAACCCTAGTCAGTTTCAAGTAGAGTAAGTTTCTATTCCTTAAAAATGTTTTTTATCAACAGTTATCTAATCATCGGCGCTTTGTCAGCACAACACTGCACGACTACAATGCGATCAATGCTTTTGAATCTCCAATCGTCTTTTGGCCCCCTGACTTACATAAAACAACAAACATGGAGTAATACAGATATAATATTTAGTTCAATATTGTTATAATACTATATAAATGTTCATTTATATTTAAAAAATATTATATGTACGCAAATACCATTATAACTGTGTTAATTAGAATATGGGTGAAATGTTTTTAACACAAGTTAAACTGACTTAATTTGTCAAACAGGAATAACAATAAATACATACATTTTAGGGAAAAATTACAATATGATAAGCATTGCTTATCAAACTGTCTACATATTTCATGTAAAACGCAGCTCAGCTAACAAAATTTTCGCAGAACAAATTGGCTCTCGACACGGATTAATTTCGTAAAGTCGGGGTTCCACTGTACTTAAAATAAAGAACTGTTCCTTTATTTCAGTTCAGTTAAGTGCGCCGAAATTCTCAAGACAACTCAAAAGTACGCAATGCGTAGATTAGCAGAAACAAACTAAAATAACCAATTGCAAATACAGTTTGTAAGATTCATTTGCAATATGTTGAAATACTGTGCAGAATTTTGCAACAGTGTTGAAAGGATACATGTTACGTCCAAGACCTCTTATGTCCGGTTATTTGCCTAAACTGCTGTACATTATAAAGAAATAAAATACACGACACAATGATTACAGTTCATTTCAACATCACAGAGGAGTAAACACAGACTGAGACCAAGCTCCGCAACCGTCTTCTTCCGATCTCTCGAGTTTCTGCCTCCTCCTCAGTTATAATCTTTATTCAGAAAAGAAAGTAGACGTAACAATGCCCAAGACAGTAAAGATAGATTGCAGTTCAGCAAAACATCTCCATATTAAAAAAAAAAAGAATTCGGTTCAAGTTCAAGTTCTGAGCATTTAACTGTCTCAAAGCGCACGTGTGAATATGTAAGAGAATTGTTGCTTTTTATTCGTTTGATCGTCTGGTTGTTGGTGTTAAGTAAATGGCTATGATTATCACTAAGACAAAAAGCGTGTGTGGGACACATTTTGAGACGACTATTATACAAATAGTTAGTTGACGACTTGTAAGTGCTAGTGTAACGTCCAAGCCCATTCAGCGTATAATACTTAGAATAGAATTTATTAAAGTAGAATTTAGAACATCATTAAATGAACGATTTAAAGAGTCATTAACATCGTCAAAGTGAATGTTAAAGTCACCTACTATAATCACTTTACCTACTGTGACTACCAAGTCTGCTAAGAATTGCCCAAATTCATTTATAAAGTCAGTATTGTGCTTTGGTGGTCTGTAAACTGTCACGATAAGAATTGATTCCTGATTTATATCTGGTAACTCCATATGTAGCACTAAAAGTTCAAAAGAGTTCAAATTAAAGTTTAATTTTTTAATCATCTTAAAATCATTATATGATAAATGGCAGTGACGCCTCCACCTCTAGAGTTTAAACGTGGCTCCTGTTCATAGCAGAAATGAGTTGATTCATTTAGGCTAGTGTAGGTGTCTGGCTTTAGCCATGTTTTTGTGAGCGCTAACACATCAAGCTTATTATCCATAATCATTTCATTTATAATAAGAGATTTTTGTGCTAAGGATCTGATGTTTAAGAGGTCTAATTTTAGGGATTTGTTTTTTAAAATCTTGCTTTGATTATTATCAGTAACTGCCTTTTTTGTTTTATTCGAGGATCGGTTTTTATGGTTAGATTCCTGAGATTGTGACACAGGTTTTGTGCTCTTACTGTACTTGATTTTAGCATTTCTATTATTATTATTATCACTTGTTGTTGCTGTTGGTATTAATAGTGCCATTTTTATTATCGTGATTACATTTTTTTGTGCTGGCTGTACTGGGTGACTGTTGGCAGTACGCAGGCGGCTGCTTAAGTGATGCCGCCTGCTCTCTGACCTGGGCATTGGTGGAGGCTGATGGAGGCTGTCGGGCTTTAACAGGTCAGGTCTTCCCAGAAAAGATCTCCAATTGTCTATAAAACCTATGCCATTCGAAGGACACCACTTAGACGCCCAGCCATGCAGAGTCCACAGCCTACTGTGAGTCTCATCACCCCGGTAAGCGGGGAGAGGCCAGAGTAAATCACCTTGTCTGATATCTTTTTGGCAGCTTCAAGCACCTCTTTAATATTAGTTTTGGTGATCTCGGACTGGCGAAGTCGGACATCATTAGTGCCGGCGTGAATTAAAACACACACATACCCACACACACACTCCCTATGCAAATGTCAACTTGACCTCTTTGCATTTTAAGCTTATTTAATGTTAAACGTTTAAGGCATTTTAAAGCTTATTTTCTTTAACAATGCACGTTGTAAATGTGAATCACATGTGTCTGCAGATTCAGAGACGTACAGAAGAATCCCGGACCTCTGGTGGAACGTGTCAGCTCGTACGGGAACGCCATCCTCGTCGTTTCTGCGCTCACGTTTGCCGCCAACTCAAAACGTTCCATCGCGTCTCTCAAAGCGATTCACGCACTCCGACCTCAACAGCCCATTGCTTTCTTCAGCCCTTCATATCTCAAAAGTCTCAAAAGCTTCTGGAAGTCTCGTGGCATCAAGTCGTTTCGTCTCAGCACGGGGTTCATGTTAGTCAGCGCTGCGCTGGAACTATGTGAGCAGGTGCACGTTTACGGCTTCTGGCCGTTTGACACTGATCTACGGCAAAATCCAGTTCCGTATCATTATCACAACCAGAGGACGGTGCATGTAGGTGTGCACGACATGCCACAAGAGTTTCTGCATCTGCTGCATCTCCACAGCCAGGGGGCGCTCACACTGCACCTGCTTCCCTGCTCCTTCCACACATGAGGCGTGGTCTTCCCCAGTAAGAAGGATTTACATGAAACCATTACATAACATAACATTTCTAGACCGTTTCGTTTATTTATAAATGAAGCCATTTTGTGCCAATGTAGAAAATGCAACAAAGTGATTTGGCAAATTACATCGTATAGAATCAGATTCGTGCTAACAATATCAAACATACATTTCTAAGAAACGAATGAGAATGCTTCACATTTGCATTTGTTTTTTTATTTTTCGCTTGCAATCGTCACGTTTTCGTTTGGAACTTGTTTTTTTTCACTTCACATTTTTTTGTTTGTTTCATTTTTTTCTGTTTGGACACTTTGGTCACGGCCCTTACCCTGATTGGTTGGTGAGAATGTGATTGGCAGCTGCTTGTCCAAGATGTGGAGGAGAAGTTTAGTGAGTTTTAGTTTAGAGTAATTAGTGACACATTTAGAGTCTGAACACCTTCATTGTTGGAGTATTTATCCGTTTGTGGAGATGAGTTCTGGACCGACACAACACCATCCACATCACTGCACCAGAAAGACAACCACTGCGCTTTTTATAAAACAAGTTTTTAAAACAAGCGGAACATTTGATCATAATTTTTATAATTTGCGTCCATTGGGATCTCTGCACGTCAGAGTAAAGGCCGAACCCACGTGAAACTTTTGCCAAAAGTCCAAATTTAAAAAAATGAAACGAACGAATAAATCTGAAGCGAAAAAATGTTTCAAACTAAAACGTGAATATTGCAAGCGAAACAATAAACACCAAACATAAATGTGATGCATTTTCGTTCATTTCTTAGAAATACGTTTGATATTTTTGGCTAATCTGATTCCATAACATTGTGCTGTAAATGCATTTATTATTTGTTTTTTGTACTATTTTTATTGCACTTTACAATACTTTATTGAGCATGTATGTGTTTACTAGAATATTTGTAGAGACAATAAAGGCAAAAAGGTTTTATTGTGTTTCTTGTACGCAAATATAATTGCATGATGTGCACTTTTGAGTTTCGTATAAACACGAGTTACAGTTCGATCTCTGGATATGGAATAATAAATCAATCTCAGTTTCACTCTCTGCAGAATTAGCCTAGTTAAGTATATTTTGCTTCATATCCTTGCTAAATGTGTATTTGCCATCGATATCTGGTTGACATATCATCTTGTTTACATCTACCATATCTGACCATACTGACCAATACATTCAGAATAAAATCCTTAGCCAGTAGGCTGTGGTGTGCCTCAGGGCTCAGTCCTGGGCCCCTTCTCATTCATGAACCGTGACCTCTCACCTTCCTCGTTCAGGAAAAAGACACCTCTTTTGGAGTTCTTAATCCTGGTTTGAATTTGTGTTTTTGTGATGTGCACAAGCCTATGTTTTAAGAATTTCCTATAATGTATTTTAGAATATCTAACAATTGTGTGCGACCAAACTGGACGAAAGGACAAACGGACAATTGGACGGATGGGAGGATGGCCGAACAAACAGATTTAAAAAACGTTTACGTTAAAAAAACAGGCAGACTAAATATTCAAAGAATATTTACATTCCAATATTAGAATGAGCTTAGAATTAAAGGAGGATGTAAAGGGCAATAAATAATAAATACAAATAAATAATAATAATAACGATGATGATAAAAACAACATTGGAAAGGTTTCCTATGTATCTCTTAAAAATACAATAAAATACAAAGTAAACAGATAGAGATAAAATATGAATAAAATACAAGGAAAACTGTGAAAATGAAGAAAAAGACAAAAAAGTCAGTCTCTTTACAGTTACTAGATTTGATTGGACAGTGGACACTGGTACCCATTACATTGTGATTGTGACAAGTCGTTTTCTCTACCGCGTTTAATTTCTTGGGCGGACGAGACGATATTGCCTTCTGCAGGATGCTGAAGGTACTGATGCTATTTATGAGCTAAATCACGAGGAAGGTGAATTAACGGTTGCACTTTTTTGCACTTTTGTTCAGGTTTTTATTAATCTATTATGTTTTGCCATTTTGAAACAAAATGTGTTACGCACAACCAGATACATAAAGAGTTTCTTGGTTTTCACAACTCTCGGTGTTCTTTGTTGTAGTGATAATCATATTTACTTAACACCAACAACCAGACGATCAAATGAATTAAAATTAACATTTATTTATTAACACATATCAACTTACATATTCACACTTGCGCATTGAGATTGTGAAAAGCGTCTTAAATGCTCAAAAAAATGTTTAAAATTTATCGAAAATTTATAAGTCAGTACGACTAAAATATGTTAAAGTTAAAAATACAGTATACGATCAGATGCTCGGCGGCCACGCAGAACCGTCATCAATGGCCGGACACGGACTCCAGTCCTCTTCAGGCGCTCTTCAGTCGCGCTCCGGTCCGCATCATGAAGCCGAACTCTCTGTCTCTCCCTCGGCTCGGACTCTCGAGCGACGGCTGTGGCCGCTACCGGAGGCAGGTGGATCCCGACAGCGGTGCCGATCCGCCGGCGGGACCGACACCGACGCCCAGGGACCGGCGATTCACTGCTCCTCGGGCCGCGAGACCCTCATACGGACCCCTGGAGGAAGACGTCAGCCAGCAGAAGTCGAGGGAGGAAAAGAAAGTGAAGAAGAAAGCCAAGTATAAAAAATACAAAAAGGTAAACGGATTTCTTACTGTGGCTGAAATATCTTTTAGCCAAACTTCAAACCGTTTAAAACAATTAAACCGGCTATTGTATGTTTTGCTTAAGATGGAAATATATTCAATCAAATGACATGTAAAACCTATATTTAAAAATATGAACACTGTATATTTAATTACTGGTAAAACAGATGAAAATCACAATGTGTGTGTGTGTGTGTGCGTGTGCGTGTGTTTCGTTTTCAGTTACAAACATCACTGGTGATGTATTAGACTGTACTTGTGTAATTCTGGTCTGTCTGGTGTCTCAGACTCTCATTATCAGGCTTAGTCCAATAAAGCTCTGATCAGACTAAGTAAAAGTAAATTTAGTTAACACAAACTCATTTTAATCCACTTAAACACAAGGCAGTTAGAGTTCTCTGAGCCTTACTAAAACTTTTCTACAAAACCGGAAAAAACATTCAATCATTTTGCAACGCTTTATAATAGGAAAAATGTCATTGGTAATTTTAGTTGGTAAAATGTATGTGTTTAAACACAGTTTGGTTTCATGTGTGATCTATTGTGATGGAGCACAGATTTCCTTCCAGCGGAAACACAGTTCTTCCTGTTTCAGATTCTTTACTTGTGCCCAGGCCTATTGCTTCAGATATTTATAACTTGTCTGCAAAGGGCAGATGCCATAATCTGTATTCTACGGAAAATAGCTAATATTAAAAATAATTCAATCATACTGAGCAGTTTGTAAACTATATAATAATGAACAGCTGATTTTAGTAAATTGAATTGAGTAGAATTGAAAGTCCTTTATTTGTCCCCACAAGGAGGAAATTTCACCTTGCAGCAGCAGTACAATTTACAGTAGAAAATTTACAATAGGAAACAGTCAAATATATTTACAATTTAAATACGGTTAAAACGGCCCTGGGGCCACCTGCGGCCCTTTCAATGTTTTAATCCGGCCCGCCGAACTTTTAAAAATCAAACGAAAGTCAGATTGTTTTTTATGTTAATCTGGTTAATCTGTTATGATGGTTTATTTTATTTTTTTGTATAAAAAATGTAAAAAGCGTAACCGTGAACACAAAATATATGTTAAAGCAAGCGTAAATTTCTAAGAAACTAACAAAAGTCTTCACGTCTTGATTTGAACATTTTATTTCGCTTCAGATTTTTCCATCCGTTTCGTTTTTTTTTTTTCGTTTGGACTTCTGGCTGATTCCTACGTGAATTCCTGATTCTCTGATTGGCTGGTGAGAATGGTTCACTGGGAGCAGCTCAGGTTATAGTATTAAAGGCTTTTCATTTCATTTCAATTCAGTAGACCACTCCGGTGAACATGGCTGATGCCACCGCAGAGTCATAAATCGTCTTTAGTAGTGGTCCCTGGACTCCAAAGGACCTGAGTCTCTTAGCAGATATATTCTGCTCTGTCCTTTTTAATATATTGCTTCTGTATTATGTGTCCAGTCCAGTTTATTGTTCAGGTGAACATCCAAGTACTTGTAGGATTCAACTCTCTTAATATCCCTTCTTTGGATGCTACATCACTACTACATTAATTGTTTATCACAGTTACATTTTTAGTATGTTGGTCATTTAATTAAAATAAAAAAGACCCAGGTACTAAACATTAATTATTTTAACACTTTGGGTTCCTTATTTGATTTGATGTGCCTTTGGGATTTGCATCCTATACACCTCTTTTTTCACCACATAATTTGTTGGGTAAAGTGCTTAACGGTACTGTAATAACATGTATGCAGTATTGTATTAAACAACATTGACTTGTGTGTGGTTTATGTACACACACAAAAAGAAAGAACACAATGAAAAATGTTCTATTCTATCAAAGTGAATAACATTGTACATAACATTGAAGTGTGTGTGTGTGTGTGTGTGTGTGTGTGTGTGTGTGTGTGTGTGTGTGCGCGTGTGGGGCCACAGAAGTTTTTTGCTATGACTCTGAAGATTTGAATTGTTGAAGATGTTTAAACTGTTAACTGTTTGGGATTTTAAGGCAAAACATATATCTAGAGTTGTATCAAAAGTTATATCTTTGCTAAGATTTGCTGAGTTTTTGCTAAGGTGAGAGTAAAGGGGGAATGGGGAGAAGGGGGGCACGGATTGTTTTTTATATAAGTCATTGGTGGGACC
Organism: Paedocypris micromegethes; assembly: GCA_028031935.1. Lineage (NCBI taxonomy): Eukaryota > Metazoa > Chordata > Actinopteri > Cypriniformes > Paedocypris > Paedocypris micromegethes. The sequence continues at coordinate 7,176,643 of CM051495.1, forward strand.
CCACTATGATAAAAGTGTGTGTGTGTGTGTGTGTGTGTGTGTGCGTGTGTGTGTGTGTGTTTAGGCTTTTTCAATTGTGTGCCAATTTGCCAAATGAAAACTTGTTTTGCTTAATAATGTGTTTTATGCTCACATTATTACTCAGAATGCATTTCTAAATTTCAATTTTAAATTATGAAATACTGTCGTGCAATTTCAGTCTTGAACCATTTGGAAAAGACACATTCTGATTACAGCTTCTTCTACTGCTCTGCATAGAAACTGTAAAATACTGCGTCTGTAGATTGTGGTGTTTTTTTCTGAGAAGAGTGAATATTGAAGACCATCATTTTTAAAAAATCAGCTTCTTTTTTTCTTGAAAGTCACACACGTTTAGTCAACAAAACCTTTTTCTTTTTCTTTAAGAGAGACTCACTCTTTAAGAAAAGTAGCACTGGTCCATCATATAAACACACACACACACACACACACACACACACACACACACACACACACACACACACACACACTGTTAGGGAGTTTTAGTTTAGGGATCTCATAGAATTAAATAGTATTTCAGTAATCAAGATTTTTTAACTAAATAAGACATTTTTGATCAATTTTTTAGTGTGTGGTTTATATACAGTATAGGAGAATTTGGGATGGATGGACAGATTTTATCGACATTTCCCCGCATGATTACCGTCACTGAAATGTGTGTGTGATTTGGCTCAGAATGTGGGAAAGGCTCTGCGCTACAGCTGGAAGTGTCTGATGCTGGGACTGCAGAACTTCACCGTGGGATACTCGGCTCCGATTACCGCCGCAGCCTCCATCATTCCAGACCTCCACCCAGGAGGAGCTTGGGGCTGACTTCCTGTCAGCTAAAAACGTCCATAATCCCTCCATGGAATATTTTAAAGACCTAAAAATGGAAGAAATATCAGACCTCACTGTATAAATCAACTCTGCTCATCTGCTCATTATATTTTTTGTGCTTCCAACGTTGCCAGATATATTACGATTTTGAGCAAAATAATGTGTTATCGTGTGTGGTAGTTATATTTGTCGAAAAAATACTTTTGTAGAATAACTTCTTATTTACTAGTTATTAGTTAGTCAGTTTTTCTTGATTTGTTTGACCTGTGATGCTATAGATTGTATTATTTTGCATATTTGTACCAGACAAAATATATTTGAAGTGTTATGTTTATGATATTATTCTCTATTGTAAAAAAAAATGTCAGTTTTTAGTCTAATGCACTGACAAAAAAGAAGAATGTGTGGAAGGTAAATGTGATAAATATGTGTCACTGTAACAAACATGTGTCAAGAAAGAGTCGGTAAAGAAAAAGGTAAACATATTAGAAAAAAAGCCTTGTGTTTTTGAAAGAAATTGGCAAACTGTTGTAAAGTCATTAATTGTGATATTAATAATCATTATTATTAACAAATAAGAATGGAGTCTGGTTCGAGGCGCTTCTGAAAAATTGTCTAATGGTCTGAGTGTGAATGTGTACAATGTGCCTTGCTCTGATTGGTTGGCCACTGATCAGATTCAGATTCTGATTCAGGCCTCACTGCTGTTTTTACATACTAGAATAATTCAAATTCACAGTCCTTCCCATTGAATATACAATATTTGTCATAGTGTTTAGTTCAAATTTTCAACATTTAAAGTTTTTCCATACATTTGGTTAATGTTAAATAAGTTTTGTTCTCTTTTGTGTGTAGAAATTATGTAATTTTATTTATTGTTTTTAAACTTCTAAAGGGTTAGTATTTCCATTGTCATAATTGTTAGCTCATCGCCCACTGTGACGTGTTTCCGTTTGTGTGAAGTGTTTTTGCACAAGCGTGCGCGTCTCCATGGTGATAGACTGACAGACGCTACAGGGTTTGTTCCGGTCGTTCACCGCTGAGGCTCGTCTTTAAAATAGTCGATAAAAACGTACCCAGGCCGTACATCTGTTCTAGCTCTGTTTTTGTCAATTCGCCGAGTCCAGAACTCAAATAACTTCATAGTGAAAAAAGTATCTACCGCGTGATCTTTCACTCCAGGCCATTAGGTTCCGCTGTGTTCGGATGACGTCACGTCGGCAACTGGAACTCCGAGAAGCGCCGAAGAAACGCGAGAAGACATCATGGCGGGATGCATGAAATCTGAATGTAGCTTTTCAAATGACACTGGACGCGTGAAGGTTTTACTATTGACGGTTTTATTACTCATACTGTGTTTGGGGCAAGCGTCGGGTAAGTAATACACACGTATGAGTGAAATAAAAAATGGCTTTGGAACAGATGCAAACTTTTGATAATGTGTTTGACAATGCATCACGTTAATTTCTATTTCTTGCTTTATTTGTTTTTTTTTTTTTACGAAGTATTTTACGACCGCAGTTCTACGGGTAGGATCGTTGACTTGTCTCTGTGTAGGTGTCTCTCGTCCAATCATTGAAGTGGAAGATGGTCAAGAGATCAAAACACAAGGAGCTCAACATTTCTGCTACAATAACTCCATTATTCCCGGATGGAGAGAAACGTGGACAAGAATACAGGTGAAATTAAGAGCACAAACAGTGACTGCAAGAACAAGGTTGAGCCTTTGATTTCAAGGCAAGAATAATACGTAGTTGTGGCAAAATAATTGACACTACATGTTAACCCAGAATTCCAGGACAGTAAATGCGTAGTTTCTAAAGACTACAGTACATTAGTATTTACTCAAATATCTATTCGTTTGTATCAATTATTTATTCGTTCAGAATCCGTTTAATTTAAATTGGATCTTGTGATGTCATAAGCAAGTGGTTACACTGTTACAACAGGAATTGTGTTGGAGGGATTGTGTTGCTATGTTTGGGCTATATTTATAATAAAATATGTTTATATAATATATTTAAAATAAAATATTAAAAATATTTGGGCTATTGTTAAAAAAAAATTATGTTTACTTTGTGTTATTAGTTCCACGTTCATGATACGTGTAGTTATTACGTTATTGTTATAATGTATAATCAGATCATGTATATGTAGTTGTATAATGTATATGTAGTTATTAGTTATAGTTGCCTTTAGTTTATAAGCTCATTAAAAGTGATATCATCGTTGCTGAATAAAGTTATTGACACTCCTGAAACAAATCTCAAAGCACACTTTAAAACATTTTTTAAACGCAACATAGCCCAACCTTTCCAAGAATGTGATAAAACATACGGGGACATTATTCCAGAATAAATCAACTTTAAAGAGCTTAAAATATTTTGTACCCAATTGAAATATATTACATGTTTATTGCATACGAGCAATATAAACATGCTGCTAAAATCAAAAGAAAAAAAAGAAAGTTACAAGCTATTACGTTACAAATTTCACTATCATAATTGCTACAAGGCAAGGCAGCAATGCATTCTGGGATCTGTAGATTGAGATCCGTAGCACTTCTATCACTGGGCATTTATACAAAAATGTACAGTTCCATAATAAAGAGCCTTATTATCTAAATCTGTCTTTTAGTATCTATCTGCCTGTCTATATCTGTCTATCAATCTCCCTATATATAGCTGTCTTTTTGTCTCTATTTGTCTTTTTATCCATATGTCTGTTTGTCTGTCTATCTGTCTATCTGTCTGTCTGTCTGTCTGTCTGTCTGTCTATCTATCTATCTATCTGATTAAAATCTGATAAACACAAAAACAAGTGTAAGCAAATTAGTAATGCCAGGCTTGACCCCGCCTAATTTTGTGTAACCCCGCCCCTGTGTTTTGATTGGTAGATGCGGGTGTGGAGTACCACGAAGCTGAAGGTGACAGTGGTTGAGGATGAGCAAGACCTGCAGCAGCTGGAGCGCTTCAGCCTGTGGAAGCTGATGCAGTACTTCATGCGGGAGCAGAGCAACCAAAGCACCGTGAACATCGACCTCTTCAGGAAGAAAACCTGCTTTCGCGTCGACCCCTCAGAGTCCCGCGTGCTCTACACCGTCAAACCCAGTCGCCGTGAGTGTCGGCTATCAGAAGCGAATACACACCATTGCGGAAATTATTTCATTGTTTGTTTTTTATGGAATCAGAATGGTCAAACGTATATTTCTAAGAATCAAACGAAAATGCTTCACATCTATGGTTGTTAGTGAACAAACTGAACATTTTATCATTATTAAATAAATAATAATAATAACAACAATAATAATAATAATAATAACAACAACACATTTTATTTGTAAGATGCCAATCGGGACCTTCTATGCACAGACACAGTTTCATGTTTCATGTGAAGATACAAAAATGTCTACTATTATTCTGAAGTAGTCTGTCACCACAATCTCGTTCCACACTACCTGGTCAACCTCTGTCAATCCCATTCTCACCAGCCAATCAGAGTAAGGGCCGCCCCTCGTGAAGCTTGTGCCAGAAACGCAAAAAAAGAGAAACATGCGGAAAAAAAAGTTTCAAACGAAAACGTGCAGATTGCAAGCGAAAAACAAAAAAACACGAAAATGTGAAGCATATCCGTTCGTTTCTTATAAATGTACGTTTGATCGTTTTGGGACTAATCTGATTCCATCATTTTTCACTGTATTAAATGGGACCGTATTAATATGTGTTGTTTTCTTCCTGTAGATTTCGACTTGTATCTGTTTGTGGTGTTTCTGGCTGGAGTGCTGCTGTTCTTTTTGGCAGATACGTTTAGCAGGTCAGTGTCACATCAATTGTGTTACACGTGTTCATTAGTGTATTTTTTTTAAAGATGCGTAAGAACTGCAAAAAATTCCCTGATCTTTTTCCACACATAATGCACTAGATTCTAAAAGATGAAGGTTTAATTTTCTCTTTCTAAGACACTGACCCCGCGTGACCCCCGGCTTAAGCTGTGTCAGTTCTTTCATCTTTCACCAATCCCGTAAATTCTTCACCATCAGTTCCTGAGTTTCTCTCGTCATTATCGGAGTTGGTCAGTGAAGATTCCGTTTCCTTTCTGTTTTCGTAAATTACCGTTCGCCTTCTGAAGACCAATCGGAATAGAACTTTAAAACAGCTGTTCACTACAATGTCTCGCTGTGGGAGTTGTAGACAAAAACATGTCAAATTAAGGAAGACATTTAGAAAGCAAAGTAAGGGAGACTCTCAAAGTATCTCAGTTTGGTAACTCTGTGCTTTTACACCAGTAAAGTGACACACACAAAACCGGAGCAGTGGGCAGCTTAAGCCGGGGGTCATGTGGGGGTCAGTGTCTTAGAAAGTGGAAATGAAGCATTCAGACGGATCTTTAAACTTTGTGTTCTACAGAACATTAACCAATTATCAAAGTTCACAGGTAAGGCATCGGATCAGACCATTGTCAGTTTCAAAAAATGTATTTTAATTTAATTTCACCGATTTTAATTACACCCATTGTCTGACAAATGATCAAGTAAGAAATGACCTTGTGTTGCCTGTACATCAGCGAGGTGAATGTTGTTGTGTTGCAGGAGTCAAGTGTTCTACTACTCAGCAGGCGTGAGCACTGGCATGATCGCTTCCCTCATCATCCTCATCTTCGTTGTTGGACGCTTTTTACCCAAGGTGCCTGTCTCAAGTCCTTGTTTTTTACTACTTCACAGAGATTGCTGATTGCTGTTTTAGATCATGTGTTTTCTTTGGCCTCAGAAAAGCCCTTTCTACGTGCTGCTGGCTGGAGGCTGGTCTTTTTCTGTCTACATCATCCAGCTTGTGTTCAAGAACCTGCAGATGATTCTGAAAGACCACTGGCACCTAGCGATCGGTGAGAATCCGCCACACAACCGGGATGTTTCTAGAAACAAACTTCAGCCACGGTTCCTCAAACATGTCAAATGACTCTCCTACATTAACTCACAAACCTGAAACCTGAAGTTGCAAATATAGCTCTCATCCATCTACCATATTTACTCGCTTGTAAGACGAATTTTCCCTTAAGATTTCAAACTCGAACTGGTGGCCTGGAGCGAGGTCTTTAGTTTACTGAGAACTGTGTGCAGATATTTAACCCTTTCTCGCGACGATAAACAGCAGATTGATTGAATTAACTTGATCAATGGAATTAGTTTGACCTTGGAATGTTCATTTTTATTGCGTTTAATGGTGATTTTTTTTTTTTCTTTACATTTCTTTTACATTACCTTATATTTTTCATTCAAATTATTTAAATTCTAATTCAAAAATTATAGTTTTATTTGTCACATTATTTTGCAACAACGTGCAGTGAAATGTATTTTACAATAGTCCGGCTTATAAACATAGTGGGGGGGGGGCGCAATAGCAAACTTCGGTAACTAAAAAGATAAGAGATAAAAGCAATAAAATACAATAAAAATTGAGATAAGATATGAATAAAATATAAAAGATAAAAATACTATAAAGACAGAAAAATACAAAGTGCAGAAAGTGATTCAAGTGCAAAGAGTAATATGTGTTATTATATTGCTGTTTGACAACCTGTTTTTCAGGGTTAAATATTTAAAATAATAAAATATCCAGAAAGAATCATGAAAAGAATTGCGATCTTTATTCTAAGCAAAAAAATTGTGATTCTCCTTTCATCCGAAATCGTGCAGCACTACTATAAACACAGTGCTATGGGATCTAAAAAACTAAGGCCAAAAAGCTTTTGTGAGCAGAAGACACGTGTGAGCATGTGTTGATTATTGTGCAAGATATGTGCTACACTCACGCACGGACATCACAACTCAAAGGTTGTGCACTCACAATATATATGAAATATATGAAACCCAAAATTATGTCTTTACTTTTTTTGTCTTTTCCATTTTTTTCATTGATCTCTTGTCATCTAAAACGTCTTAAACTGGTCTAAACGGAATACCGACGGTCTCCCAGTTGAATTTAAAGGCTCGTCTTATAAGCGAGTAAATGCCTTGGTCTGACTGGCACCGTGCTTATAACTTGCTGCTGAAGTCCTGGCTTTGTCTTTCCCAATTACCGATTTACACACTTCTCTGGTCGTTTTCTACCATAAATATGCATAGTTTGTAAAATAACAGTGGCGGATCATTTCTCTGTGGCTTCTCAGGTTATGTTCTGGTCATCGGCTTCATCAGTTTCGCAGTGTGTTACCGCTACGGTCCTTTAGTGGAGGAGAGAAGCATCAACATCCTGTCCTGGACGCTGCAGATCTTCGGACTTCTCCTGGTTTACGCCGGCACTCAGATCCAGCAGGTTTCTCTGGCCATCATGCTCGCCATCTTCTGCTCCAAAAACATGGACTATCCCCTGAACGCTGCATTACAGCTCTACCAGTCTGTGTCCGCTGTCTTCTCCACCTCAGACATTGAATAGTGAACGGTGAACAGGACTTTCTTGTGCTGTGTAGGAAGCTGAAGCCGAGGAAACTGGAGCCTCGGCGTCTACTGACTGAAGAGGAGTATCAGAGACAAGCGGAGGTCGAGACTCAGAAAGCCCTGGAGGAGCTGAGGAGACAGTGCAGCAGTCCAGACTTCAACACCTGGAAAACCGTGTCCAGACTCCAGTCTCCAAAGAGGTTTGACCAAGGGCTGGAACACCGGTCCCAGTTACACACCACAGTCGCTTTATTGCAGTGCTTCTCAAATAGTGTGGTGCGCCTTCCTGGGTGGATGGAGCGCAGTTGGGGTTGTTCAAGTTCAAGTTCTGAGCATTTGTAAGACGCTTTTCACTTTTTTAACTGTTTTTAACAAAGTGCACAAGAGGAAGATTAGAAGAAAAAAACAGTAAACAGCCACGCAGATTAAGGATGGGAATTTCGATTCTTTTAAGTGACTTTCTTTAACTCTCGAACAATAAAGTAAACAATTCTTTTCGAGTCATTCATTCATATTTAACAGGCGCTGTCCGTTTGAAGAATTTGCGAATGATTCTTCTCGCTACAGAGCTTGCACAACTCTGCTTGGCTCTTGATAAACGAATTGTTCACTGAGGACACTCGTTCATCCCGAGTCATAAAAATGTGTTTATTTCGAACGAATCATTCACGAAAGACACATCACAATTATGGATTTGGTTGTAAAAGAGAAGAGAAAAGACTATTTAAAAGTTAAATGCAGAAAATATGACGAATCTCGCTCTTGGCTTCACTGTTAATGTCGTTGGTGAGGAGGAAAGACCGGTGTGTTTCTTGTGCCTTAAAACGCTTGAAGCGGACGGCATGAAGCCCACAAAATTAAGACACATTTGAGGATGTAGGTGTTTTTTTTTTTCATTGCAAATTGTTCAAATAAAAAATAAAAACATTCATTTATTAATATGTATAGTAGTGAAATGATTTGGTAGTCTGAGGTGAATTGGTTTTTTGTGAGGGGGAGGTGTGGGAACGCGTGAGATTTTTCCATAGGTTTAAAGGGCGGCGCTACCAAAAAATTTGAGAACCACTGCTTTATTGGGACAAAGTTCCATTTGATTGTGGGAAATATTGTGAGAGAGAATTGGAAAAAGCACAAGTGGCCCACGATCTGTCTTAGGCTGCTTTCACACCTGCCTTTTTTCGTACTGATTGAGTCGCACAAGTTCGTTTTTTTTTTTTTACATTCCATTTATATTTTTCATTCAATTTATTTACATTTAAAACTGAGTAATATGTGTTATTATATTGCTGTCTGACAGCCTGATTTTCAGGGTTAAATATTTAAAATATCCAGAAAGAATTGTGATATTTATTCTAAGCAAAAAAACCGTGACTCTTATTTTTTCCAGAATAATGCAGACCTACTATAATCACAATGCTACAGGATCAAAAACAAAGGCCAAAAAGCATTTGTTTTGCGCCTTTGGACTAAATTCAGCTGCCGTAGATTTCCGTGTCACACTTTCTCCTGTAAAGTAAAGTGAGAAGCATCCGCGTGCAGCATTAAAATGTTTTTTGCAGCCGCGTCATGCTACTCTCTTGAAATATAAATATGTGTATGTAATAAATGTTTGTCTCCAGCGATCAATACAAACTATATTCGATAGTTCTATAGTTTAATATAGGCACAATAAGTCTGCGCAGTCGTCTCTCCAGACTGAATAACGGCATGTTGTCTATTTGCTTTATTTATGGAATTAACCCGCAATTCTGATTAATTGAAAAGCAGTTTAGAAAATATTAAAAGAACACATCTGGCCAATAATTGACGTGGATGTTGTCACATGACTCAATTTTGGTTCAGATCGGATCAGAGCAAAAAGTGTGTGAACAGGGACCAAAATGCCAGAAAAATGCAACAATGTATCATTTATTGCCCTTCGTCTGGACCAAATGAACCAAACCACAAGTGTGAGAGACACAAAGCTGCGCACATCCGAAAAGCAGAAATAATTCACTAGATAAACAGTTTCCGGCTCTTGCAAGAACGTATCTGACTGATCTGGAGTCAGTGCAGTCAACACATACGAGTAGCATTAGACTTTCATGCCAGTCACTTTTAAGATTCGTTAACAAATCGAATTTTTTTTTTGAGATGTAAAAAAAAAAAGATTTTAAAGATTAAATCTTTAACAATAAAACATGCTTTGTTTTTAGTTTACTACAAGTCTAAAACTAACCGGGTGATGAACTTGAACTTTATCATATTATTTCATTAGTGATTAGCGGTAAAATGGTATGAACGTGAATGTTTTTTGTGTACACGGAATTTTTTTGGTTACTATACAGAGTTGTTTGTGAACAGAGGTGTTTTTTTCCAGTTACAGTTGGAAAATTGTGTGGGTTAATGGTATTTTAATGATTTGGAGAAAAATAATTTGACAAGACAAGTTGCGGTATCACGGTAATAACTTTTTGTCACATCATGTGCGGAGTTTAAACAGGAAGCTGTGCTCTGGCTTTAGGTTTGCAGACTTCATCGAGGGCTCTCCGCATCTGCTGTCCAATGAGGTCTCCGTCCACTCTCAGGAGTACGGCCTGGGCGGATCCTTTTTCGAAGACGAACTGTTCTCCACCGATGAGGAGAACCTGGAGGAGGAGGAGAACTGGGAGACGGACGATGATGCGAAGCCGACGGGGGCGGAGCCTTCAGGTTTAAACAAAACACGGAAATGACTGAGGAAAGAAAGGATTTGAGCAAACGTGTCACTTTCGGTTGCGTCCAGACCTCGTTCGTGAAATGTTGAATTTGTTTGTCTCTGGTCCGAGACCGTCCATCCGCTTGAGACAAGAGGAAGACGTTCCTTTCAGGTGTTTTATTTTGCCTTATTTTTAAGTTGTCAGTGACACTGAACAGGAGTCAACAGAAGTGTGTGCTGATCGAGCCGTAGCAGTTTCAAAGTTTATTTTTTGATGAATAAAACGTGCGTGAGGAATCTGCCGCAGTGCTTGTGAATGAACCACATGATGGCGGTGTGGAGCCTGCGTTCTCCTGCTGGTCTGATACATGGCGGCGTTTAGAGGATTTCATGTTGTTGCTGTGAAAATTATGATTTGAAATGAAATGATGAAAATGAACTCTCAGCTTTTTGAGACTATAATAGAAAGTGCGTAATAAAGAAACAAAAATGTGTTATTATTGAATGACAGACATGACTTGCGCAAAGACCACACACAGAGCCGTGAGGTTCACCACTTTCAGCGCCGCTAATGTCTGGTGGCAATTTCAACTCCGTTTGTAGGACTGTAGATTTTCTAAACAATTCATTTTATCAAATTTTTTTTCTTCGATTAATTGACTAATCGGCTAATCTGAGTATTTATGTTAGTGACTCTCTAACTCGCTCTTTTTATGATATTCTAAATTCCACCGGCTTTAAGCAAAACGTTATTGGCTCCACTCATAAGTTTAACCATACATTAGATTTGATTCTTTCATACGGTATCGTAGTTCATGATGTAGATATTGTTTCGGTGAGTGACTGCATTTCTGATCACTCTCTAGTTTCCTGCTTAATAAATATAGACATCCCAGCTGTGATCTCACCGCAATATCGCTCTTGTAGACTCATTAATTCCAGCACAAAAGATAATTTTATGAAACGTCTTCCTGATCTTACCATTTATACCCCTGAAAGAACAGAAGAGCTTGAGAATTTGACTGCAGCCTTAAATCTAACTTTGTCAAGTACCCTTGACTCTATTGCCCCTCTTAGGGAAAAGAGACTAAACACAAAAAACAAAGTGTTATGGTACACTAATGACCTAAAAGCCTTAAAATTATCAAGTAGAAAGTTAGAAAGGAAATGGAGAAAAACTAAACTCGACGTTTTTCGCAGTGCCTGGAATGACAGTATAATCGCATATAAACAGGCCCTAATATCCACACGATCTACATATTTTAGTAATGCAAATCAAAATAATCCTCGTTATCTGTTTAAAACCGTAGCTCAGTTAACAAAGAAAAAGGGCACAGTAGACTCCGCAATCCCCCCACAGCTCACTAGTGTCGACTTTATCAACTTCTTTAATGACAAAATTACTAATATCAGAATGAAAATTGTATCCACAAATACTAGCCCTCAACTGGTTATACCGGAAATAAACCCACCCGCTGTCAAGCTTAGCACTTTCAAACAGGTCAGCCCTGATGAGCTCACTGAGATTATAGCTAAGACCAAGACGACCTCCTGCTTACTTGACCCTATACCAACTTTTTTACTTAAAGAAGTCCTACCATTAGTTAACGAACCAATCTTGAATATTATAAATTCGTCACTAGTTCTTGGTCACGTGCCACAAGCGTTAAACAGGCCGTCATAAAACCGCTTATTAAGAAGCCACATCTTGATGCCGACGTGATTGCTAATTATAGACCAATTTCAAACCTTCCCTTTATATCTAAAATTCTTGAAAAAGTTATTTCGGGACAACTCTGTAAATTTTTGGAACAGAACGACAGATTTGAAAAATTTCAATCCGGCTTTAGATCGCACCACAGCACAGAAACGGCACTAATCCGAGTCACCAACGATCTTCTAATGGCATCAGATAAAGGGAACGTCTCACTCTTAGTTTTGTTAGATCTTAGTGCTGCTTTCGACACTGTTGACCATGATATTTTAATACATAGACTTGATCATTACGTTGGTATTTCTGGACACGCGTTAGAATGGTTTAGGTCCTATCTGTCTGATCGCTCTCATTTCGTCCATGTAAATGGAGTCTCTCACCCAGATTTAGTGTTAAATATGGAGTTCCACAAGGCTCAGTGCTCGGCCCAATCCTGTTTGCACTTTATATGCTTCCACTAGGGGACATAATCAGAAAGCATGGTCATAGCTTCCACTGTTACGCAGATGACACACAAATTTATATCTCGGCACGGCCTAATGAAATCTCAAAATTTGCAAATATATTAGATTGCTTCAGCGACATTAGTGATTGGATGACAAGTAATTTTCTCATGCTGAACTCAGACAAAACCGAATTATTACTTGTTGACTCAAACTTAAAGTCTGATGCACCCGAATACAGTATGAATCTTAATGGGCTTGAAATCTCATCCTCACCTAAAGTGAAAAGCTTAGGTGTCATTTTAGATAGCAAACTCTCTTTTGAAAGTCACGTGCACAACGTCTGTAAAACTGCCTTTTTTCACCTCAGGAATATCTCAAAGCTGCGTCACATGCTCTCCCGACCGGATGCAGTAAAACTGATACATGCGTTTATGACATCACGGTTAGATTACTGTAATGGTCTTCTGGGAGGTTCTCCTGCTAAACTAATAGATAAACTTCAGTTGGTTCAGAATGCAGCTGCTAGATTACTAACCAGAACAAAAAAATTTAGCCATATTAGTCCAGTGTTAATGTCGCTACACTGGTTACCTGTTAAATATCGCATCCAGTTTAAAATTCTCTTAATCACTTATAAAGCACTAAACGGTTTAGCTCCTCTATATCTCAGTGAGCTCATCACTTACTACGAGCCTACACGACTGCTGCGCTCTCAAAACTCCGGCCAGCTTATAATACCGCGAATCTCTAAAATCTACCAGGGAGGAAGATCCTTTTCATACTTAGCACCCAAACTATGGAATGCTCTGCCTAGTCCAATTCGAGACTCAGAATCAGTGAGTCAATTTAAGTCTAGACTGAAGACGCATCTCTTCAACGAAGCATATATTGACCTGTTATAATAACTTACAGAAAATATTAATATATCGTATAGAAAGGCTGCCTAGTTAGTGCTCGGAACCGAATTACACCTGCACCTTCAGAAAATTGTCAAAATCTATAGTACTTGAATTTTTCTAATTGCCTTGTATTATTTTTTTTTTTTTTTTTTTTTTCTCCTCCTCTCCTGAGCGCCAAGTGTCGTACGACCGGAATCTCCTAGAGCTTCGGAATCATCGGTGGTGCTTCCTCGACCTCTGTGGACCTGATGACGCTGTTGGCTTGGAGAGTGGAGCCGCCTCTTTCCCCATTGAGGAGGGAAACATCGTTCCAGAATCATCATTAAAAATGACGCGGAACAACCAACGCACTGATTGTGTAGTGTTAGAATGCCGGAGGAGACTGGCACCAGTGAGCCGGGTTCTCCCCAGGGTTTTTCCTCGTTAAAGAGGTTTTTTTACCTGGCCACTGTTGCGTATGTGCTTGCTCGCTGGTCTTTGTCTTTGTCTTGTCATAACCGCAGCCACTTAGTCAACACCAACAATCCAGACGACAAATTGAATAAAAAGCATCATTTCCCTTACATATTTACATGTGCGCTTTGAGACAGTTAAAACTGTGAAAAGCGCCTTACAAATACTCATTATTATTATTATTATTATATTATTATTATTATTTGTTTTGCCCAAACTATTAATTGTTCATAAAAAATACCCTTTAATGCGCAGTACCAGAAAGAGCGCTTAAAACATTTTTTTTTTTCAAACGAACGTAATATTTGGCATCAACTAAGAAAAATGAAAAAAAAAATTTTTTTAATTTTTAAATATAAAAAAAAAAATGTTTTAAAATAATGCAATAAAAATTAATAGAATGAAAACAAAAATCAAAACATTGACATGTTTCCGGGCATATTCAAGAATACCACCAGACACAACTTTCTATGAAAAAAAATAAATAAATTTTCGGGTAAAAATATTGCCCCGCCCCCGGTAGATAAGATTTTTGATATCTGGGAAAAAATGGTATTGATCCCAAATTTTTGGACATTGGACAATACAAACTGCTCTGGAAGCCTAATTAAGCAGTAAATTGGCGCCACCTGGTGTTCCAGGATCAAATTACATCTAAAAGTAAAAATATGGGAAAAAATTTTGAAATTTTTTTTTTTTGAAAATCTTTTAAAAAATCATTAAACATAGCGTGACAGTGGTGTCACGGGTTGCATTATAGGGCTATTTGGTTTTTAATTAACACTGTCCATTAATAAAATGCATGATTTTTTTTACACTCTCACACGTGCGCTCTGAGACAGTTGTAACTGTTAAAAGCACCCGACAAATGCGAACTTGAACTTGAACATTATTTTAAACACAAAGGCAATATGAAACGCTGGGGCAAAAGCACATATGTTTCGTAAATGCCAAACTGATGAATGAAAAAAAAAACATGTAAAGTGCGTTTAAATTCAGCCGACAACAAAGTGACTTGAAGAAAAAACTTGAAGCGTATCTTGCGCAAAACCACATAGTATGTTTCAATATCACTTACAAAAATAAATTTAGGTCAAATTAGACATTCAAAGGCCTTAAATGTCCTTAACAAAAAAACAGTGCAAAATGAATTTCGTAAGATTGACTGTAAATATTAATCTGCAAAATGAAATGTTCGTCCTAAAAAAATTGTTGGTCAACTTTTGCATTTGTTTCACAAGTACAGGAATTGACAAGAGTTGACATGGATCATCTTTTCGGTTTTCCGAATCCAAATGAAGTGGTTTGGCTGACCTTCAATGACCAGGGTGACACCTCCAAGCCGCCGAGAGGAACATCATCTGATCTTGTGGTTTCTAGTTAAGCGGCAAAGTTCGTACGGCTGCGTGCCAAACCTACCCAGACCTTGTTTGTCCTCCGTTAATCATGCAAATGGTTTTCACTCCAGCGGTGATGTCCCTCATGCAGGATGTCCCACATGCAGGATTCCTCCGTATTCCATTTGCATGCTTTTCCTTGCTGTCATTCTATGCAAAGTGGTGGAAAGATGGAAGAGGAAGCCCTTTTCCCACTACCTCTGGTTTCCGTGAAGTTGGCCTGCGTTTGGGAGACACCTGTGGGAATTCCCGTGCTACTCTCTGGGCTTGCCCCGCCATGTACACCTGTGTATTTCCCCAGCGCACTTGCTCTGCATCTACACACGTGTGGTTCTTTCCTGCTAGGCTATGGTTATTCCGAAAGACCCTATATCATCTAAAAGCTTTCCTTGTAGCTCAATAGGTGTAACTGTTAGCTCAGTAGAGTCCGGTTCATTAGCTCTTTAGCTTTACGGCTAGTTTGATAGATGTTCTGTTAACTCAGTGCTTCTTGAAAAGTGGGGCAAGAACCAAACAAGTTAGAGAACCACTGTGTTAACTCAATAGCGTTTGTGCTAGCTCACAATATTTCTGTTAGCTCAACAGCTTTTGGCTAGCTAGCTAGCTCAATAGGTGTTCTGTTAACTCAGGGGTGGCCAACCCGTGGCTCTTGAGCCTCATGCGGCTCTTCAGGAGCTTTCACGTGACATGAGTCAAATATGCACACAATGTTAACTGTTGGAAAATAATTAATATTATCATGTTGGTGTGGTTATTTTCATTAAATCTGGCTGAGCATAGGTCTCTGTGTGTGTGTACATGATTAAGGAATGTGATGATTTTTATGTTGATGTTTATGTGTGCCCGCGTGTATGATGTGGCTATTTGCACTAACGCAGAAAAAACAGCAGCTCTTAGTCTGTGACTAGTTGGCCACCCCTGTGTTGACTCAATAGCTTTCCGCTATACTCAATCGCTACCCGTTAGCTTTATAGCTCCTGGCTAGCTCAATATGGTTCTGTTACCTCAATGGTATTCTACCATCTCAATAGATAATGTTATTTTGGCAAGCTCAAAAACTTCCTGTTAGCCTAATTGCTTCTGGCTAGCCAGCTCCATAGGTGTTTGTTGACTCAATCGCGTTGTGCTATTTCAATAGATAATGTCATTTTGGCTAGCTCTATAGCGTCCTGTTAGCTTAATAGTTTCTGGTTAGTTAACTCAATAGCTTTGTGCTATGCTCAATAGCTCCCTGTTGGCTTATTAGCTTCTGGCTAGCTCATTATGGGTTCTGTTAACTCAATAGATGGTGTTAAAACTTCCTGTTAGCTTAATTGCTTCTGGCTAGCAGTTTTGTGGTATCTCAATAGCGTCCTGTTAGCTTAATAGCTAGCTAGCTCAGTAGGTATTGTTAGCCCAATGGAAATCTTATTGTTAGCCACACAAGCCAAAGCTTGATATTGGACCAGTGTTTGATTAGTGTAGTTGATTTGGATTATGGTATTCAGTGAAAAGCACTTGTGCACTTGGACTGCCTTTGAAAATGCCTCAAGTTCTTATAACGCAACACCACACACGTCTAATTAACTTCTAAATAGAAAGTCATTTTTTTCCTGAACCACTAATGTCAACAACTCATGATGCTGAAGATATAATCTAGGAAAAAATTCTCACATTTTGAAATTACTTCAGACGTTTTCTTCTGCAAAGGCACATTTTAATGTCACTGCTGTAAAACAACAAACCAACTGATATTCAACAACAGAATTGAACAGAAATCGCAGCATCTGCCTTTACAGTTTTCACCATCAGCTTGATGTACAGTGTTGTCACTTTAGGAATGTGTTATATTTTCTCATTCTTGCAAAACACTCCGAGTGGACATTTAAATATTAAATTCTAACGGCACGTTAAATAAAGAAAAACCAAGAAAATGATTCCCGAATAAATGAGGTGGGAGACAAATCATCAGCAGTATTCAACCAATCACAGCCAGTGTTTGTTTCCATGGTAACATGCACAATCAAATAGAAAAGACGCCAGGAATCGGAACATTTGAAGTCAGCTCGACATGTCTTTGAATATGGCGAAGGAAGATTATTCCGATACCAAAAAAAACAGTGATGAACAAGTCAACTGTTAAATACATTCTCACCAAATTCCGAGTATTACAGACGCACAAGTATTTTTGAAGTTTACGAAATGCTAAAATAATAAAAACAAAATAAGCAAAGGAGGCACTTTTTATACTTTTACTGAAGTGAACTTGTTCGGACAAAAACAAAGTTCTTGCAAAGGCGGCGTTTCAGTCCAGTGCCGCTAGAGTCTCCAAACACTCAGTACTTATTAATGCCGAACAGCCGAACTCCGTGAAACTGCGGAAGCTTGGGAAGAAGAACGCTGAGTAACGAGCCTGTGTTCAGGAGGAAGTGTGTGGTGTCATATTTGGTGTAGAAACTGGCCAAAAGGTACCTGTGGAGCAACGAGAGACAAGTCAGCACCGGTCCAGCATCAGCGAGCATCACTTTTCTCCTGTGAATGTGCTTCCATTCCAAGCAGCGTTCATTTTCACTTAGATTTTTTATTTAGTTTTAGTCAGTCTTTTGTTTTGTTTTGTTTTAGTCCCAATTTAGCCATCTCAATTTTTTTTTGTTTTAGTCAAATTTTACCACAAATACCACAACATTTTAGTCAACTAAAAACTTATTTTTATGCACTTTTCTTTCAATCCAAATAAATGTAATCTCATTAATGAAACCTCAACAACGAGGAAAATAAATACAGTAAAATAAAATTAATAATAATTGCATCACGTTTACAAGTAAATGGTTGCACGGTGAAATAAGAAGTTCAGTCAGTTCAATCAGCAGATGGCGCTTCAGGTGTGTTGTATTTCTGCCGTAAAGTTTTTCCAATGTCGTGTTGAATATAAAACAAAGCCTTCTATTTGACCATTTTTTCCTGCCAGAGAAGACGTTGTTGAAGACGCTCGCCTCTATAAGTACCTCGCAAGCTTACCGACGTATAGTTTATATTGACGATTAAAAGCACATCCCACATTTTTAAGCATCTAAAATGAAGAAAAAAAAAGGGGTGCTTACATTCGCGTAAATACGGTAAACAACTAAACTTTAAACAAATAAAGCATACATTATAAACATAAAATACATGCAATAATTACGTGTTTTGCAAACAGTGTTGGGTAAGTTACTTTAAAAAAGAAACTAATTACTTATTACTTTATAATTTTGTAATTAAATTACTTTTCTAATTACTGTGTCTGAAAAGTAACATAATTACCTAATGAGTAACTTAACCAATTACTTTTTAAAATTCCTATAAACCTTCAAAAAACGAATTATTTAAAAATATAACAGTAAAACACGAAATAGAGCCTTTTAGTTATCTGAATCATCTTTATTACATTCCATAAAACATTCTATAATAAATAAAGTTCTCCGTAGTAAAAGTTACCTTCATTTAGGTAAGAAACAACATTTCCGAAAAACAAAATACATTCTGCGACAATAAATGCGGCTAAAAGATTCAGGCTCGACTCTTGCAAGACGCAGCGTCTTTTCCACAAAGACTCTTTCTGCTGTTGTTAAATCAAGTTAAATCAAGTTCAGATGCTCAGCTGGAGTTCATCATCTTCTGTGTTGTCTGTGTTTAGCTGCTGTTTCAGCGCTTCAGAAGACACTCGCGCTATTAACAGCGGTGACAGTGTTTTCTCCGCAGAAAGTATCTTACAAACGACTGTAATGTTCATATCCGCGTGTTTCACAACAGCGAAGTGACTTGAACACGTGTTGTCTTTACGGAAAAAAGTCACTAGCTGCTGCTGCAGCCGCTGAGACCGACCGAGTCACACCGAGTCCGCCCGAGCGTCCGAGCCGGGAGTCTCCGCCCCTTTAAACACGACCGTCGCAAACGGTCGCGAATCACGTGCACCAGCCATAAAGCAATTTTAAAGCGGAAAATTAAACTTTTACAAAAAGAAGATAAATTAAAAAAAAAAAAAACAATGAGATTCAGCGAATTTAATTATTTTATATTGTAAGTACATTGAAAGTAACTGTAATTAAATTACTTAAAAATGAACAGTAATTCGTTACTTTACTTTTTCAGTGAAAAAGTAATTTATTTACAGTAATGCGTTACTACTTTGTAACGCGTTACACCCAACACTGTTTGCAAATATAAGAACCCCCTTTTTTCACAGAATTTTCAATGCTCAAAAACTTGCGGGGTTTTAATTGCTGATTTCAAATCTGCACGTTTTTAATAAGCACCCATTTTTCCATATTTCAAGTCAGGAGCAATCACAAATAAACGGAAACACGTCGTCTTTATGCAGCGGTGCCCGTGTGCGTCGATAAATTAAAAAAAATAACATTTATTGACTCAATAACAAATAAAGAAACATTTGCCAAGCCATAACACTTAACAGGGACAAAATAACACTAGAAGTAAGATTTAATGGCTTGTTTTGCCCTTAAGATGGGCAAAGGCGCACCATCTGTAATTCAGTCCTTGGATAAAAGCGTCTGCCAAATGACTGCAAAGTAAAGTAAAAGTAGTCCGAAGCAATAAATTCTAGGCCTCTTTCAGTATTCGTTTCACAAATCTTTCCGTGAAATGGCCAATGATCTCACCGGTCATCAGCGTGAGACTAGGACATGAATTTGTGTGTGATCTGCGTAATACTCTGATGTAGTCTTCAAGAGGAAGCACACAAAGGGAGAACAACAGCGTGCCGAGCACCGAGCCTTGTGGTGCTCCGTATTTGACTTTATAGCCGTAAGTATTTGTTCTGGGTGTTTTTCTAAAAGGCTGCGACTTTTAAAATAAATTTGAATTGATCTGTAAGTTCTTCAATCTCTCCACACCCTGCGTCTAACTTGCTTCCACAACCGCTTCATTTTTCAAAGTCTGTTTTGATGGGGAAATGCCACAATCTTCTATCAGAAGCTTCTGTGCATTTAGATTTTTAACTTGTGCATTATTAAATAGCAACATCTTCACAAAGAATGTTTAACTATGTTTAATTATTGTAATTATAGTTAGCACATCTCTACGTTTATTGTTCACTCACACTTTTTTTTTGTTTGAGAAATTGTTGCGCTTAGACTAAAAAAAAATCACTATACTTCAAACAATACCGTGTTAATGCGAATATAAGCACTCCGCGAATACAAGCACCAACCTGATATTTCAGGACCAAAATAAAAATAAATTTTTTTCTACATAACGTTAATTTTCTCTTAAAAACAATTTAGTAATAAGTGACTTCAATGTCGTTTCACTTAAATAATAGCTGTCTGTCCATTCAATTTAATTTTACTTTTTCCACTGTTATTTATTATTACACAAATAAAGCACACAGTAGACAAAAATACATAATAAATTGCAAAATTATAATAATAGTAAAAAATAATTCCATCCAAATAAGTCCTGCCAATGATTAAACGGGAAACATAAGTTTTCTGCACGAGTCACTAACAGCACTAGGGCAAACACTGCTCCATACTTACAGTATAATGGGTGAGATGGTCAGGAACTTTCTGGAAGCTGTGAACTGGACACCGTAGTCCATCTGTTCCCAATGTGTGAGCAAACGTGCCTTGCCCTGGTCGGGCGTCTCAAATGGAGTTCCCTTCACAGTGTGCAAAAACACATACATCACCTGTAGACCACAGAAGACACTTGTGATCAAAATCATGGTACATTTTTCATGTAAAAAAGAAAATATTAAAAAAATGTTTCTTTTTGTTAGAAAAGTGATTGTTTGATTTAGGCACTGTGCCCAAGTAAATCTTCAGTTAATTTCAGTTCGAATAAGTAATCTTATAGAAGATCTGTGTGTTTCGTTTATTTTTTTCAACATTTGAAAGTAAATAAATAGAATAAAAAGAACAGGCCATTCAATATTTAGGACAGACATTTTATTTTGCTCATTGATATTTACAGCCAATCTGCTTAAACAATAAGAAAATAATCATTAGCTGCAGCCTTAATTTACTCTAACGCACACCTGTGTACATTTTCCCAGACTAATTTTCCCGCATGTTTTTGTACTGTTGGAAGTCGAGAACCGGAGGAAATTCATGCAAGCATGAGAAGAGCACACAACAAAGACTGACTGGCACTCAAACTCAAGTCTGGAACAGGTCCTTCTTAATTGCAGCGTTTAATTACTGTGAGACACCTTGCCATTTCAGCACCATGGACAGTGGAAGTGAAGGCTGCAGGACCACAGACAGCGCAGCACAGGTGCTTCCGGCTTCTCGCAATCAGCCAGGTACAAAAAGGAGCAAGCTAAGGCAAAATGGGGGGGGGGGCTGAACGACGACTGCTGAAGCTGGGACGTCTGCCTGCTGAGAGGCCTGAAGAGTGAGTGAAAGTCTCAAACCTGCAGTGACTTCCCTGTTTGTGTCTCTGGCAGTAAAAGAAAAGTGCTGCACAAAGAAGACATGGAAAACGAGGGAAACTAAAGAAGAAGAGAAAGACTTTTGTTGCTTTAATCCTGAAGCCCTTTTCCCCTGATTTTTGGAACTAAAAGCAATTTGTGTTTCAGACAACGTCTCAGTGGTGGAAAAGTTCACATTACGATGAAGACAACTCATACCTTTGTTTAAAGCATCTGTGTGGTTTAAAACTTACAAAAATCCACAGTTTGGAAACCTCACGCATAACGTCATTGTAACGTCATAAGAAAACTGTCAAAATCTTATGGTAATTATGGTACTTCAAGTTTTTCTGATTGCTTTGTTTTTTTTGTGTTTCACTCCTCTCCTGAGCGCTGAGCGCCGTACGACCGGAATCTCCTATGAGCTTCTGGTTCATCTTTTCTATGATGCTTCCTAGATGTAGACCTGATGACGCTGTTTACGTGGAGAAATGGAGCCGCCTCTTTCCCCACTGGGAAGGGAAACACCTTCGCGAACCATCATTAAAATGATTTTATGATGTCAACAATGGAGTTCAGAAGGAGCTTGATGTCATTCAAATACATTTCCACAAATGTGGTGCTTTGTTGTTGTGCTTGAATGTTACATTGGCTGTTAATCAACTGTCGGTTACAAGTGCAAATCGTTTTGGGACTTTCTTGACTCCTTGCTCTGATTGGTCAAAGCGAACCCAACGCAAAGCAGATCCCAGCCCACTCTTTATTTTATAATCGCTCTGCCCCTTATATTTTAGCTTAATTCAGCTATCTTTATTAGTTTGTGCATTTCTAAACACTTGTTCGTCTTTTCGTAATAGCCTTATTTTGATGCAGTTTTCCCGTTAAATCTGAACATCAAAAAAAGAACAGCAAGATTCTTTTTTTAAATAAAGCAGCACGAGAGAAAAAAGACGGGAATTGCTTACCGAGAATATGTTAAAAGAAAGTTTTGTTTATTCACAAAGCTTTTATGAAGTATAATACTAACGTTGCGTTTTTCTCACCTGTGAAATAACGACACACTTCAACAATTAAACTAATAATTTGTTTCCAATATAGGTGTTTCATTTGATCACACAAAAATTTAAATTAATCATGTTTTCCTACCTCGCGCTATAAGACTGAAGTTTGAGGTTTTTTTTTTTAATTATTTGTTCTGTAATACGTTCCATACAACATGCTTTTCATGTTAAATAAATGTTTTTAATTCCAAACTAGCACCTTTTTTGTTACATTATATGACTAAAGCTGTTACCAGTAAATTTAAATTATGTTTTTATTAAGTACTCGGTATCAGTATTGTCAAATACTGAAATGCAAGTTTCCGTGCTCGGAAAAAAGGTGGCATTGGTGCATCCCTAATTTCTAACTCCGGTGGAACACACTTATGGGCGGTGCCGCAAATAAGGCCTAACATGAGGTAAATGTTTAATGTGCGTAGCACAAGGTATGGGGAAAAAGGACAGAAGCCACTGAAGATTCAGCTCTTTTCCAACGGCTCGATCGCGAGATACGATATTTCTTGATTTTCGTTGCATATCGCGATAGGTCTCCGTTGCTTCTCGTCTCGCAAGAATTTGGTGCTACCTTGGATTAAAATTAGTGCCAACAAGATTCGTGCACGAGCGTCCTGGAACGCAGCTCGAGTTGAAGTAGACCTGTACAATTAATCGTTAAAAGAATCGACCATCTCGATTCACGTGATCTTAATCCAGCATTTATACAATTCTGCCAAACTCTGGTCTGATCTGTGTCAGCTTGTGCGTGTATGCATGTGCGTTTCAAGGTGAAGCTTGGCAGGGTGTGCGATCATTTAAATATTAAAAAAAGGAAAGATGATCTTGCATTACTTCTGTCGGTTTTGGGGCGCCCCCCTAATTTAATGGTATGGGAAAACACTGCACTGTCCCAGTGGGCGTGATGATGGCTACGGGTTTTTACAACATTACTATTACATTAGGGGGGTTTGAACCCAGGACGTTTGGCCCCCGGGGCTTTGGACCCGGACGACTGATCCTTAGGACGATTGATCCCTAGGACGATTGGACACACGGATGGTTAGACCCG
This sequence comes from Paedocypris micromegethes, assembly GCA_028031935.1. Classification (NCBI taxonomy): domain Eukaryota; kingdom Metazoa; phylum Chordata; class Actinopteri; order Cypriniformes; genus Paedocypris; species Paedocypris micromegethes. Next base: position 7,200,014 of record CM051495.1, read on the forward strand.
AGTTTCGTCACGCGGCGTATTAAGAATCATATCTTTGGCCGTGTGAGCCAGACATTAGGGAGGCGGCTCCTTTGCATTTACTCCAGCGAAAAAGCATAACTTTGCCCCGATTCGAGCGCCTTTGTCCGCCTTTGTCCCGCAAAGAAGCACTTATAACGGTAGATTGACCGGCGCCGCGGCTTATTAAAATTCACATCTTCATGCCCGTGCGAGCTAGAAATTTGACAGGCGTGAGTAAAAACCCATTCGGATCGAAGTTCGTTTTCGCGACGATTTTCATCCACGGGATCGCACGGAATCGGTCCTGATCGGCCCGCGGCGCGCAGCCGCTTTGCTTAAATAGCTTTCCAAATTGCCGATACTTGTTTATCCCATAAGCGTGTGGTGAAATACACAAAGCATGCTAAAGAACAGTCCAAACAACAAGAGATATATTAACACATTTTTCTGTTTAATTTTCACATGCACATTTAAAGACAAGACAAATAGGCCATGGCTTTCAAATAGGTGACTACGTTGATGCGGTTGTACGTGGCTACAGCTCGTTCCACACGTTGCTGCAGCTCACGGTAACGTTTCTGCCTGGGATGCGGTGCGCCTTAATAAGCGATGATTCTTAATAAGCCGCGTGACGAAACTCGGGTCTAACCATCCGAGTGTCCAATCGTCCTAGGGATCAATCGTCCTAAGGATCAATCGTCCGGGTCCAAAGCCCCGGGGGCCAAACGTCCTGGGTCGAAAAGTCTGGTCACCTACTTTTCATACCAACTATTTAACTTTAAAGCAACAAGTAATATGTGTTATTATATTGGTGTTTGACTATTACAAAACATTCCAAGAATTTCCTCATAATTCCTTACAAATGTGCAATTTACCTTATCATTCACATTTAGGCATTGCAACTTATCCCACTGATTGTACAAAGGCATACAACTTAAATTGGTAATGAAAAATATAGTATTGCACTTGAGGCTTTTAAAGAACTGAATTTTAAACCACTTATATAAAATATAAATTAAATCCCTGCATACACCTTACAAACTAAGGAGAGTGATATTAAATGTGCAATGAAGAAAGTCACATTCGTAAACTTCATAAATGAAACATACAATATTTAAATGCAAACAGCATTTAAGCCTTAAATACTGCTTGCATTTACACTATTTATCTATCTTTCTGCGTTTGGAACATTTTGATCAACGAGGTTGTAGCGGATAGGTAGCGGATAACACCTGTTTTCCGTTCTTAACAAGATTCTGTCCGTCTCAGTCATGCAGCGTTCTGCTTCGATGGAAAGGACAATCAATGAATTGCAGCAAAAAAACATTTTTTTTTTTCTATTTTTTCCAAACAATTCGGCGGGCCTGATCAAACATACTTGCGGGCCTGTTCCGGCCCGCGGGCCGTATGTTTGACACCCCTGACCTAAAGCAATTATTGTAATAAATTTGTGGAATTACTTGCCTGGCAATTCACATGTTGGTTATTACTGCATGCAATGAAACAATTTTTGAACGTTTTGTTAAAAATACTATTGTTCTCCATTTATATCATCATTGATTTTTTTATTAAAAGAAATCTAAATCTCATCTCGTCCTTTCCTCATAAACCAAGTGTCTCGTGGGATAAGTGTCTCGAAACACCTCTACAAACGACACACCACTAGTTTTAGTGATTTCGACATGAAAATAGAAGGTTGAGTTTCAAAAGGGTGATTACAAAATGCACCAACAGTTTTGGAACGTTTTTGTTAAAATACTATTGTTGTTCTCCATTTAGATTAAAAGAAATCTCATCTCGTCTAGTTCTCATGAACCCAGTGTCTTGTCTCATGGGATAACTGTCTCGAAAGACCTCTACAAACAACACATCACTAGTTTTAGTGCTTTCAAAATGAAAATAGTTCAACTTCAAGTTCTGAGCATTTGTAAGGCGCTTTTCACAGTTTTAACTGTCTCAAAGTGCACGTGTGAATATGTAAGAGAATTGTTGCTTTTTATTCATTTGATCGTCTGGTTGTTGGTGTTAAGTGAATGGCTATAATTACCACTATGACTATGACAAAGACAAAGTAGAAAATAGAAAGTTTAGTTTCAAAAGGGTGATTACAAAAAGCAGCAACAGTTTTTGAACGTTTTTGTTAAAATACTACTGTTATCCATTTAAATTATCATTGATTTTTTATTAAAAGAAATCTAAATCTTGTCTAGTTCTCGTGAACCCAGTGTCTCGAAACACCTCTACAAACAACACATCACTAGTTTTAGTGCTTTCGAAATGAAAATTGAAGGATTAGTTTCAAAAGGGTGATTACAAAATGCACCAACAGTTTTTGAACCTTTGTTAAAATACTATTGTTGTTCTCCATTTATCTTATCATTGATTTTTTTTATTAAAAGAAATGTAAATCTCGTCTCTTCTTGTTCTCGTGAACCCAGTGTCTCATCCTTTGAGAAAGTCTGCAACCTTCTCAACGTTTAAAAAAGCACTAAAAACTGAGCTCTTTCACCAGCACCTTAATACTGATTAAAAAATAATTAAATAAAAAAAATGTTTTTGTCTTGTGCTCACTGACTGTTCTGTCTTGTAAGTTTGTCTATATAGCCTATGTGGACATCTACTGTAGCCTATTGTAGACAAATTGATTCACTTGCTCCTCTTTTTTGTAAGTCGCTTTGGATAAAATCGTCTGCCAAATGACTGTAAAGTAAAGTAAAGTCCCACCCCTACAAATCACACATCACTAGTTTTAGTGTTTTCGAATGTTTCTCCTATCAGGCCCCCAGTTATAGTCTGCGTTGAATTTTGGCCCCCCAGCCTTGTGTAAACAAAAAGTGGACCCACCAGGTTGTGAATGACATTAGTGAGGGTCCAGACCATCGGCACACTGAGGAAGGGGATGCTGAGCAGGACCACGTGCAGGGCGGTGGTGAGCAGCAGGTAGGCCAGCCAGATACCGCGGCTGTTCATCACTCGCGTGTTCGGGTTCACCTCACTGTGAGCGACGCCCACGTTCATCCTGCGGGGGAGAGAGAGAGACGCTTCATGCAAACATCCGTAAACAAATAAAGCCGCCCTTTACGTGACAGGAATCGCTACGTCACGTGAAAACACCCCGCGAAACACTTTAATCACACTGACAAACATTCAGCATGCAACGCTTTATCATCTCCATGATTAGCCATCAGGCTAACTACTAAACTACTGGCGTGAGGAAAGTCGCCACGCTCTTAAAGGATCCAACAACCGTGTTAACAGACACAAAGGTGACTTTAAGCCCTTAACAAACGACAGACTAATTGCAAAATTCGTGGAAATGAGGAGCTGGTGTTGTCATATGACTGTTACCCACCTTGCGAAGTAACCAGGAAGTAGCGCGTCATCGACCGCGTGCACAATCCTAGAACGCTCCCTACGTAGGCAGCCAACCAAGTGTGTGTCAGGGTGGAGCGACTGTGCGCGTGATTGTTTTTTATATGCTAAGCTTTAAACAGTTAGAATGCGGGACACGTTAATGCGTTTAGATATGCAATTTAGATATGATCTAAATTGATGATTGAAATGAATAGATGGATGATCGTGGATAAATGGATAAATGTGTGTGTGTGTGTGTGTGTGTGTGTGTGTGTGTGTGTGTGTGTGTGTGTGTGTGTGTGTCAGACAGATTGAAAGAGAGTGAGACAGACAACAAACAGACAGATGTTGAATAAATCACAGAGATGTGGATCTGTCTGGTGGTCAAGTGTTCTTCCCCTTTCTGGTCACAACTTCTCCGGCGCATGGATGAATTGAGGAGGAAGTCTCGACACACGCAGAGAATGTTTATGGAAATCACATTTTCCGAGAGCTTAAGGCTGGAATGTTTGGCCACAGCTTGAGTTTGTCACACTGCGAATCCACTCTCTTGTTTCAAACAAACAATGAAGCCCATTTAACTACAGGAAAAAATCCATTTAATATAAATAACACATCCTGTGATTACATTTTTGTCAATACATAAAACAAAACACTTGATTTTTTTAACAGGAAATAAATAAGCATAATAAATAAATCTATAAATTATGTAAAAAATTAGTTGCTTTATGGTGTTGTTGTTGTTGTNTTTTTTTTTTTTCCTAAACAAGCTGTAATAAATAAGGAGAACCTTTTTCAGGAGCAGCAGTAGCTGTTTTCATCCACTTGATCATATCATCTACTTCGGTTTATTCCAACACTGCTTAATTGTGTCATTATGTAAAGGTGGTAGTTTTACTTCCGGGGAACTCAGGAACGAATAGACTCGAGCCAGAACCACGGAGAAGGAGTAGAGACGCTCCACAATGTCTCGAAACAGAATATCGCTGCTCCACACATCGCGTTGAATCTTCTCCGTGTCCTCCCCTATCGATTTCTGCAGGTCAGATGACCATCATCAGTCGCTTCAAATGTACTAGTTCACAGTTAGTGAAAAGGATTGAATGGAGTTGTAGTTTTACCTTGAGCTCCAGCAATAGGTTTCTGACTATCTCTGTCACTCGGCTGGCTGCGTCGCTCCACTCCGGCTTGACAATCTCGCTTTTTTTAAAAATACTGTGGTATTTTTTCAAAGCCATAATGATTCTGGTTTCACAGCTCTAGAATGCAAAAGACAAGTGGTAACATTGATCACAAGTAGAGAACTCGCAGACCCTCTGGTGTCAAACGTGGCAAACCTCTCTGCTTTTCTGTAGACTCCAAGGATCACACGAGTCATTCGGGGTAATAGATGGTGGAGGGTTGTCCATTGTGGCAGTTATATTTGTAATGTTGACCTGGACACATTTTTGTATATTGAATAAGTTTTAAACGCTTCATAAAGCTGGATACTTTTACAGTGGTCTGCATTTGAAAAGTAAAGTAAATTAAAGTCAACACACTATATGTATTAAATAAAATAATTATTTAATACATTAAATAACTCATTAAGAGCTGGAAAACCGTGTTTGCTTCTTGCTGCTTTATATACAATATTGTACTTCAGGTTTTTTTAAAACACACATTCAAGTAAATGTTTTAATGATATATGTATAACATTTTTTTTTAAACTTAGTGTCCATGGAGCAGATCGGATGTGAAAGCTGCTTGTCTGAAATTCGAACAAGCGACTTTGTAGTCGCGGGTTCGATTCCCTGTTCATAACCGAATTGAAATGGTCACATATTTTAGACTATAAATAAACTTGTGAAATAAAAAATATTGTCAACAGTAATGAGAACAGTGTCATACCTTGTTGTATAATTCTCGCGCCGTTTCACTGAGATTGACCGACAGATTTTTACACCGGACGAAATCGACATGACCGGCGCCGGACACAGGCGCTCCAACGGCGGCCGTCCACGCCGTCAGAGCAAGGCAAAGCACGCACTGAAGAAAGGCCATCATGGAGAGAGAGGGAGAGAGAGAGAAGAAAGAAGCGAAGATTCACGTTCCTCCAGGGCTCACGGTGAGCGGATAGCGGGAGCCGGACTGTGCAGCATCTTTATACGTGCACGGTGAGTCACCAGGATTTTCCCGCGTCCTCCTCTCAGGTAAAAACTAACTGACCCTTAATGGCTTTCGCTTTCATTAAATTGTCGTTACTCAAACACCGGAATTAAGAAGCAGGTGGAAATGTGTTATTAATTGTTTAAAAGTTTCCCGGTTATTGACTCTATTACATCATGGATATGATAGAAGAATTTTCGGACGCGTGTGTATGTATATGCGTGTGTGTAGTTAGTGTGTATTAACATACATACCGTATATACATACAGATATACACACAGACTTACATATAAACAATTTTTTTTTTCATTTCTTATACTTGTTTACTACGAAAACCAAAATATTTTACAGAGCTTTTAAAATATCATGTATTTATTTTCAAATGTAATTTTTGTAAAAAAAAAAAAAATATATATATGTAACTGCGACAATGATATTGTATTAAATAAAAACATTTAAATCTGTAGATTATAGCATGATTTAATACAGAATTCTTTTTAAATTATTCTTTCAGTGTCACGTCAAGGTGGAAATTCCTTTTTAAAAGAACATTTTATTACAATTACTTTTCAGTTTTACACTTCATTAAACGTTTATTACTATTATTGTTGTTGTCGTTGTTGATAATATCATTATTATTAATATTATTATTAATAATATTATTATTATTATTCAGTCAGTCATTATTTTTAGTAGTAGTAGTAGTAGTAGTAGTAGTAGTAATTACCACTTGCACTTTTTCTGGGGCAAGGGGAGCACACACACTCACTCACACTTTGGTCATTTTTCCAATTCCAGTTCACCTGAAACTTGTGTTTTTAGACTGTGATAGCTATAGGACACATGGAGAAGCCTGGAGAGAGCTTGCAAACTCCGCACAAAAAGACCCCAACTAGGCCTCAAATTCACACCTTGAGTCAGAAACTGTCCTTCTTGCTACCCTGTCTTTGTTTTTTTAAAGATAATAACCGAATGAGGTGACATCCATTATCTCATCACACATTATGGGTTTGTAAATTATTAATTTAGAATAGAAGAACTTCAGGAAACTATTGTTTATTCTAACGTTGTTGTGCTTACGTCACTTTATTATATTAGAATAATAAGAGACGTGGTTTTGTGTACATTTATATACCATGGTAATACAGTAATTGATATATACATGCATTATACATGTAAAGTATTTGTATTGAAATGAAGAAGATGAGTTTACTATAGAGAAATTGGAATGTTTTCAGTTTTATTTTTTTTTACTTGAGTAAATCTCAATCATTTCATTTCATTGACGGCCAGGATTCCGAACAACCGTCCCATGTTGATAATCAGCGCTCAAAACTTCCAAGCATTTATTGTTCTTAGAATCATGAATGGTTTCCTCATTTGAAAGTTGACAAAATATTGTGCTCTTTGATCATTTTGAGGAAGTGAATCCGTGTGCGCAGCATCATGACAGTATCACCAGCGAGCAGTTATTCTTGTGTCTGCTCTTGAGCCAACGTTAACCTTTATTCAAATGAAATATTTTTTTTGTTGATAAATCAATCAAGACAAAACAGTACACGTATAGTTTGTTTTTTATGACGTTTTTATTTGAAACAAGCACAAAAGATGACTTGAAGAGTCTTTTAATTATTATATATGTCAAAATTATTATATTTGTGTTTTTAAGACCCAACTTAAAATAATATGCTTAAATGCAAAACATACAAACACACGCACACAAAACATCAAAACACAAGAATTACGTTAAAGCCTTTTCCAAAAAAGTTTAGGCATCTATGAATAAAGAAATTACAAAATATCAAAGATCACCTGCTGAATAAACTTGAATATTAATTTATTTAAATTATTATTATTATTATTATTATTATTAGTAGTAGTAGTAGTAGTAGTAGTAGTAGTAGTAGTAGTAGTAGTAGTAGTAGTTATAGTATTCTTCTTCTTCTTCTTCTTCTTCTTCTTCTTCTTCTTCTTCTTCTTCTTATTATTATTATTATTATTATTATTATTATTATTATTATTGTTATTATTATTAAGTTCAATATAGGAAAAGTTTAAAAACAGAAAACATCTGAATTGGTCTCCTCCCTGTTTGATTTTGACACACCTTGCAAAAAATACGTACTGTATTATAGAATTACACGCGTCCCGCGTTCGTGACCCCGGAAATAGTTTGCTGTAAACCGGAAGTGAGGTCTTGTTTTTGTTTTGAATGGAAGGAGCCGTGTAGAGCAGATGGACAAGAGAATCATTTTAAGTGAAAAGGTACAGTGGCAACTCACATTTCATGGACATGAATAATTGTCCTCTATTGAGGCTTTGCAGAAAAAACGATTGATAAATTAGGCAGTGTGTTGATTTTGCGTACGCACATTAAAACGAATAGAAAAAAACTTTGTGTAAAACAAACGTAGCGATATGTTTTTCTGCTCCGCATTTAAAACTTACCAACGTATTAATTAACAACGTCGCCTTTATGTGTGTGTGTGTGTGTGTGTGTGTGTGTGTGTGTGTGTGTGTGTGTAGTATATTGTATATACAGCTTTTCCAATAGCTCAGTCAGTAGACCTGGCGATGGAAATGTCGTGATTTTGATTCCCTGGCAAAGCAGAAAAGTTGCAATAGAATGCCTTTTTTGTCACTTTGCACGTATACAATTATTAAATATAAGATTATACATATGTACCATAGAGAAACTATATAAATGAATAAATTAAGAACGTCTTCTATGCAGAAGTTGAGAAATGTACAGTATAAAAATGGATCATGTCAACATGACCTGTTTTCAAAATGTAAAAATATTTAAAAAATACTTAATCACTTTGATGTGACGTTTTTTTATTTTTCCATTTACTGTATTCCAATGTACAGTATAATGATTCAGTTCACATATTTGTAACACCACGCTACATGTTTATCTTACAAAGATTATGTCCGGGTCAAATTGAGCCGTGTTAAAAGTTTAAAAATAAAAAAGAAGTGACTTAAAATTATTTTTTCACTTTGAAACTTCCACTGCTTGTCCTAGTTAGCGTAGTATACATAAAAACAAAAGATGGTTCAGTTCACATATTTGTAACACCCGCTACATGCTTTTGTTACAAAGATAATGTTTGTCAATTTGATGCTTCAGACAAAATGGAAGCTAAAAAGATCAAATCCTAGGAGTGGGACGAGACACTTTTCCCACGAGACGAGATACTAGGTTCACGAGAATGAGACGAGATGATATTTAGATTTTTTTAAATACATTTTTTATTGATATAATATTTGGAGAGCAGTATTTTATTTAATTAAAACGTTCAAAACTGTTGATGCATTTCACATGCATTTCAATTTTCATCAATTGCAGGCAGCGATAACCAACATAATATTGATTATACAAAATATGATGCCATAAATTGCCAGGCAAGTAATTTTACAAAAAATGTAAATTGTCAATAGTATAAAATAATCCGTTAAGCGCAGACATTAAACACACTATTTAGAATAGAATAGAATAGGCTTTTTTGTCACTGTGCACATATACAATGTAAGTCATATACATGAACAATGAAATTATAGCAACTTTCTATCCAGTGCAACACACATTAATAAATCTAGTCCAAAAATTTTAAAACGATACAATACAGTCATGGAACTTTACAGCAGTAGAGTGGAGAGAAATTGCACAGTCGTTTAACAGAGTAAAACAACTGTGCAATATAGACAAACACAAGTCTTCCAGTAGCTTGCAAAGGATGGTAGAGTCATTTTGGCATCAAGTTCAACTCAACACCAACGTACTTCATTATAATTAAATTCACTGTGTTCATTTTAGCTCTAAAAACAGCTGGTTCCCCTTCGAGAACGCTCACTTCGACATTACACAAGGGAAATCCCGTTTTCCTCTAATTCACTGAAGTCAAGTAGAATTACGCAGCGAACAGCTGTTCACTTCGGTGGATGGAGCGGCGGAGCACGGCTATCTGAAAATTCGCGGCGGCGAAGAGGGCCGCACAGGGCGTTGGGCGGGCGATGGGCAGCCTGGTGGTCCTGCAGCGGCACTTGTGGCTGACGCTGACGGAGCTCAAGGACGCCGAGAAGCGCCGCCTGCTCGACGCTCCGATCTCCCAGGAGGGGCTCTTCGGCGTCCCACTGGGCGAGGTGACCGAACGCTTTGCTGAGGCGCAAAAGAGCGCGAAGGCGTTCTCCCACTTCTTGCCGTCGCGCTCGCGCCAGCAAAAATCGAGGCCGGAGCCTAGGCGCCAGGAGCAGTGGCCGCGCAAAGCCCAGCGCGACTTTGTTCCGTGGCCGCAGGAGCAAAGGCCGCGACAGGAGCCGCGTTTCCGGCAGCAGCAGCGACAGCGGCGCGAGAGACCGCGGGGCGGCGGCTCGGCTTCCCGCGACAGAGCTCAGCGAGCCGGGCAACAGCAGCAAGTTCAGCAGACCCAGCAGGGCCCCTGACATTTTCTTCCGCCAGACAGGCGTTGTTGGTTACCGCAGTTCTGCGGAAGCGGCTGTGTTCGGCTGCGCACTCAGAGGTTCCCCGCGTTGCCGGTGTTTCCTGCGTTGCGGTTGCGAAAGGGCAGGTTGGTGTGACAGTGGAAAGTGCAATAAAAGAGAGTTCAGACAAAACAGTTGTTTCTCATCTTTATTGTATGAACCGCGAAACCTTGCCGGCGCGAGACGCGAGCTGGTTAGCTCCGGTAAGTCCCGTATCGAGTCGGCCATTGCTGAAGCTGAACGCGGGGGCGTGGTCGAGGATGCTCCCGGATGCCTCCAGCTGGGTCCTAAGGACCGTCACTTCCGGTTATACCCTTCAATTCGCGCGGAGGCCGCCGCGTTTTCGAGGGGTGGTGATGTCAGAGGTGACGGAGAAGGACGCGCCGCTGCTGCGCGCGGAAATCCAGTCGCTCCTGGCCAAGGGAGCGATAGAGGAAGTGCCGGACGGGGACAGGGAGAGCGGCTTCTACAGCAGGTATTTCCTGGTTCCAAAGAGAGGGGGCGCTATGCGGCCCATTCTCGACTTGAGGCCACTGAACAGAGCTCTCGCGAGACGGCCGTTCAAGATGGTCACGGTACGACAGGTCTTGGCACACGTACAACCGGGGGATTTTATGATGTCAATCGACCTGAAGGATGCGTACTTTCATATTCAGATCGCGCAGAGACACAGAAGTTTTCTGAGGTTTGGATTCGAGCAGAGGGTGTATCAATTCTGCGTCCTTTCGTTTGGCCTGTCGCTCGCTCCGCGCACCTTTACGGTCTGTGCCAACGCGGCGTTGGCCCCGCTGAGGATGTCAGGAATCCGAATCCTGAACTTTTTGGACGACTGGCTAGTATTGGCGAATTCTCGGGACAAGCTCGAGTCGGACAAGCGCGAGGTCCTCGCGCATCTCGCGGGTTTGGGATTCGTGGTGAACACGGAGAAGAGAGTCTTGCGGCCCAGCCAATCCTTGGTGTTTCTGGGCGTGGCGATGGATTCACGCTCGATGACGGCGAGGCTATCCCCGGAGAGGGCGTGTACGCTCCAGGCTGCGCTGTCTGCGTTTCAGAGGGGCCGTTTGGTCAGCGTGAAGCAGTTTCAGCGGCTGCTGGGATTGATGGCGGCCGTGGCGCCAGTATCGCGGCTGGGACTTCTACACATGAGACCGCTACAGCTGTGGCTCCGTCAGCGAGTGGGAAGCTGGGAATGGAGGTCGGGACGCTCGTTGCTGCGAGTTTCGCATGCGTGCGTCAGAGCGCTTGTACCGTGGGTCAGCGGGGAAGCGTATGTGGAAGGAGTGGCCATGGGCATGGTGGTTCGGCGAGTTGTCGTGACAACAGATGCATCCCTTACGGGGTGGGGCTCAGTCTGCGACGGTCAGTCAGTCTCGGGAGCCTGGGGAGACCATCAGAGGACACTTCACATCAACGTTCTGGAACTGGAGGCGGTACGCCTGGCGTTGGATCATTTTTCGCCGATGATCAGCGGCAGACATGTGTTAGTCAGTCGGACAACACGGCGGTAGTGGCGTACATCAACCACCAGGGGGGGCTGAATCGCATGCTTTGCAGATCGGAGCCAGGGCCCTGCTCCTGTGGGCGGATCGGGAACTGGCGTCACTGAAGGCCGTGCATGTTCCGGGTCGCTTCAACACGGGCGCGGATTTGCTGTCCAGAGGGGGCGTGGTTCCCGGGGAATGGCGGCTGAAACCTCAGGTGGTGAGGCTCATTTGGAGTCTGTTCGGCGAGGCGGAGATCGACCTTTTCGCCTCAGAGGAGAACGCGCAGTGCGAGAGGTTCTTCTCGCTGACGTCGGCGCCGCTGGCCGGGGACGCGCTGTCGAGTCCGTGGCCGCAGGGGAGGCTGTATGCTTTCCCGCCAGTGAAACTTTTACCGGCGGTGCTACGGAAATGCCGGATGGAGCGGAGACAACTGATCCTTGTAGCTCCGCTCTGGGTTTCCCAACCGTGGCTGGCGGAGCTAGTTGGGATGTCGGCGGCTCCGTGGAAAGTGCCGGTGCACCGGGACCTGCTGTGTGGCGAGTCGGGCTGGGACGGAGCGATTTCCAGCCTTGATGAGGGCGATGGACACAGTGGCCGAAGCGAGAGCGCCGTCGACGAGACGGCTATATGCAGGGAAATGGGATGTGTTTTCTTCCTGGTGCAGTACAGTTGGCGTGAGCCCGATCGACTGCGGAGTGGACGCAGTTTTGTCGTTTCTGCAGGAAAGGATGGATGCAGGCAGCGCGCCATCTACGTTGAAGGTTTACGTGGCGGCCATCGCGGCTAACCACGAGCCTGTGAACGGAGCGACGGTGGGACGACACGCCCGGGTGACCAGGTTTCTGCAAGGGGCGAGGAGACTTGCCCCCACGAGGACGAGATTGGTGCCGGTGTGGGATCTGGCATTGGTACTGGAAGCGTTAACCAAAGCCCCTTTCGAGCCTCTGGAGGAGTGTGATATGGGACTGCTTTCGTGCAAAATGGCGCTGTTGTAGCGCTGGCATGCGGGAAAAGAGTGGGGGATCTACACGCCTTTTCAGTGAATGCGTCTTGTTTGCAGTTCGGGACGGAGGACAGTCTTGTGAGATTACTTCCGCGTGTGGGATATAACCCGAAGTCTCTTTCAACTCCTTACGGAGCACAGGTTGTTTCTGTGCGCGCGTTTGGATTGGCGGAAGGGGCGGATCCGTCGGAGAGGATGTTGTGCCCGGTGAGAGCCGTGCGCGCTTACGTCAGCAGGACGAGCCAGTTCCGGATGACAGACCAGCTGTTCGTGTGTTTTGCTGGCGTGAAGAAGGGCGGTCTGTTGTGGATGCCATCCGGCGGGCGTATGCGGAGACGGGTGTGAGTTGCCCGGAAGGAGTGCGCGCCATTCCACTAGAGCCTTGGCTACTTCGTGGGCTTGGGCGAGTGGGATGGATATCCAGGAGATCTGCCGTGCTGCAGGCTGGGCGTCTCGGAATACGTTTGCCAGATTTTACTGTCTGGATGTTCCCTCGTTTGGCCACCATGTTTTGGCTGCGAGGGGTGGATCGGCGACCGGCTCGGGGGATTTGGTTGAGTGACTTCTCTGGGTGGGTCGGAGTTGTGTGAGTATGACGGTGTTTGTTTCACGGCGCTGCCCGTGAGCTTATCGCTACTCTATGCTGCGCTTGTTAGCCGACGGCTGGTCGGTGCGCGGGTTTCCGCACGGCGGTGTTTTATTGCGTTCCCTTGTGTAATGTCGAAGTGAGCGTTCTCGAAGGGGAACTGTCTAGGTTACGTATGTAACCCTTCGTTCCCCGAGAGATAAGGGAACGGAAGACATTACACGGTACGCCGTGCGGAAATGTGTCGGTTTGTTCTGGTTCAGGAACGATTCTGACGAGCAGAGCGCGGGCGCGGGGAGAGGAGGGTGCGGCCACGCCCGCTGGGCGGGCACGCGCCTGCGCTCTGGCAGCGTGTTCGCTGCGTAATTCTACTTGACTTCAGTGAATTAGAGGAAAACGGGATTTCCCTTGTGTAATGTCTTCCGTTCCCTTATCTCTCGGGGAACGAAGGGTTACATACGTAACCTAGACAGTTTTCTCTCACATTTCTGCTCTACTGCAGCGAGAGTGAATCGTTTCAATAGTAATGTAATACACGTGTATTAGACACATTAGATTAAACTCACATGTGCAACTAATGACAGTTTGAAATAATCGGTTTTATTATACAAACACATTTTATTAAAGTTAAACTCGTTCGCTATATCATCACAAACGATCTTGGAGTGTGACCTGTCAGGGCAATGGCGGAGATCCGCTCACTCAGAGGAGGCGTCAAATCCACGCAGTTGAGTCCGAGACCCCGTCTGTTGAAACGCGAGCGCAAAGATCCGTGCGCTCAACTCGAGCTGCTCATGCCGGCACGAAAATCAGGACGCTCGTGCACGAATCCTTTAAAAGTTTTTTATTCCATACATTGTAGCAAAGAGATGCAATCGCATCTCGCCAGATCATGTACCACGAGATATTGTCACATCCCTATCAAAAACTGTTTATTTCTTTGCAACAATGAGACATAATACACCGCTGTCTCAGACTCACACACTCTCTCATACACACACACTGTTTTGGGGAACTTTTGGGTTTCTGACACTTATATGCATACTAAAAGGCCTCGGGTGAAATTGACCCGCTAACATTATTGATGTTTCTCTGAAACGAACATAAACGGAGGGTTAAATGAGCTCCTTTTCTCTCTCCAGGATCTACTGTAATCATGATGAACTTTGACGGCCTGGATCCAGGCCTGAGTGAGTATGCGGCAGGCCTCCATGGCAGCCTGGAGCCAGTTATGGACTCTTCTCTGGACCCCCGGCTGGACCCCTCCCTGCTTCAGGCCGTGGAGCTGGACCACGACTCCCTTGCTGTGCCGGTGTCTGAAGCGGTGCACATGGTGGAGGGGATGTACTCGGAGCTGCACAGCGTGGCTGCAGAAGTGGGGGTCCCGGTGACGGCCACACACTTCGACCTGCAGGAGGAGCTGCTGTGGATGGGGAACCACCGGGTGATGAGATGCATATACTATACTCAACCCAACTATACTTTATTAATACTTAACTATTATAAAGTAACGTGAGTTTGTCAATATGGCGAAGCTTATCAAAATTGGTGCTCTGCTTTTGCACACATAAACGCGGAGTAGTGGGCAGCCTAAGCCAGTTTATTATTACAAATACAATTTATTATTTAACTACTGCTGTTAATTGATTCATTGTTATACACTCGAATAAATTCAACGAATTCAACAAATAAATTTGTTGCTGTTTCCTTTCAAGATAACGGCGATTAATTGTATTGCTAATATATTGCAATAGTATATTAAATTGTAAACTAAACTCAGCAAAGACTATTTAAATGTAGAGACTTTAATTTGTGATAAATGACATTCTGTAATCAACAACACACCTGCAATAAATCTTCAAAATTAATTGTGGTTTGAAAGGACAAGTGTCTTACATTGTTCTTACACAAAAAATGACATTTCTTACATTATTTTTTTTTTTTTTTTTACAAAAATGACATTTGTAGTTTCAGGCATTCAAGTCTTTTTTGACGCTGCATTGTTCAGTGTCTTTCATCAGCATATTTTGTTAATGCTTCGTGCTTCTCAAAGTTAGACGAAGTGTGTGTTAAAAAATGTGCATTTTCTTGAATAGGATGTCAAAGCGGATCCTTGTTAAAAAACTATCTAGTTACGTATGTAACTCCGGTTCCCTGAGAGATGGGAACGGATGACACCACATGTGGGGAACAACGTTTCCTGACAAAGCAATGAAGCAATAGAATGTGATAGCAATAGACGCAGTGATAACTGCAGCCAATGGCGTTGGAGCACCGCCCTTCTGGGCGTGGCCTGCGAGCCCAAGCTAGTGCTCCAGCCGCCATTTTCTCAGTACAATGACTGAACGACAGGAGAGCCACTCCATCCATCCCTCGTTCCCTTTGCGGCAACCTATGTGGTGTCATCCGTTCCCATCTCTCAGGGAACCGGAGTTACATACGTAACTAGATAGTTCCCTATCGAGCTGGTCACTACTGACACCACATGTGGGGAACGCAATACAATCCCCGCCGCAAGGGAACCCGGCGCACCCGCCGACACAACGAAACCCCATGAGGGTCACACACACGGCCGGCACGTCACCAACAACGGGAACACACGTGACCTGGCCCTGTCGCTGCCCAGGCCCACCTAAGCAGAGTCCTCTCCTCCTCTTGCGACAACACATGTGGCGCAAAAAGGGACGACATCCAAGGTGTAACCCGTGCAAACGGCTCCACCGACGCCCAGTCGGCCGCCCTGCAATGTCCGCAGCGACATCCCCTGTAGAAAGAGCCCGGACGCCCTCCGGACACTGCCGATTCTGTAAACCACACGCCTGCCTATGGCACCGACAGTCCACTACGACAAAGCTGCTTCGACAGCGGGCCCCTTCCAAGACCAAGACCGAGACCGGTCTCACACCGTCGAGCGGCACAGGCTGAGAGAGAGAGGGACATGCCGCCGATTGTGCGACTCATCCGGAGACTCAAGCACGAGGCTCCTCATCACCGCTCCGTGCACAGGAGGCGGTGCTACTTCACCAACTCAACTGTACCCTCAGGGCGCGAAGCCGACGCGCGCACATAGCAACAACTGGGAAGAACAGAATACCAGGACAATTCCTGACTGCCCAACAAGGCCGACGACCCACTAGTCCAGAGACCATGCGCCGAGTGCCGGCTGAGCGTGCGTCCCAGGTGGTGAACCTGAAAAAGGCCCTGGCGTTGTACCGATCTCCAGACCACGATCAGAAGAGAGATGCTCAGTGTACCATAAAAACATACAGGGGAAAAACCCGTGCACACGCCCGAAGGAAAATGTCTCCTACAGCAACCTGTTATACTCAAAGCTAACAAGCAAAGACAAGGACACATACTGTAAGCTTACGCACAGCATGCATAGAATTAATATGACGTCACATTGTACGACATAACAGATCTCGGACAATTTGTCTGTCGTGGTGCTCATCTCAGAAACTGCAGAAAAAGGGCAGAGTCATGCCAATTTCTCCTTGCTCCACCGACACAACAGTGTGTGAACTGAAAGAGTGGAAAACGTGTGCAAACTCAGCGTTTATCCCAAAACCAGTGCAGACAAGCCGAGTGCAGAATACACATACAACACTGGAGAAAAACAAAACAGTGCGGTATACCACAATGATTTAATGACGGTGTAAGCAACAATCATTTGATGTCATTATGCAACATATTCCATATGCATGACCAAACAATCATTGCAACCGGCCGAACTATCGGCGCACGGTCACAGCCCGTTGGACCAGCAATTGCCGCCGTGTTCTATCAGGCAAGTATAGAAACACGTCATTAACACTGTAAAGCGCTTCCGATGGGGGAGAAACACAGCCTCGCCGATGCCGGATGCACAGAGCGCCAGTGAAAACACGGATACCCTGCATTGCGCGCTATAGAGACCACGTCACTTCCGCCCATAACAACGGAGCTTGCGCTGATTCGGCGCGCGTGCGCCCTGACACATGCGCGCGCCACCCACAGCACCGTTTCACGCGCTCCCTGAGGACAGTCGCGTAAGACATTAGCGACGTGCCGTTCATGAATAATTCAGTAACCATGAAAGGAAGCTTATATGGCTCGAGCTGGATGCGCCTCCTCAGAGAATACCCGCTCACCAGAGATAGGGCTTGTGTGGTCGGGAGAGCGCCTTGAAGGATTCGAGGGTCGTTGCCCTTTCCTCGCTCGCGCCGAGAACCTTCTCACCGTGTGCGTGGAGGAGGCCTTGAGGCCGTTGAGAGAGCAGGGGATGAGGATCTTCTGCTACTTGGACGATTGGTTGATCATGGCTCAATCGCCCGAGTGCCTGAGGCGGCAGACGTGTCAGCTCCTGTCTCACTTAGAGCAACTGGGTCTGAACGTCAATCTCGAAAAGAGCAGGCTGACCCCTACTCAGGCCACGTGTTTCCTGGGGGTCGAGCTGGACTCTCGGTCCATGAGGGCTTGCCTCTCTGCCCCCAGGGTGGACGCAATCCGACTCGCGCTATCGGATTTCAGACTGGGGCGCTCCGTGTCGGTGAGGCAATGCCAGAGGCTTCTGGGCCTCATGGCTTCGGCGACGTCGGTCTGTGTGCTGGGTCTGCTACACATGCGTCCGTTGCAGTGGTGGCTGCGCGACAACGTCACGACCTCGGCTTGGGACGGGGGCCGGGCGAGGTCCGCGTGTCACCGGGCTGTGTCAGGACGCTCGCTCCGTGGAACGATGGTCGCATGTTCGCGAGGGGCGTGCCCATGGGTCGAGTACCCATGAGGGTTGTTGTCTCCACCGACGCATCTCTTTCGGGATGGGGCGGAGTGTGCCACGGGACCCCGGCTTGGGGTCGGTGGCCGGAACGCCTGGCGGGTCGGCACATCAATCAGCTGGAGCTGAGGGCGGTGTCCCTGGCACTGAGGGCATTCTTGCCGCAGGTGAGCGGGAGGCACGTCCTTGTCAGGTCGGACAACACGGCGGTGGTGTCTTACCTGAATCGCCAGGGTGGTGTGAGGTCGAGGGCCCTGCACCGTGGCGCCAGGGAGCTTCTGCTATGGGCAGACGAGGAGCTTCTGTCGTTGAAGGCCATCCACGTCCCGGGGAAGGGGAACGTGGGGCCGGATCTCCTGTCGAGGGGCGGTATTGTCCATGGGGAGTGGAGGTTACACCCCCAGACGGTTCGTCTCATTTGGGAGCGCTTCGGAGAGGCTCGGGTCGATCTGTTCGCTTCGAGGGAGAACGCTCATTGCGCGCTGTTTTTCTCACTGACGGAGGCTCCTCTGGAGGGGGATGCACTCTCGTCGGTCTGGCCCAGCGGTCTGAAGTTCGCTTTTCCGCCGGTGAAGGTCATTCCGGTGTTGTTGGAGCGGATTCGGCTGCAGGAGGACGCTGTCCTATTGGTGGCGCCCTACTGGACGAAACAAGCCTGGTTTCCAGAGCTGGTAGGGATGTCGTGCGGCCCCCCGTGGGAGATCCCGCTCAGGGGGGATCTTCTTACGCAGGCGGGGGGTTCGATTTGGCACCCGCAGCCCGAGCTGTGGAAGCTCCATGTGTGGAAGGTGGTCCCCTCCTAGCGCGGTCCTTGGAGCGCCGGGCGCTCGAGACTGTGGAGGAGGCGAGGGCCTCTTCTACGCGCAGGCTGTACGCGTGTAAGTGGCGCGTGTTCGTGAGATGGTGCGAGACGGCGGGTCTGGACCCGCGGGCTTGCGGGGTCCACGCTGTCTTGTCGTTCTTGCAGCACCGGCTTGAGAGTGGGGGTTCCCCTTCTACGCTGAAGGTGTACGTCGCGGCCGTGTCAGCGCATAGGGGCGACTTTGAGGGTCGCCCGTTGGGCAGGCATAGGTTGGTGGCTGGGTTCCTTAGAGGGGCGAGGCGTCTGAGGCCGGCTCGTTCTCGGTTAGCCCCCTTGTGGAGCCTGACCTTGGTTCTGGAGGCGTTGTCGGGGGCGCCTTTTGAACCGTTGGCGGACTGTAGTCTGGCGTTGTTGTCGGCCAAGACTGCTTTCCTGCTGGCGTTGGCTTGCGGGAAGCGGGTTGGTGACTTGCACGCTTTCTCTGTTGATCCTTCGTGCCTGTCGTTCGGTGAGAACGATTGCGTGGTGAGACTGGTTCCTAGACAGGGCTATGTCCCCAAGGTTTTGTCTACGCCGTTTTCGGACCAGGTGGTTACTGTCCGTGCATTCGGTGCGGGGAGTTCGCTTTTGTGTCCAGTGCGGGCGTTGAGGGTGTACGTGAACAGAACGGCGGGTTTTCGTCAATCCGACCAGTTGTTCGTGTGTCACTCAGGTGCGAATAAAGGGAGACCGTTGTCTAAGCAGCGGTTGTCGCATTGGATTGTCGACGCTATAAAGCGGTCGTATGTGTTGCGGGGTCAACATTGTCCGGATGGCGTTCGGGCTCATTCCACAAGAGCGCTGGCGGCGTCTTGGGGATGGGTGCGGGGCATGTCACTGCAGGACATCTGCAGGGCCGCTGGTTGGGCGTCTGAGGACACCTTCGCTAGGTTTTATAACCTGGATGTCGTTTCGTTTGCGCCGCATGTGTTGCTGCAGAATCGGGACGATAGCCTCGTTCCGGCGGAGCCGGGGCCGTAGAGGCAGGATGCTTTGGATGGACGTGGTGCGGGTTTTGGCCATGGACTTGGGTCATGGTGCTGGCTCGGTGCCCGGCCCCCTTGCGGCGGGGATTGTATTCGTCCCCATCTGTGGTGTCAGTAGTGGACAGCTCGATAGGGAACTATATAGTTACGTATGTAACTCCGGTTCCCTGAGAGATGGGAACGGATGACACCACATAGGTTGCCGCAAGGGGGGCGATAGGAGTAGGGGTGGTTGGGGAGGCTCTCCTGTCGTTCATTCATTGTACTGAGGAAATGGCGGCTTGAGCGGTTGCTTGGGCGAGCTTGGCCACGCCCAAGGGGCGGCGCTCTGTCGCCATTGGCTGCAGTTATTACTGCGTCATTCTATTGCTTCACTTGTTTTGTCAGGAAACGTTGTTCCCCATCTGTGGTGTCATCCGTTCCCATCTCTCAGGGAACCGGAGTTACATACGTAACTATATAGTTTTAATGAGTCATTTCGCTTTTGCAGGCAAAGGGTTAATGTGTAGTAGTTTGTAGCATTTTTGACGTTTTTTTTTTTTTTTACCATATTACTTACAGATCCCAGAGTTTGTTTCTGGAGTGTGTTTTATTTTTCAGTGGTAAAAAAAACTTGGCTGTGCAAAATTCACGTGATGTATCAATGTTGTTTTATCAATCTGGCACAGTTTTAAAGTGAGTTTCAAAATCGTGTGTCTAAAAGTTTGTCCACGCGCTTTTATTTTTAATGATACTTTTATTGTTTTTTTTATTGGTTTGTCAAAACCATTTTGACCATTCCTGGGAAGCAAATCATAAAATATTTACGCTTGTCAAGTTTTGCATAGGAAGTTGGGAAGTTAAAATGTATTCTTTCTAGAATTTCAGCTGTGGTTTTCAATAGTGACCCAATTCATTATCCATTTCCACCTGCTGCTGATGTCATGTTAATGTCATGATGTTATGATGTCATGTTAAGTTGACTGTGGTTTGTTGCTATTATTATTATTATTATTATTTTGTTTAGAAAAACACAAACGTACAAACAAGAACAGAAAAATAGATTATTATTATTATTATTATTATTATTAACAGTCAATTTGGCCGTCTAAAATTAGAAAACAAGTTCTCATGTCATGTAGAATTTTGCAGAAGTCCCTGCAATTACGTAACTGTGAGTTTCCAAATGCAGTGTAGAAGTGAGTGATGTCCAACATGACTGATCGTCAAAAAACAAAGTACCTTTATTTTTTGAAAGTAGGGTTTGGCGATTATGCCAAAAATCTAAACCTCGATTGATTGAACATTTTGACACGATTCCAATTATTGAATGATTATTTTATTTATTTATTTTATTATTACTGGTTTTTTTTTATTGTTCACTGACAAGAGATTTTTGAATATAGTGTGAATTACTTGGTTTTAAAATAATTGAAGGTAACACACACACAGATGTTCCATATAATTATTAATGAAATATCAACAACTGAAAATATTCAAACAATCACTTCATTCTTTAAAAAAAAATTTTAATTATTAAAATTTAATTATTATTATTATTATTATTATTAAAAAATAAAAATAAATTGCTTGCACATTTGTAAACTGTAATTTTTTATTGTAAATCTTTTCTTATTTACAGAGGAAAATGAGAAGTCCACTTCTTAATAAAATAATCATTATAAATGATCTATTTATAATAAAATATGCCTAGTATATTGTGTGCATTTCTTGCATCTTCTAGAAAACTAATATTTTAATGTACACATCAGATTGTAATAATGAACTCTGATAAACAATGTTGCATGAGGTGATCTTATCTAAGTGAAATTGTCATTGGGGTCACATGACATTGGAACAAAAGTTTTCTTAAAGGAGAATGTAATCAAAATAATCGACCTGGAAAAATTTGAACGAATATATGTTCAGAATTTCTATCTCGATTATTTTTCGATTAACCGCCCAGCCCTATTTGAAAGCATTTAGAAACTTGGGGGTTAAGACCATAAGGGCAAAATGTCCAAGTTTGGGAAATTTACGCCAACAAAGTTCCTGACCTGGCTGTTTTTTTTTCCTATACAGGGTCACGCAAGTTCCTTCTTTGGACCAACCATGGGCCGTTACTCCTCCTTTCAGGTCCACATGACGGATGATGTCCGTCATATTCAGAGTATGGACACTGGAGTGCTGTTCCTCACCAAAAGCAACCTGAAGTGCCTGACTCGAGGAGGTTTCGTCATGTTTGACTATCCGTGAGTATAGTCCGGCTGCAAGCCCACTTACAGTACGTTCTTCTACTTCACCGTTGGCTTTTGCGCAGGATGGAGGAGGGGGCCGACATGCACACGCTGCTTCTGACAGACAACAACACCTTGATGATGGGTGGTCTTCAGAACTATGTCTCGGAACTGGATCTCGCCACCGTACAGGAAACACAAAAAGTAAGCTTGACTCTTGACTCTTCTGTTGCACTTGGGAAAAATGGTCACATAATACCGCATTTATGCGAATATAAGCACCCCCTTTTTTTTAATGTAAGACACCCTAAAACTTGATGCTATAAATCGTTTATTTCAAAAATGCGTGTAAATATAAGTTGTAAATATGCAGCGGAGCGCTTCTGTGTTGCGTTCTCTTTTTTTAAATATCGGTTCCTGAGGCAGACATGTTTACTTTACTTTACTTTACAATAATTTCGCAGATGCTTTTATCCAAAGGCTAAAATAGGCTACAGACAAATTGCTTCACTTGCTCTTGTTTTTTTACTCGCTTTGGACAAAAGCTTCTGCCAAATGACTGTTACAATCATGTGTGTATGCTTTTATTGGCTCTTTTACAGAAATACAGAGACAATAGCCACGCAGTGACATTTGGCAGTGGCTAGAAAATACAGGGTTCCTACGGGTGCTTGAAATCCTTGAAAATGCTTGAATTTCAACAGTGTGTTTTAAAGGCCTTGAAAGTGCTTGATCTTTAAATGAAGGGCTTGAAAACCGGACCCGGACTTAGGCGGAGCGTGCAATTTCCGTATTAGACGAGTTACGTGGCTGACTACACCCCCACTACTTTAACTACTACAACTATAGTCTGTATTTAAATCATCAAAACAAAGCTTTTTCACTGTTCTTTCAATTGCGTTTCCTGTCATGGTTGATGTTATTTTGCCAGGCTGTAGTCACCTGACTACTTTTCTGTCAAGATGATTCAACACCTATTCGTTCCATAAGTGATAATGTTTTGGTCGTTCGAGATTTTGACGCCATGTTCATACTAAAATTGACATGGACTTGAGATGTGTTGTGGTATTTTAATTTTAAAGTCAAAAATTTATTATTTCTATTAAAATGTCAGACAACTTTTTATACTCAGATATTATATTTCCTTGTTTCGATATTGTATTTCCTCGTTTATACTTTTAACAAGAAAACTTCATTTTTCATTTTGATTTAGGCATCGCTTTAAATATAAATTTTACATTTTAACTCTATGGTGCTGGAAAAACTTGAACATGGTCCTTGAAAGTGCTTGAAAATTATCTTTCAGAATGTCTTGGAACCTTGAAAATAAAAATAAACATAAAACAATAATTAATATTGGAATCGACAGAGACGCCAAACCAAATAGCAGCGTAGATCGGCACTAACGTCTAGAAACGAAGTCCATAAGCAGGAGAAAGCGCTGGGGAAGAAATAGAACAGAGGTAAGAAGTCAAAACCAGGGAGCAAACACAATAGAAACGGTTTGTCTGCTGCACATGGCAAAACATCACGTACAAAGGCTCATGGGGGGTGACAAGCTGAGGTTTCTGGGAGGTGGAGTTCCGATCACTAGAATAGATTTTTTTAAAATCTACGTATTATTCAAGTTAAAAGAAGAAAAGGAAGTAATTTAAGGGAAGTATTAAGGCTGAAATTATTTGTATTGTTATTATTAGTCAAAGTCAACGAAACTTTAGTTGTCCCTGTGGGACAATTAATGAAATTATTAATATTAATTTTGTTTTATAAATACGGTATAGTAGATGATGCACATACTTTTGTTAAAAAAAAAAAACGGAGGACGGGCTGTTAATAACAAGTTTATTGCACTGTTTTTGTGGAGGGATTGTCCTGTGGTTCACATTCTTGTGTTGTAGTTCACAGTGGAGGTGCCTGGAGTTGCCATAATGAGACAGTCCAATCGCTTCTTCTTTTGCGGTCACACGTCTGGTAAGGTGAGTGAAGGATTGAATCAAAATTAGTCAAACCATTAGCCAAACAACATGTGGAACAAACCGTTTCCTCCTTTCGCTTTTCACACAAATACTGCTTGCATTATGTAATGCTTTGTTACGCTGGTCACGCGAGGACTTTTCACAAATTGTAAATTAGCTATTCAATTCATAAGAAATACAGAACACTTGTTTGTCTCC
This sequence comes from Paedocypris micromegethes, assembly GCA_028031935.1. Taxonomy (NCBI): domain Eukaryota; kingdom Metazoa; phylum Chordata; class Actinopteri; order Cypriniformes; genus Paedocypris; species Paedocypris micromegethes. Next base: position 7,224,044 of record CM051495.1, read on the forward strand.
CTTTGTGTTTTGAAATGAAAATGCCTTTATTTGTCCCACCGCGGGAAAATTGCATGTAACAACAGCAGACAGAATATATAGAGGAACATGTCTATTATGTAGATATTAGGGCTGTCAAACGATAAATGTTTTTCAACTAATTAATCGCACTTTCCTAATCAAATTAATCGTGAGTAATCGCAATTTAATGACTCAAGCTTGGAATATTGGATAATGAGTAGTAAAATTATGTAAATTTAATTGTAATTAAATGTAATTCATGCGAACTCACCACTAAATAAACACTTGTTTAAGTACTGTAATATAATTTAGTAGACGTTTTGCAATATATTTTCTTTGTTCTTTAACCCTCCGATGTCGAGTCGCTCTTTTGTTAAGATCAGAGTAAACACACTAAAAGTACTCTTACATTTAAGTGTTATACATCAATTGAAAGTTTGAGTTACCTATTTTTTTGGCTACACTCCTAATAAAAACACAACCACGAGATTTGTCTTCTCTTTGTCGTGTAACACTGCACTCACACACTGTAAAACTATATATTTTCTAATGGTCCTAATTTGGCACGCATCTACAAGTGGCTAATGGAACTTTAAAATATTTCCTGCTCAACAATGAGATCATATCTGTGATGCGCTTCTCTGTCGGGTAACAACATGTCATATCATGCGCTTCCTGTCGCACAGGTGTCGTTACGTGACCCGCGCACCTTCAAAATGGAGCATGAGTTTGACGCCTTCTCCGGGAGTCTGTCTGATTTCGACGTCCACGGGAACCTGCTGGCGGCCTGCGGCTTCTCCAGCCGTGGACTGAACGGCCTGTCATGTGACCGCTTCCTCATGGTGTATGACCTGCGCATGATGAGAGCCATCACACCCCTGCAGGTCCACGTGGACCCCGTGTTCCTCCGCTTCATCCCCACATACACCTCACGCCTGGCCATCATTTCCCAGTCAGGTATGCCCACTGCTCCGGGTTTGTGTGTGTTCACTGTTATTTATTTTTTTAAGGTTTGTTAGGAGTTCAAGTCTGCAGTGCTGAATTGCTGTTCTTATTGTGTTGTCATTGTATTGTCAAGTTCTGTATTGTCACGTGGACACACACACACACACACACACACGCACTACATAAATTTTTAAATTAAAATCGAATCAAATTTTATTTGTCACGTACATCATGTACATGTACATACAAGGTATAATTCTTTTAACAATCGCTCTTTAAAGGGGGGTGGGTGAAGTTGGGAATAGTGTAACATAAAAAAAAACATTAAAATACAATACATTCAATGTGTATATTATCTTGTGTTCTTATATTATTATCTTACACAAAAGTCTTGTGTTATTTTGTGTTCTTATATTTTTATATTTTTAATTTCATTGTAACCATGTGATGCAATGGCAATAAAGACATTCTATTCTATTCTAATAAAAAAAGCTATAAGTGGAGATAAAGTGATCAGAGTGTCCAAGAATTTAAAGTGACCAGAAGAAATAAAGTAAAACATTTTTACCGTACCGTACCGTCTTCTGCCGCTTATCCGGGGCCGGGTCGCGGGGGCAACAGCCTCAGTAAGGAGGCCCAGACTTCCCTTGCCCCAGCTACGTCCTCCAGCTCCTCCGGAAGAATTCCGAGGCGTTCCCTGGCCAGCCGGGAGACATAATCTCTCCAGCGGGTCCTGGGTCTGCCCCTGGGTCTTCTTCCGGTGGGACATGCCCGGAACACCTCAGCAGCAAGGCGTCCATGGGGCATCCTTATCAGATGCCCGAACCACCCCATCTGGCCCTCTCAACCCGGAGGAGCTGCGGCTCTACTCCGAGCTCCACCCGAATGACCGAGCTCCTCACCCTATCTCTGAGTGAGAGCCCAGCCACCCTGCGGAGGAAGCTCATTTCTGCCGCTTGTATCCGGGATCTTGTTCTTTCGGTCACCACCCACAACTGGTGGCCATAGGTGAGGGTAGGAACGTGGATCGACTGGTAAATCGACAGCTTTGCTTTTTGGCTCAGCTCTCTCTTCACCATGACGGACCGATGCAGCGGACGCAGCACCGATCCGTCTGTCGATCTCCCGCTCCATCCTCCCCCCACTTGTGAACAAAACCCATGGATACTTAAACTCCTCCACTTGGGGAAGGACCCTGTCTCTGACCTGCAGGGGGCACTCCACCCTTTTCCGGTCGAGAACCATGGTCTCGGACTTGGAGGTGCTGATTCCCATCCCGGCCGCTTCACACTCTGCAGCAAATCGATCCAGTGAGAGCTGGAGATCACGTCCCGACGAAGCCAACAGGACCACGTCATCTGCAAAAAGCAGAGACTCGATCCTGAGGTCACCGAACCGGATCCCCCCTCCGCCTCGACTGCGCCTAGAAATTCTGTCCATAAAAGCTATGAACAGAATCGGTGACAAAGAGCAGCCTTGGCGGAGCCCAACTCTCACTGGAAATGGAAATGACTTTCTACCGGGAATACGAACCAAACTCTGACATAATATCTCATACAGAGACCGGACAGCCCGTAACAAGGGCTCCGGTGCTCCATATTCCCGGAGCACCCCCCACAGGAGTCCCCGAGGGACACGGTCGAATGCCTTCTCCAAGTCCACAAAACACATGTAGACTGGTTCGGCAAACTCCCATGATCCCTCCAGGATCCTGAAAAGGGTATAGAGCTGGTCCGTAGTTCCACGTCCGGGACGGAAACCACATTGCTCCTCCTCAATCCGAGACTCGACAATCAGACGAACTCTCCTCTCCAGTACCCCTGAATAGACTTTCCCAGTGAGGCTGAGGAGTGTGATCCCCCTGTAGTTGGAACACACCTCCGGTCCCCCTTCTTGTAAAGAGGAACCACCACCACAGTCTGCCAATCCAGAGACACTGTCCCCGATGACCACGCGATGGTGTAAAGGCGTGTCAACCAGGACAGCCGCACACCATCCAGAGCCTTAAGGAGATCTGGGCGGATCTCATCTACCCCTGGGGCCCGGCCGCCGCGGAGCTTTTTAACTACCTCGGCAACCTCGGCCCCAGAGATAGGAGCACCCATCCCCGATTCCAGAGGCTCTGCTTCCTCCTCGGAAGACGTGTTGGTGGGATTGAGGAGGTCTTCAAAGTACTCCCCCCACCGATCCACAACGTCCTGAGTTGAGGTCAGCAGCCCCCCATCTCTACCGTAAACAGTGTTGATGGTACACTGCTTCCCCCTCCTCAGGCGCCGGATGGTGGACCAGAATTTCTTTGAGGCCGTCTGAAAGTCGTTCTCCATGGTCTCGCCGAACTCCTCCCAAGCCCGGGCCTTTGCCTCAGCGACCACCTGTGTTTCGCTTTGCCCATCGATACCTGTCAGCTGCCTCAGGAGTCCCACAGGCCAAGAAGGCCCGGTAAGACTCCTTCTTCAACTTGACGGCGTCCCTTACCACTGGTGTCCACCAGCGGATTCGGGGATTGCCGCCCCGACAGGCACCGATGACCTTGCGACCACAGCTCCGGTCTGCAGCTTCGACAATGGAGGTGCGGAACATTCTGACTCAATGTCTCCCACCTCCTCCGGAACCTGAGAGAAGCTCTGCCGGAGGTGCGAGTCGAAGCTCTCTCTGATGGAGGGATCTACCAGACGTTCCCAGCAGACCCTCACAGATCGTTTGGGCCTGCCAGGTCTGACCGGCTTCTTCCCCCACCATCTGAGCCAACTCACTACCAGGTGGTGATCAGTTGACAGCTCCGTCCCTCTCTTCACCCGAGTGTCCAAAACATACGGCCGCAAGTTCGATGAAACGATTATAAAGTCGATTATCGAACTTCTGCCTAGAGTGTCCTGGTGCCACGTGTGCATGTGGACACTCTTATGTTTGAACATGGTGTTTGTTACTGACAATCCGTGATAAGCACAGAAGTCAATTTTTACAGTCTCTTAATTGTGCCATTTGTGTCCAAGAAGTTTCAAGTGACCAGAACAAATTTAAAATAAAAAGTTAAAAATATTTACTTTAAGTAATCATAAGTTGGTGATTGTTCATTTTTTACAATGTTTTAAGTAGTGTATTTTCAATTTTGCCTTTTTATTACATGCCATCGGAGCATTTTTTTTGTTGGTGCCAGTAAAATGTGTGCAATGCAAGTTCTATGTTTACTAAAGGCCAGTAAATTGCATTAGATTTATTTTTTTTTACCAATTCACAGTATTTTATAATGTTTTATTAAGAATTGTTCACTTTTTCATTTTCTGCCAGTGACAACATTGTCTGAATTCATTTCAAATAATAGAGATTTTTTTTCTGTGTTTCAGACTGTTAAATTAAAAAACAAATGACTAAATGGTTATTTTCCATTCTTATTCTTTGGTAATTAGGATGAGGTACTGTATTTATTATCCACGAAGCATCAAGCAATCTCATTACCTCAATCACTTTGTATGTAGTTTATTCAACTGTGTTGTAAAAGTAACAATATATTTTATTCATAATTTTAGTTTTATGCACTGGTGCAAAAACCAGAAATCGCAATATTTTTCAGAAAAATCACAATTAGGTTCTCAAAATCGCGCCCTAATCTGACATGTTGTATGTTTTCTGTGTGGTGTGGTTTGGTCAGGTCAGTGTCAGTTCTGTGAGCCCACCGGCCTGGCCAGTCTAGCCGACATCTTTCACGTCAACACGGTGGGGCAGCTGCTGATGAGCTTCGACGTGTCGGCCAGCAAGCACGCGCTCTCCTTCGGGGACTCTGGTGGGTGTGTGCACCTGTGGTCCAGCGCTCCCGAGGTCTCCTTCAACAGTTTTTCCAGAGAGACTGAACTGGCACTGCCCTGCCTGGTGGACTCTCTACCACAGCTGGACTGGCACCACGAGCTGTTGCCCCTCTCACTTTTGCCCATGCCGCTGACCTGCACTGAGCAGCTGCTCTCTGATTGGCCCACATCACTTGTATCGCCCAATCCCAGGCAAGTATCGCTTTGACTAATGATGTATCTGTGTCACTGGGTCAGAGGTCAATGCTGTTTTGTTGCAGTTAGTTTGCACATTACCTGAAATGTTTTGTTAAGACCGGTTTAAATAAACAACAACACAAGTATTCTACCGATTTTATGTTCTATGCACGCTTAAATGTTTTTAATCTGACAACCATAAAGCATGGAGGTATTTTCTGAATATGCAAGATTTCAAATTTTTATTCGACACATGGTGCGTCATGCAGTGAAACGTTTTTTTTTTTCAGATTGTCCAGCATTTAGACACGGAGGTTTGGGGGGAGGGGATGCGGTTAAGAAAGTAATACAATAAAAATAAAGATAAAAAATATGTGAATTACAATAAAATAATAAAGAGATAAAAATGAATACAATACAATGAATCTAGCTGGTTGAGTTAAGGTGAAAGTGAAGTTTAAAGTGTCTAGAAAATGGTATACTAGAGTAGAACAGAATAGAATAAGAAGGTCTACAATGAAATTATAGGATCTTTCTGTATGAAAATATAGATGGAGAATATAGCATCTAATACCATATAATAATACAGTACAGACCTACAACTTTACAGCAGATAAACTGCAAAGTGGTTCTACAGTGAATTGCACTTCGAGGGTTATTGCTTAAATTGTATTTACAATCGGAAAATACATTTCACTGCATGTCGTACCATGTATAATGTATAATTAAAATGTGTTATTTAAAAATGGTTAACTTCCTCTGTTACAGACGAGCCCCTCCTGTAGATCCAGAAATTCTTCGCACTATGAAAACGGTGGGATTCATTGGATATGCCCCTAATCCTAGAACCCGACCCAGAAACCAGGTCTGCTATATAACACAAAATATCCAGAACATTTTTGAAGGTGTCATTGCTCCTCTTCTGCGGGACACTAGTGCCAATTTCTCATCTGCATCAGGTTCCTTACAAAATGAAAGACATCGAGCTGGAGTATGACAGCTATAATCAGGTCCCAGAGTCTCCCATCGGACGAGACGAGGAGCCGCATCTATATATGATTCCAAAGAAGTACAGGAAGGTGCTGAGGACAAACCCTTGTTCTGTTTTCCAAATGTTATAATTTTTTATACAATAATGTTATTAAAAAAAGGTCAAAGTCTGAATGCTTTTTAAATGTTTTAAAACCATGGTCCCCAACCACTGGTCCCCGGGCCGGCACCGGTTCGTTTTCATCAGGCAGCGGTTTGACCAGTAACGCTGTATTTTTGTTCTAAATCATCTCTTCTTCAGTGGTGCGTGCACATCGACCGCGGCTCCCCTGCACACGCTCTTGTAGCAGCGACTTTACTCACACACCATTGTAGTAATGGCAAAACTAGGCGTGGCATCTGCCAGTCGAACCTATGAAGGATTTTGTTATACGAATTTTTGTTTTTGCAACATTAAATCCATGAAATCTGATGCTTTAGTTGTTATTTTCTCTAAATGTTCAACAAAACATCACAATTTAGCGGGTACTTTCTCTAAATTAAGTAAGTATATAAGCAAACCTGTCATAGATATTGTAAAAACGCTTTATAACGAACCTGTAATAGAGTGAACTGGCTCAGCGCATGTTTCATTGCTGGCACACTGAACGCCATAATAACAGAGTCAGGAGTGCAACAAAAAACAAGGTGGCCGCTTGACCTGTCTTTTTCGAAGACGGGGTATTCTCGGCACAACCTTTTCTATTGTTGATAATGATATTGCTTCTAAAGTTTCCTGTGACGCGCACACGTAAAAAATGAGATGCAAACTGAAGAATTTTGAAAACTAAAATGTTCTTTTTTCGTTTCTAAGTTGTAGAACTTTCCAAGTTGTAGAAAGTATAAACGAGGAAATATAATCAAGTTGAATTATAAAAAGATGAACAAAATTAAAAATCAAAATGAAGCAAATTAATAGATTTTTTTTATTTTTGATATAAATAGAAACTTCAAACATCATAAAGTAACTACCATAGTTAAAAATGTTAAATCACTTTATATTCATCTTTTGGTATAACAGTTTTTTTTCAATGTATATTTACATACAAATAAATACTACTATATGCTAAATACTACATTTAAAGCTAAAATCCGGAAAACGTTGATCAATCTGTGACGACCAAAAGGTTGGGGACCACTGTTTTAAAGATTAGATTTTTTTATGTGTATGAATGGCATTAAAATGTCCCGTTTTAAATGGTTGATTTGAGTAACAGGGTCTTTTCAATTGCTCTCCTTTGATCTTTTATCAGGTGACCATCAAGTATTCTAAGCTGGGACTTGAAGATTTTGATTTCAAACATTATAACCGGACTCTGTTTGCTGGGCTGGAGCCTCACATTCCCAACGCTTACTGTAACTGCATGATCCAGGTCAACATCTCACACCATTTTACTTTACAGTGACTAGTCTTTTATTGCTATTTTAGTCATTCTGTCCGTCTGCCAGTCTATCTATCTTTTGTCTGTCCAGTTGTCTGTCTGTCTCAATATCTGTCTATCTGTTTGTCTAAATCTGTCTGTCTGATTGTCTGTCTATTGTTGTGTTGCTGTCTGTGTGTTTATCTATCAGTATTTCTGTCTATTTATCTATATCTGTCTGTCTATCCTTGCTGTCTGTATATTGAGCTTTCTTTCTGTCTCTCTTGTCTGTCTATGTATGTATGTATGTATGTATGTATGTAATCTACCGTATTTACTCGCTTATAAGTCGATCCGCTTATAAGTCACCCCCCCACTTCAGCTGTGAGATTGTGGTATTCTGTTTAGACCCCCTTATAAGTCGGGTGAAAGAAATGAGAGAAAAGTGAATAGATAGAAATGAGTAGAAACCCAATTTTGGGTTTCATATAAAGTCAATTCTGGTTATTTGGGGCTCACGGAGACACTAAAGCGGCACAGCTAAATAATGATAGAACACCTTTACTGATGCTCTTTAATCCTTACTATAGAAATAATAAAAGTATTCAGACATCTCTGGTGGTAAAGGAAGCATAAAAATCAAGTAACCCTGTTTGTTTATGTTGGAATTAATCTATTTAAGCTATTGTTAATTTATGTTTAAGTTTAAATTGTCATTGGTTTGGTTGCATTATCATTTTAAAGATTTCTGGGAAAAGTGCCCTGCCCCTTTAAGAGTACGGCTAATGCTAACTCGTGTTTTGGGAATAAATACAACGTTCGAAATCCACCGTGTGGCTCGTTTATTTGTGAAGCCCCACGCCAAATACAGACTAGAGACAGAAGAGATTTGAGCCGAAAGAGTGTGAGTGAGACAGTGCGCCTGCGTGTGTGCGCGCGTGTGTGCCTGTGAGAGCGCGGAGCAGCGGCCAGCGGAGAGCTGCTCCTTTTCGTGCCGTTTTCTGAAAGATGTATTTAGTTCGCGTCATAAATGTTCATTTAATTACCGCGCTTGTGTCTCTGCTGTTTATTTTTGTGAGGAAGGGTGAAATATCTGCGCACTGTTCTGAGTAAAGTATTTTCTATTTCGGTAGACCGCGCGTATAAGTCGAGCCCCCCACTTTCAGCCCGAAATTTTTAGGAAAAATCCTCGACTTATAGTCGAGTAAATACAGTATCTCGTCTATCCCCTGATCTCTCTCTCTCTCTCCTCTCTCTCTCTCTCTCTCTCTCTCTCTCTCTCTCTATCTATCTATCTATCTATCTATCTATCTATCTATCTATCTATCTATCTATCTATCTATCCATCCATCCATCCATCCATCCATCCATCCATCCATCTCTCTCTGCCTGTCTGTCTAAAGATTATTTTTCCTGTTGTAGCATTCTCATCACTTTTTTTAAGCTGAATAACTGACAGTTTAGCTTTGCCACTGAATTGGACGTTTGATTCCACATGTATTATTTTGGGGTTCGGTTAAGAAGTAAACATGTTTTTCAAAACTTCCTTCTTTGGAATACGACCTCACCAGCCTGTGTCCTCTCTGCAGGTGCTGTACTTCCTGGAGCCGATCAGATGTCTGGTCCAGAATCACTTGTGTCAGAAAGAGTTCTGTCTGGGCTGTGAGCTGGGCTTCCTTTTCCACATGCTGGACCTGAGCAGAGGAGACCCTTGCCAGGTTGGTACACCTCACCTCACGTCCAGTGTTGGGAGTAATGCGTTACAAAAGTAATGTGTTACAATTATATATTCGTTTTCAGGATTATATTACTCGCTACATGTGATAGTAATGGTTGTGTTACATCAAACTTGTAAACATTACATCAAACTCAAGACAATAAATCAAAAATGTGTTTATATTATAAAAGTAAAAGTAATGCAAGGAAAAAAAAATGCCATGATAGAACTATATTGTTCAATTAAAATGTTGTAATTACATTTGAAATTAATGCATTTTATTACAAAGCTTTTGTGCAATCTGCGTGGCCTGAAGACACTAAATCAAACAGGCTTCTTGGAGGTTGATAAATCTGTAAAAACTTGTAACAAAATAGATTATTTTCAAATACATTTTATGAAATAATTACCTAAATATGATACCCAAGTATGATGATTTTCTTTATTATGTTCGAAAATCTAGCTTCAACAATACATTATCTCTTTTATTTCTAGTATAAGATAAATAATATCTCTCACAAGTCTCACAAAGATACTAACTGAAATATTTTTCAGTGTTGACGTGAGCTTTGAGATCTCGGGCTACACACTGAGACATGGACACACGATCACTGCACACTTGTCCCAACTGGGTTTATATGTTGAACATTTTTTGCCGTTTTACCCGCATCTGAATCCATAAAGCATCCTCTCTGTAATTTTGCCGCCCAACAATGTTTTTTTAGATCGAATAACGCGGAAATAAAACTAACTGAAATGAAATCGCAGTAATGCAGCTGGTTTTTGAAAAGAGTAGAAACTACAGATATTTGCTTAAAAAAGAGTAGAAGTAAAAAGTAGGCGGAAAAATATATACTTTAGTTAAGTAAAAGTAAGCCAAATTTCTACTTAAGTAACGAAGCAGTATTACTTCGTTACGTGACACCTCTGTTTATGTCCCAGGCCAGTAACTTTCTCCGAGCCTTCCGGACAATCCCTGAAGCGTCAGCCTTGGGTCTGATCCTGGCCGACTCGGACGAGCAGACGGGGAAAGCTCGCCTGGGACGTCTGATTCAAAGCTGGAACCGCTTCATTCTTGCACAGCTGCATCAGGAGACGCTGGAGCAGGAGGGTCCGCAGGCGTACAGAGGAGCCAGCAGCAGGTGTGGGCTTCCTCACGATGCCCCTTAGGAGTGGGTGGTAAACTGGCATGAACGTGAAAACCGGTATTGAGTTGTGTCACGATATGTATTTTGCAGTATTGTGGATACCGTTACACACTCATGAACTTAACAGGGTTCCTACGAGTGCTTGAAATACTTGATACGGCTTGAATTTCAATATTGTGTTTTTCAGGCCTTGAAAATGCTTGAATTTTAAACGAAGTGCTCGAAAATACTTGAAAATGTAATTCTACAGTGGAATCCGGATGAGGCCTCTGGACCGGACTCAAACTTAGACTCAAACTTGACAAAACGTGTATGATGACACAGTCAAATCAAATTGAATTGAATTGAATTGAAAAAGCCTTTAATAGTCCCACAGCGGGAACATTTCATGTCACAACAGTAGAAACAAATTTAAATAAATAAAACATGACCATAACGCACCACACACCTCATAACAAACAAACAAACACAAACCATAAATGAATAAGTAGCGCTGCACGTCATAAACACAGTTCCAGTCACTAGTTTAAATTCAATTTAAATCGAAGCCTTTTGACTGTTCTTTCGTTCACGTTTTCTCTCAGGGTTCGTGTTATTTTGCCAAGCTGCTCTTTGTTTTTTAGAATGCGTGAAAGAAATTTTACATTTCAGTATTTAATTTAGTATTTGACATATAATAGTATTTATTTGTATTTAAGCATGCAATAAAAATAAAAAAAATCAGTTATACCAAAAGACAAATATAAAGTAATTTAACATTTTAATTCATCTTCAGGTCTAATTTCTTATTTTAAGTAAACTTAGAATTCAAAGTTTGTCTATAATCAGAATCAGTATTTTCGGCCAAGTATGTACATGACAAACAAGGAATTAGATGTGTGGACCAGTAGAATTAGATGTGGTCTTCCCTTTTGTTCCAAAAAATACTAGAAAAAAACTAAAATGTAATAAAATTACACAAAAAAATGTAACATGAATATTTACACAATAAACACAAACAGTTATTTGTTATGAAACATAAATAGAAAAATATTGCATGGTTATAATGTAATTAAAGTCTAATAAAATGTCACCCCCCCACATACACACACACGCACAGTATCATGATATAATACCGATACCATCAGCAGACTAGAAAATAACGTGATGTGAATTTTAACTCATTAATTTAGTATTTCACATATAATAGTATTTACTGTATTTGCATTTAAGCATGCATTAAAAATAAAAAAAACAGTTATACCAAAAGACAAATATAAAGTGATTTAAAATTTTAATTAATCGTCAGGTTTCCCTCTGCATCTAATTTCTTACTTTAAGTAAACTTTGAATACAAAGCTTGTCTATAATCAGAATCAGTTTTTTGTCATGCACACGATTTAAATTGCACAACGGTTATAATGTAATTAAAGTCTAAAAACATGTGATATAATACCGATACCGTCTGCAGACTAGAAAATAACATGATGTGCATTTTAACTTGATTTTAACAAATATTGTGCGTGTGTGTGTGTGTGTGTGTGCGTGTGTGTGTGTGTGTTTGTGTTGGTGGCAGTGCTCTGGGCTCCTCAGGAGAGTCTGTGATCAGCCGCTTGTTTGGCTGTGAGGTGGAGAACAGCAGTTTGTGTCGCTGTGGGAAGGAGACGGTTCGTTCCTCTCTGACTCTGCTCTTCACCATGCACTACCCTGAGCAGAGCTCTCCAGGTGAGATTCACTTCTAACCCATTCCCCATCTACAGAACTAGACAAGGAAGTAGATGAGTGTACCCCGAATTGGCTAACAAAAAAATTGCGTTGCGAAACTTATATTTGAGAAATTTTCGACATGTTTCATAATACGATTGTAATTGTGACGAGGGAGTATGCGAGAGGTGTGACGTGTCTGCCTGCGTTAAAAAAGTTAAAAAAAACTTCTAGGTGAAGATCAAACAAGAGGTTTGCATTTCTGCAGTAAATATTTTTTTACATAATATATTGTAATGAATACTTGTACCTGATTGAAATGGAGGGACGATAAAAAGTATTTGCTTTTCAAATGCAGTGAATTTACTGAGGGAATTGAAAACTGTATTTACAAGAATATAAGCACCCATTTTTTCGAATTTGAGTCGCTCGTAAACGTATGTGGTGCTTATGATCGCCAATTAGTATAAGCACCCATTTTTCCGGGTTTTAAGTCTGGAGCCATCACAAATAAATGGAAAGAAGTCGTCTTTATGTAGCAGTGAGCATGTGTCTTTAAATAATGGTTCCGGAGGCAAACGTGCATATACTGTAAGCTTTTATTACCTCAATAACAGAAATAAAGAATCATTAGTCACGCCACAGGGACAAAATAACTTAACAGGGACATAATTACACTGCAAGAAGTAAGATTAAACTAAACTAAACACAATCCTTAAAATTTAATAGACAGACCATATCACATCTGGTATATCTGCGCTAACAGCTATCGCCTGAAAACGAGTCCATTAGAACTCAAAAGCTTCGAAGCAGAAAGAAAACAGTTTAAAAAGAAGAACACCACAGTCAAACACAAGCAAATTGCTCTGTATCCCACACAGCAAAACAATACTGTTCTGATTTTTACATCTAACTAAAAACGAGTCTGACTTCACGGAGGCTTGTGGGAGCCTAAGGCCTCAATGGAGGATGATAGGAAGTGGAGTTTTTAAGAGTGTAATAGCTTTTTTCAAATTGTCATTCAAGTAAAAACGTCATTGAAGTGATACAAGTCACAGGTTAGGTTTGTTTTGTGTGTTGTGCGCTTTGAGACAGTTTATGTTGGCTTACAAATGCTCTGACCTTGAACTTAAAACAAAATAAAAACAAAATATGCTGTACTTACGTGAACAAAAGCACCCCTTTTTTTAGAATTTCCGATGCTCAAATCTTAAAATCACAGATTTCTAACATGTACGTAAATATTAGCGCCCAATTTTCATATTTCAAGTTGTGAGCAATCACATATAAACCGAATCACGTCGTCTTATATGCAGCGGCGATAATAATCCTTTACTACGATCCTCTTCACCCTGTGTCAGATAAACAGACAGTTGACTGGCCTCACGCAGTTGCTCTTGTGCAAAGGCTCTTGGGATTGCCCAAGATTTCTGGGAAATGAAGATCACTAGAATCACTAGAATTATTTTTCTTAAATCTATTATTCAAGTAAAGGTAAATCGAAATGATACGAGTCACAGGTTAGGTTTGTTAAATAAAGAAATGTAAAACAAAATAGGAATTTTTGTTTTGTGGCAGAAAAATGAGCGGGGTGCTTATATTCGCTGGGTGCTTATATTTGCGTAAATACGGTATATATGTATAATATGTGTATATATATATTTTTTTTTATTTGTATTTTGTGACTGAAAATTCCGGGGTGTGCTTATTTTCGCGTAAATATGTATATATTTTGGAGCAAACATCTTACTACTGTCCCCGTGTGTGTGTTTGGAACAGAGAAGACAGTTGAGGAGTTTGAGTTTGCAGAGATCCTGAAGAAGAGTGTGTGTTTAGAGCAGAGCACACAGGCCTGGTGCGACAACTGCGAGAAGTACCAGCCAACGGTAAAATATATAAAAATTCATTTTTCCTGGTTTTTGAAAAAGGGAAGGATTTTCCGCACGTCTTATATTTCGAAAACTTCTCTACCAAGTCTTCAGATCCAACTGACACGCTAAGCGCTTTAGCCTCTTGAGACCCGACCTCTGATATCATATTATGTTTAAAATGTGCTTTGCTAGTTGAGCTTTTAAGAGCGCTATAAGTGTAAAAGTGAATTGTCTTTTTTTTTTTTTTTTTACATGATTTAGTGTTGGAGATATTACACATGTATATTTACTTATTTTCATCAATATTTTCTGTCCTAGCAAAAAGGACACATCTTACCTAAACATTGTGCTCATAATATTCCGTAGATAGTAGGGCTGGGTGATTATGGCAAAAATCAAAATTGCGATTAATTGAACCTTCTAACACAATTACGATTAATGAACGATTATTTTAGTTATGCATTTATATATTTTTTTGCCCTGGTAGTTCACGACAAGTTTTGTACAATCAAGTGAGAGATTTTTAAATAAAGTGTGCATTAATTGATTTTAAAATACAGTAATTGAAGGAAACAGATCTCAGATATGACTATTTATTGAACATCAACAACTGAAATTTAATCACAGTCAAACAATCCCTTTGTTCATCAAAAAAATGTAAAAATAAACAACTTCCACATTTGGGAATAGAATAAATCATTTTTTATATTTTATTTATATGGAAAACGAGAAGTTCTCTTTATAACAAGACTCTCTATTTATAACAAGTTATAATTTATAATAAGCTATATCCTGTGCATTTCTTGCATATTCTGTAAGCAAATATTTTAAATATTTTAAAATATGTTCAATGCATCAAATAAGCAACAGATTGTCGTAATGAAAAACGAATCTGTTAAACACAGAGGTGATCTAAGGGATCTTGTCATGACACTTTAAAAAAATGAATTCTGAATTTCGATTATTTTTCGATTAATCGCCCAGCCCTAGTAGATTGTCACATTAAGTACTTCCTTTGCAAAAACTTGAGTCTGGCACCACAGCCAACAAAACGTCCGTCCTCTTTTTCGCCACTTTCATTACAACTGCAATATGCCCTTCTGCGATCGGCCACCACTAGAGGGTACTCATGACAACATGGTCAATCGGTTTTACAATTCAGTGATGATCAGTACACAGGCGAGGCCTCCAGGACTCTGGAGGCTATTGTGCTTTCTAACCGCCTGCTGTTTTTCTCTTGCTAGGTGCAAACAAGGAACATCCGCTGTTTGCCAGATGTTCTGGTGATTAACTGCGAGGTGAACAGCGCCAAAGAAGTGGAGTTCTGGAAGGCACAGACCGAGGTGAGGCCCGTTTCCAGACGGTCAGCGCGTACATGTATGCTGACGGACTGTAAATCAGCCGTGACATATCATAAATCTCTTTATTATACGACGGCGAGTTGTTTGTGTAACAAGCGGATCATTCTGGTTCTGAGCTGTGATGCTCGGGGCATATTGATCAGTCGTGGGTTTCCTGTCATTCTCAGATGAATGCTCTTCTGTTCGCAGTATGCCTTCAACAGAGCGCAGAAGAAAGGCCCGACCGAGCCACCCAAACACACAGAGCCTCTGCCTACCGAGTGGTGTCTTGAGTAAGTCATCGAATGACTGCGTAATACCATATTTACGTGGGTTTAAGCACACTTAACAGTGGCTGAATAACACTGAAAAAAATAAAAATCAATTTAATTAAGTGCAATAACATGGCAAACTCTCTGTCTGCGAGGAAACTAGACCACTCGGCATGACAACTGAAATTTTTTCCATGAGGGACTAATAAAGGTTGAATTATTGTTATTAGATTAGATTCAACTTTATTGTCATTGTGCAAAGTACACGTACAGAGACAATGAAATGCAGTTAGCATCTAACCAGAAGTGCATATAAGGTATATTTACAAATGAGATATAAATAAATATACGATATAGAAATATAAAGGTTCAAGGAAGTAGACCGTGCAGTAATGAGAAATATACAGGTGCATGGGAATATACAGTGGTTGGATTATATACAAGTGAATAGGAAGCAGAGTGTGCAAAAAGTGGCTAACCAAATATACAAAAACGTGACATGAACTGTGCAACAATTGTAACAGTGCAAGTAGAAAAAGTGGCAGTGCAGTGAAGTACAGGCTGTTCAACTACTGTTTAATGCAGAAACAGCTGTCGGGTAAAAACTGTTCCTGAGCCTGTTTGTGCGGGCTCTCAAGGCTTACTCACACTAGGTGCTCAAGTCCGTGTTCGGGCACCAAAGCACGGTTGGTCTGACAGTGTGAGTGCTCCTGGCCGTGGCACTTCTGGCCGGCCGTGGCCCGGTTGGAAGAGGTGTGCTGGGGCACGGCCCGCAGGACTGCGCTTGTGGTGTGAGTGTGCGAGTGCCCGTGCACGGACCAGGGGGCGTGACGTCACGTTTCAGCCGCTCCAAAACGGCAAAATGCGCGCGCTCCTCACACGAGCAGCAAGTTTATGTGCAACAAAAGCGATCGCAGCACAAGCAAAAGCTCTCCACATCTCGTGCTGGTTCTCTCTCTCTCAAACGCGCACGCACGCACGCACACACACACCGGCTGCGTGCAAGTGATTTCGCGAGGCTGTGAACCTCCGCAGACCAAACGATTTAAAATGATAAGCTACAAACTCACCAGCGACAGAATCAATGCTTCAGTGAAAGTGCCGCTCTTCCCGTTTATATTGAAACCGTTGCACAATAATAATGAATGTTTTGTCCCCATCTATATGCTTAATAACATATACATTTCGACTCATTTGGATTCCAAGAAAACGCACGAACCTGTTTTGATTTCGTTCGTATTTTTACTAACTTTTCCAACATTATATCAGTGACAAAGCATGATGAAAACTTACTACCGGTAAATACTAGTATTACTTAATACATCGCCGCGTAAGCGTCCTTATTTCTGGTCCTTCTTCCGTCTCTTCAGCGTGGGCTTCTTTAATAAATGCATCACACGATAGATTCAGAACGACTTGTTTATTTCCACACAACGCGCAGCATTCACGGTCCGCTTTTCCGGGAGACTCGCACATGACTCTCCTATTTCTCATTACTCCAAGTTCGCCTTAAAGGGACAGGGACTTTTTTTCCACAATTATTTTAAATTAATATTTCAAGTTAAATAATATAATGCCAATCACAAATTAAACAGTAAAATAAATCAACAATAACTTAAAATAGATTTATACTTAATTAAATAAAATGTATATGAACTTAAATAAACAGGGTTACAATTATATCAGTGACAAAGCATGATGAAAACCTACGCCATCTACCGGCAACTACTAGTATTACTTAAAACATCGCAATGTAAGCGTACTGAAGCACGACTTCAAATTTGGCAGTGTGAGTACCCGGCCAGCGGGGGAGTAGGGAGGGGGGACAATCGAACTGAAGCACGGACCGCCCAGTGTGAGTACACCCTCAGACAGCGGTAGCGTTTCCCTGATGGGAGAAGAGTAAAGAGTCTGTGGTTGGGGTGAGACGGATCTTTGATGATTCTCTTTGCCCTGTGAAGACAATGAGTTTTGTGAATGTCCTCCAGGGCGGGAAGTTGAGATCCGATGACTCTCTGGGCAGTTTTCACCACCCTCTGAAGAGCCTTTCGGTCTGCGACTGTACAGCTGTTGTGCCACACTGAGATGCAGTTTGTCAAGATGCTCTCGATGGTGCAGCGGTAAAAGTTCTTCAGTATCCTGACAGACAGATGAGACTTTTTGAGTCGTCTCAGAAAATACAGGCGTTGTTGTGCCTTCCTGATCAGGATCGAAGTGTTCAATGTCCAGGTGAGATCCTCTGAGATGTGGATTCCAAGAAACTTAAAGCTGGGAACTCGTTCAACCACCGATCCATTAATGTGAATGGGAGTGTGATTGTTTTTCCCAGTTTGCCTGAAATCCACAATGACCTATTTTTTTTTCCTGGTGTTGAGTTCCAGGTTATTGTCCTCACACCATGTCACCAGACGCTGCGTCGTTGTTCCTGATCAGGCCTACCACCGTGGTGTCGTCTGCGAACTTGACGATGCTGTTTGAGGCATGGACAGGCACGCAGTCATAGGTGAAGAGGGAGTACAGGAGAGGGGACAATACGCATCCTTCGTAAGAAGATCTGTTCGTAAGAAAGTCCAGAGTCCAGTTCCGGAAAGCCGAGCTGAAATCGACAAAGAGCATCCTCACATATGTGTTAGGGTTGTCCAGATGTGTCAGGGCGGAGTGAAGGACTGTAGAGAAGGCATCTTCAGTCGACCTATTGGCGCGATAAGTGAATTGGTATGGGTCCAGGCTGGGTGACAGGCAGGCTTTAAGATGGGTGAGAACAAGACTCTCAAAGCACTTGGAGATGACAGGTGTGAGAGCAACAGGGCGGAAGTCAGCCAGTTCTGTTGCAGCAGAGTGTTTCGGCACCGGCACGATGGTGGCAGACTTGAAGCAGGCGGGGACAACCGCCTGGGCCAGGGACAGATTGAAGATGTCCGTGAAGACTTCAGCCAGTTGCTCCGCACACGCTTTTAGTACACGGCCGGGGATGCCGTCCGGTCCAGCTGCTTTTCTGGAGTTCACCCTTTCCAGAGCGCGATGTACCTCAGGTGTAGAGAGAATAAGTGGTTGTTCGCCTGATAGCAGGTCTTTTTTTAAAATGTGCTCCGTTTGGGCTCTTTCATTCTCAAAGCGAGCATAAAAGAGGTTGAGCTCATCGGGAAGTGAGGCGGAGTTTGCTGGAACAGATGTTTTTAGAGGTTTGTAATCTGTGATGACCTGAATGCCTTGCCACATGCGTCTGGGGTCAGCAGTGTCGAAGTGCTCTTCAATTCTCTGCTTATATTCATGTTTGGCTCTGTTGATGCTCTTCCTCAGATCAGCTCTGGCAACACTGTAGACCTCCCGGTCTCCAGACCTGAAAGCAGTGTTCCTCGCTTTTAGAAGGAGACAAACTTCACGGTTCATCCACGATTTCTGGTTGGGGAATAGGGTGATCTTTTTGTGTGTAGTCACCCGGTCCACACAGTTGTTAATGTGGTCCAGAACAGCGTTGGTGTAGGTATTGATGTTTGTGACAGAGTCTGTGGTGGCCTGGGTAGCGAAATCACTCCAGTCTGTGTGTGTGAACTGCTGCTGGAGAGAGGCGTCGGCCCCCTCTAGCCAGACTTTAACAGATTGTGGGTTTCACACGTTTGATGACTGGAGAGTACTTCGGCAGCAGAAACAATGAAAGATCGTCTGATTGTCCGAGATGGGGGAGGGGAGTGACTTTGTAAGCATCTGCAACACTGGTGTAAACATGATCCAAAGTTCTTTGTCCTCTGGTGAAGCAGGAAATGTTCTGCTGAAATAATAATAAAATGTATTATTATTATTATTATTATTATTATTAATTGGACATAGCAGGTGGAATCATAGCACCCCCTTCTTGAGATATTCTCTTGGAAATAAGTTAGGTTTGTTAAAATAAGTGTCATTGAGAGAAATATTTAGACAGAATTTTAGGTTTCTGGAAAGTCAGAACACCAAGAAAGTAAAGAGGAGCTTATGTTCACCTATTCATGGAATTTGTGTTTTGTGCCTGACAAATCAGGAGTGCTTATATTCACGTAAATACTGTATTTGTTATATCAATTCCTCCTACACACATAATTTGTTCCTACCTCGAAAAATGATGGGTAGCAGAAATTGATAGAACTGGATCTGCTCAGAGCGAGATCTCGTCACACTCCTACTACTTGCAGCAATACACTTTTCATTTTTGTCCAATTTCTGGGAAAATAAACAACTGGGTACCAATGTTTTCACATTTCTCAGAGAGATTTCCAATATTTTACAGTAAACGCGGGACTTGTTTATTTAAATGTGCTTCTCAGGGACGAACTGTGCAGTCCAGAGGGCATGACCTTTGACCCTCAAGCGGAGGACATGCGACACGCCTGGATCCCCCTCAGCCTCAAGATGTCCATTAGTAAGACGCAGGGCCTAGAGGTCAGCAGTCTGGCCGAGGGTGAAGAGGTGAGCAGTGCTTGACCTGTCCTCTCATCACTGACCTCGTCCCAACCTCACGGCAGTGTTCAATTTGTTGACAAAATATTTTCGTCATTGTCACTTTTTACCTGACAAAAACGAAACGAACTATATAAAAACTCCCTCTCAGGGACGAAAACTTTAACTATGTTAAACTACGCTTAAGTACGACACTTTCGTCAACGAATAAAAACTAAGCAAAAATGCTTCCAATCAGGACACAGGAGTCTTTCAGTGAGACACGAAAAGCACGGTAAGCTGGCTAAGATAGAGACGAGCTCCAGATATATGGATTCACTTTACAATCAATGTGATCTTAAAAAAGGTCCCAAAAAGGTCAAGTGGAGTGACAGAAATACATCATGGGCAGAAATACAACACACCTGAAGCGCCATCTGAGGATGAAACTTCTTTTTCTCTTTCAAAAAAAAATCTTTTTTTTTCTTTCCTTTTTAATTGACTCTTTTTTTTTCCCAATTTGGAAGACAGATGAACATTGGATGTTTTTTTCTTTTTTAAAGTCTCTCTCTTCTTTAAAGTTTTCCCAATTTGGCATAGCGGTTTTTATAAATATCGAACTTGAACTTTCACTGTGCAACAATTTGTTACTTATAACAGTAATGCAAATATAGCTTATTTTATTTTAATGTATTTAGTTTTCTTTTTGTTGAGGTTTCATTTATGAGAATACAAGTAAGATCTTGGTATATATGTTCATTGTTAACTTCGCATTCAGATTTTTTAGACATATCAACTTTAGTAAACATTTAAAATATATATATCTTCTATATTTTTGTTGACTAAGTCGACTAAAATGTTGTGGTATTTAGTCAAACTAAAATTAGACAAAAAAAAATGTCGAATTTGGGACATAGTCTAAAAGACTATGACTAAAACTAAATACATTTAAAAATTAAATAAATAACAAATTTTTGTCAAAATCCTCCCTCTGTTCCGAAGCTGACGGAGAGTCAGGAGGCCGAGGGCGCCTCTGTCTATGACCTGGTCGTCACCGTCTCTCACATCCAAGACGCTCGCACCGGAGGAAACCTGGTGGCTCATATTAAAGTGGGGGAGACCTACCATCAGAGGAAAGAGGTGGAAGCTTCTAGATCCTGGTTTGATCTTCTGAGTCTCACAGATAGGCTCTAAAGCGTGTGCTGGTTTCAGGGGGTGACTCACCAGCAGTGGTATCTTTTCAACGACTTCCTGATCGAGCCCATTGATAAGGTAATTTATTTTCTTTTATTTATAAAAGCAGATCTGGTGTGGAGTGGATTTGAGGCCAGACAGTTCGGGTTCAAAATCTACTGCAAATTGTTTAATTGTTTTACTTTCTCTCTTACTGTCTCTCTCTCTCTATTTAATTCAACCCCCCCCCCTCTCTCTCTTTCTCACACACTCACTCCCTCACTCAACCTCTCTCCCTCTGTCTGTCTCTCTCTCTTTCTCACACACTCACTCCCTTACTCACTCACTCTATCTCTCTCTCTCTTTCTCTCTCACTCACTCTCTCTTTCTCACTCTCACACACACACACACACACACACACACACACACACACACACACTTACTTGCTCACTTTCCCTCTTTCTTTCTCTTTCCACTTTTCCTTTTCTTGTTGTTTAAGGCTGAATCTGCTAAGTTTGACCTGAACTGGAAGGTTCCGGCTGTCCTTTACTACATCAAGAGGAACTATCATCCCAAGTATGATTTAAGAAGTATGTGAGATTTTAATGTTATTTCACTCATGTAGTTCCCTTATATATAGTTAGAATAATGTGGATCATGTTCTGTAGTAATAAATAATTGCAGGTAGACTAAAATAATGCAGATACAGTTTCAAACGCAGCTTGAGAAGACAACTTAAACTGTGGAAGGCATAATAAAGTTATGTGAATATAAAATGGTTAAAATAAAATGTATACATACAAACAATGTCACTAACAATTTTTTTGTCAATGTAAACCATAAAGGAATAATATAATTCTAGAAATGTGAGTATAAATGTACAACTGTTATTTTCGATGGAAAATAGACTAAATCTATAAAGCTGAGATTTGTCAATTTGTCAAGACTATTTTTAGAGCTTAGATTCAGTAGATCTATTGGTTAAAACATGTGGCTTTTTTTAATAAAAAATTATGTACAGATAAATAATACTCTTTATGAAAAAATAAATAAATGGTTTGGCATTTAGTAGGTAGAAAATTTAGGATTATTTGGAAAATGTTGGATAATTTTACCTAAAATTTAGGTAGAAAATGTACGATAATTTCTCTAATTTTTGTCTTTAATTAAATACAGCCCGAAAAACTGTGCAGCCTCGGCATGGAAATATCCGTTCTTGTTTTTGTTTCAAATGTTCATCGGTGTGTGTAAAAAGCAAGTACAGAGAAATGCTTCCTTATAAAAAAACAAAAAAAAGTAATAGTTGCTGTGTCGCCTTCATGACAGTCAAGAACCCGATTGAAGCCAGCGTTCTCTTGACCGAAGCCTCGCTGGCCAGGAAACAGCGGAAGAGTCACGCCACCTTCATCCCGCTGATGATGAACGAGATGCCTCAGGTGGGAGAGCTCGTCGGACTGGACGCAGAGTTTGTGACGCTCAACCAGGTGGGGAGGAAGAACACAGATGTGTGTGGTGGTCACAGATGTGAGGTGGCTCATTCGCCCGCCGTGTTTGCAGGAAGAGGCCGAACTGCGCAGTGATGGGACCAAGTCCACCATCAAGCCCAGTCAGATGTCTGTGGCCCGCATCACCTGTGTGAGAGGACAAGGGCCCAACGAGGGCGTTCCCTTCATTGACGACTACATATCTACGCAGGAACAAGTAAGACCAGCTCTGTGTTTAAATACGGACTGTATGGCGCGTCACACACTTTTTAAATTCCATTTCAGTCTCAAAGAAGCTTAAATAAACTGACAAAATTGTTTCCGTTAACCATTAGTGACCAGTGGACGTGTAAAGAGAACCTGAAAACCGTACTTGAGTAAAAGTACAGACGTCTTGCTTACTGTGTTACAAGATACAAGTCACCAATTTCACAAATTCACACTCTCACTCAATCACACACTCTCTCTCACTGTCTCTCTCTGTCTCTCACGCGCTCACTCTCTCTCTCTCTTTTCTCACACACTCACTTACTCTCTCTCTATCTATCTCTCTCTCTTTCTCTTTCATTCTCTTTCTCTCTCTCTCTTACATTCTCTCTCTCTCACTTATTTTCTCTCATCACTCTTTCACTCTCTCTCCCTCACTGACTCTCTCTTTCACACACAGACAGTCTCAAAGAACCTTAAATAAACTGACAAAATTGTTTCCGTTGACTATTGGTGACCAGTAGAAGTGTAAAGAGAACCTGAAAACCATACTTTAGTAAAAGTAGGGACGCCTTGCTTACTGTATTACTCTGTTACAAGTTAAAAGTCACCAATTTCAGTCAGATCATCTTTCTCTCTTTCCTGATTGGTCCTGAAACAACTCCACCAATGATGCAGAACGGCACTAAACCTTCTCTATACTCCTATTGGATGCTGTCCCCCTTCTGATCAGTGAAGACCTCAGGAGGAGAGTAAACATTTAAAAAAGATTCCATTAGCTACACGAAAGTTGTACTTTAGTTTAGGTCTTTCTATGCATGTTTACTGTCTACTTTCTCATTAATGTTCTTTCTTGATCTGCCCTGTGTTCGGCAAACTAAGATTTGGGGTAAACTGTCATATTTTTATAATCTTTTTTATAAAATTCCATATATTTTTCTATTATTATGAAAAAATTATTGTTCAACTTCTAAATAATCACAATACTCCTTCGTACGCCCAACTGTACTCCGCCATTTTGCTTCTTGACTCGCAGGTTTGTCAGTCATGTTGCAACTGTGCAACAAAATTGTTGTGATCATTTAACCAATTAAATTATTATTTAAAACTCCAAAAACGGATTCACACACAAGATGAAAGTGTAATGCATTTATCTAGCACTTGATGGCGGTCTCAGACTGGTTGGTGGAATTTCCAGTGATAACCTACCCCTCTGGATTCTAATGCAGTTGCATGGTTACAGTGGACGAACAACAATGCTTTTTTTGGAATTTTTTTTTTTTTCATTTTTGCAGAAAATGCAGAAAATGTCCAATAATTTACAATACAAAGAATAAAAAAATGTTCAGATCATTTTTTTCATGACTGGCTCTCCAAGGGTTAAGATGAGTCGTCCCAAACGAGTGAACATTGTTAAGCCTATCTAACAGGATTTGTTTCGGAACTTTAGAATTTAACAAAAATCTACTGTTTGTGCTTTGTTGAGGAGGTGTAAAATTATTTTACGTACATTGTGTACACAGTTCTGCTTTTTAAAATGTGTTCATGAAGAAAATAAAAACAGATTAACCGGATTTACGTTGGAAAAAAAAATCCGACTAATTTAATTTCTACAAGTTTGTCGGGCCGGATTAAAACGTTTAACGGGCCATTTGTGGCCCTCGGGCCGTAGTTTGCCCATGTCTGGTCTATATTAACGATAAGTGGTGGCCTGAGTGAGTGTGTGTGTGTGTGTGTGTGTGTGCCAACGAGTGTTTTGAAGCGTCTCTCTGCTGATGCAGGTGGTGGATTACTTGACCCAGTACTCGGGCATCAAACCTGGTGACCTGGATGCCAAAATCTCCTCCAAACACTTGACCACTCTCAAGTCTACTTACCTCAAGCTGCGCTTCCTCATCGACACTGGCGTTCGCTTCGTGGGTCATGGCCTGCAGAAGGACTTCCGGGTCATCAATTTAATGGTGAGCAATGTTTGGAACGTTACTTTAAAAAAGTAACTAGTTACAGTTACTAGTTACTTCTAACAAATAGTAATTGAGTTAGTGATTGAGTTACTTCAATATAAAAGTAGCTAACTACCATGGAAAGTAACTATTGCGTTACTTTTTGTGACTATTTGTCAAATAACTTGGCTGCTGTCAATATTAAATATGATAAATGAATGAAATGGACACTAAATAAAAGAAATTATTTTTATAAAGCACTGTACATTAATGTACACTATTTTAATTTTGTCGGAACAATGTGAGAGACACCTATCTAATTCAAAATAGTATTGTAAATGTTATTGTATAATGAATAATAAAACACAATAGATAGTTTAGAACTTTTAATATATATTTTTATATACAGTATTAGGACTACAACTTACCATTAATAAGTATAAATATAGATTATGCTTTTTAAGGAATTAACAAGAATAAACGAATACATTTCACAAAAGTAAACAGTTTAACATGTTCTGCTCTCAGTATATTTAATTTAACAATGTACCAAAATTAAATAACAATATCAAAAATGTACACTCTTTCTAGTGCAAATGGGTAGTAAAATTAGGGTGCTTTCATATGTAGTTTGTTTTAAACTAACCAAACTCAGTTCGTTACAGTGAGCCAGAAAGGGAAAGTGAGCTCAGTTCTGTTGTTGTTCACAACCTAGTGGACTAGAAGAGAACCCAGTTCTTTTATCGCTCCTCTTCAGCAGTGAAGAGAACCCAGACACTTTCTTGTTCACACATGAATCTGTTTATACCGCGACCTCTCTCCTTCCGCAATGTATTTTGCTCCTTTCTTGTGCGTTTTTATCACTTTAACGCGAAGAAGGCTAATTTATTAGTAATAAAACAAAATTATTCACGAACACACACGCACCAGAGGGAAAAACTGTGCAGACTCTGATCGGATAAAAAACGCTTAGGTGACCACAAGCATTTTTGTCAGTAACGATAACGGCGTTGTAACGGAAGAAAAAGTAATTGTGTTAGATTACCCTTTACTGAAAAAAGTAACGGCATTTATTTATAACGCCATTATTCCCATCACTGATTGTGAGTGCGTCGGATTCGTAGCTTTCTGGACTCACGACACCACACTTCTGTCCCAGGTTCCGAAGGACCAAGTGATCGACACCGTCTACCTCTTCCACATGCCGAGGAAGAGGATGATCTCTCTGCGCTTCCTGGCCTGGTACTTCCTCGGTGGGTCGGCTTCTGTCCCGCTCTTCCCCCTCAGCTGATGGATGGCGACGTGTTAAGTGCCGTGTCTCTTTCAGATCTGAACATTCAGAGCGAAACTCACGACAGCATCGAGGACGCTCGGACGGCCCTGCAGCTCTACAGGAAGTACGTGGAGCTGAGTCATAATGGAAAGCAGGAAGAGTTCCGGAAGGTGCTCAAGGCGCTCTACGAGAAGGGACGCAAGCTGGACTGGAAAGTTCCAGACGCCGACTCTGCGGAAGGGAGAGGAAGCCCGAAAGGTACCGGATTATGAGATGCACACAGTGTAGCAAAATTAATAAGGTTTTACTAAACTCATTCTAGGTACAAGATACTAAATCTTCCACAAATCCAGTAAATTCTTCACATTCAGTCGTCATTATCGGAGTCCGTGTCATCACTATTACATAGCTGTATAATAACATACATTTTTATGTGTTACATTTCGCTTTTTTTTTTATTTATGGCAAGTGCAATAAAAATGTACACCTCCCGGAAATTTTCTAGTCACTATTTGAGACGTTCAAGTTCAAGTTCTGAACATTTGTAAGGCTCTTTTCACAGTTTTAACTGTCTCAAAGCGCACCTGTGAGTATGTAAGAGAATTGTTGCTTTTTATTCCTTTCATTGTCTGATCGTTGGTGTTAAGTAAATGGTTATGATTATGACAAGACAAAGACAAAGACCAACAAAGACGTCAGTAACAAACGCACAAACAGACAGCAAAGTTTCACACTAGTAATAGTGACTGTTAGTGGCAGATTAGTGGCAGAGGTTTAATTGTTAACGTGGCTTGCCATAGCTCACGCTTCTTCTCCGTGTTAAGTACTACTCCGCAAGTCGCCTTAAAGCTTCACAATGTGTCAAACTGAAACATTAGAACATATTTGAAACCTTTTATGTTCAATAGAAAAACACCAGACACTGGATTGTCAACAGTAGATGATTATTTAAAAAAAAAATTCAATAAATAGGTTTGTTAAGTGCACCGTGTAGTCCAAAAAATAAGGTCTGGGAGGAGCCCATTAATCAACCATCAACACAGCCAACAATGAAATTGACGAAGGAAGGAAGGAAGGAAACAACGTTATAGTCTCTTTATAGAACCTTTATAGTGGGGAAATGTAACGCTTACAGTACACACACACACACACAAACCGGGAGGAGTGGGTAGCCTTAAGCCGTGGTTTCCGTGTCTGGCTCAGTATCCCAGACTACCGGACCGGAACTTGGCCACGACTGCCCATAACGTCAAGTGGCCTGAAATTGTTCTTTGCTGTAATATGTCTGTTTTTTCCCCGCAGGTACAGGTGGGTTTTCCTCCGTCAGGGGTTTATGAAGACGCTTTCATAACGACTTTTCACAGCGTGTGAGCAGTTTGACACTCATATTATTGGTGTGAGAAGAACTAAGCAGCGGGTAAAGGTATATCTGTACATTTGAGCTGTTTGTTTTGCGTCAGGATGAAAACTCGACTCGACTGATCAAAACAGATTCAGTGTTCGGACTTGTGCTCATCATGTGGCTGGAGTTTTACCGCACTCGTGGATTTTGTTAATAAACTGTGGCAGCTGAATAAAGAGTTTTGGAATGAAATGTCACTTTCATGTCAGGATTTCTTTTTCTTAGATGGAAGTTTACAATTTGTGAGCCAAAAAGAAAGGTGTATTTATTCAGCTGAAGTTGTCATATCATAATGAGAAGATAGAGAGCGTTGGAACGGAGTAAAGAAGAAATTATTCCTTAAGTAACGTAGATCATCTAATTCACCGGATAAACCATCTAATTTTTTCCCATATATTCTTCATGTAAAATTTGTTGACAAATGTATTTGAATTTTGGCACTTTTGATGCTGTAAACACATTGTGTATATTGTATATAAAGTCACCATTTGTACACACAATTTTGTTTGAAATATGTATGAGCTTGACATATAAGAAATTTATATGTATTCAAGTTAATATAAAAATATTTTATAATTTAAATAGTGCTATTGCCTCACAACAATAAGGACCCATTTGAGACTCAAGGCACGAGGTCCCAGTCATGCTTTTCTCCTGGTCTCCAGTTTTCTCTTTTTCCAGTTGTAATCTGGAAAATTGTGTGTAGGTGTTAGAGAGAATGTGTGTGTCTTGCTCTGTGATTGGCTTGTCACTAATCCAGGATTTATGTTCAGCATTTGGTGACCCAGAAATAGAAAAGGCTGTAAAAAATAATGGATTATGATAAATTATGCATTTA
Organism: Paedocypris micromegethes; assembly: GCA_028031935.1. Taxonomy (NCBI): domain Eukaryota; kingdom Metazoa; phylum Chordata; class Actinopteri; order Cypriniformes; genus Paedocypris; species Paedocypris micromegethes. Next base: position 7,252,123 of record CM051495.1, read on the forward strand.
TTTTATTATTTCCAATTTAAAAAGTGTCTTATCGGCACTATAAAGTAAACAAAAACTAGACACTTCCACATTTAATTATTTTAGCTTGTTGGTCATCTTACATTTTGTCTCCAATTATCCAAATTAACATTAAAAATTAAACTACATTTATCCTTATTCCCAATGTGCAGAGTGAATCACATTTGTCGTGCGAAAAGCGCACACACTTTTTTACACAACACCTTAAAACTGTTTAAACTTGCTTGATTTGCAAAACCGCACAAATCATTCATAAACAGAGTTGTAAAGAGTACAAGACAACCATACTTAAGTAAAAGTACAGATACGTACTGTATAAGTTACTCCAATACAAGTAAAAAGTCACCACTATAAAAAAGATTTGAGTCAAAGTAGCAAAGTGTCGAATTTTAAAAGAACTTAATTATTTTACTCATACTAAATTTAGGCAAAATAAAATACAAAGAAATGTGAAAAACGTCTCTTTATGAAGTTTTATTTTCTAATACAGAAACGAAATGTAACACCTCCATGTTTCAAAAATGGTAAAACTAATTAAATAAAGAACAAAAAGTCAGTCTCAATCAAACTCAAATGTGCAAAATAAGTAAAATAATTCCTATACAATAAAATCCAGGCATCTAAGTCACGTTCACGTGGTATCTAATTCACTATTAGCTTCTAGTATCTTCAGCAGACTACAAATGGCAAAATCGCCTCAATCGCCCAAGAAATTAACTGCGATAAAAATTGATTATGGTTTGTCGCACACAATCAAAATGTAACGACTAACAGTAAGTGTAAATTCAAATGTAGTCGAGTGAAAAGTACAGTTACTCAATCAGAAATGCAGTGGAGTTTCGAGTAAAAGTTGCTTCTATTTTTGATACTCAGTACAAGGACGAGCCAAAAACATACTTAAGTAAGGTAACGAAGTACATTTACTCAAGTACTTTACACCTCTATTCATAAAGCACCAAAAATTACAATCTCAAAATAACTGATGAAAAAACAAATTAAAATCTACAAACAAGCACAATTTCAATTCATAACGATCGGTTTGAAATACCGATCACGGTTGATTAAATCTATTGAACGGTTTTACTCTCAAGCTCAACAAGTACATTTAAGACAGAGTAGTCACTTTTTTAAATTACTTTTATCATATTGGCTTTGCTTTGTTATATTTAGAAAAGTTGAAGAGTCTGAATGGAGAAGAAAAACAGCAACGAAATCCCACCCTGAAAGTTGACCAAAGTGACGTCACGCTCCCACAATGCACGCGCCCCATCAGCTCGAGCGCCGCTGCCGTGTTTAGAGGGAAAGTAACAGCAGGCCCGAAAAACACACGCACTGTTTTTACAATTATACACTACAACAATTTTCTCGGTTTAATCGAGGAATGGCCAAGAAATGACTTGATTTGCACCGCCACGAGGTCTCGACCGGACGCACCTGGAAAGAAATGCGACTTTTAAGCTGATGAAAAGTTTCTGGTGAGCGCAAGTGTGTGGTGTGTGTGTGTGTGTGTGTGTGTGTGTTTTCTGCAGATGTTCGCCGTTTCGCCAAACACCGCGTGTGTGTGTCCGCGACCAACGTTAACGCGTGAAACCGTCAAAAGTTAATCGTTTGTGGAACCGAATATGGTTTACTATTTGTTCGCTCGTGCACGCAGTAATCGACGGTGCACGCGCGAACAAATAGCCTCGCTCATCAAACCTTCTGCGTTAATCGGCGAAACTTCTGATCGACCGGGTTTGGGTGGATTATTCGCGTGGGTTTTGTGTATATTTGATAAAACAACTCCACTGTTCTTCTGATCGTTTTTCTGAGAACTGCTGAGCTGAACGTGCCAAAGGTTTCTGAGGCGAAACGTGCGCTCAGAAAGTCTTTCAAAAGATCAAGTCGCCGAGCAAACCCTGGACGCAAAAGTGTGTTTGTGTAGGTTTGATTTCAACGTAAAACGATTGTCTGTGATTGAAAACAAACGTGCAAGTCGCGTAAAGTGCAACTCGTGCGAAATGCGAACTGCAGGCATCCCGACACTTTCCGATGAATCGAGTAGATTTGGCTGCTGAAATCAGTTGTGTGGTCATAATGGAGGCTGTCAGGGCTGATGGATGGATGGATGTGCTTCTGTGAGGTTTGAAGCAGGTAAACAAACGCTTGATAAAGGTAAAAAGAGTAAAAGATCGTCAAAAGGACAATTGATGGCCAATTGATTGAGGTTTGCCATCAAATAGGACATCAGGTGTTAAAACTCTTTTCAGTCATTTTACACGTATATGCGTATATTATATATGCGTGGGGGTTTTAGACAAATTTCTTCACTTTGCACTCTTTTTTTAAGTCGTGTGATGATATGACTTTTTATTGACAAACTTGTGCTGCTTTACTGAGGCAAAATTGCTGTGTCCCAATTAACACTCGACTATGTGTGTATATATAATTCAAGTACATGTGTTTGTGTATTTGGAGCTCATTGTATTTAGAATAAAAAGTTGATTTTTTCTGTGTGGAAATGTGTTGTGAAAGATGTTTCAATCACATTTAGGGTTTTTGATCAGTCTGTTGATAACTGATTTTATGCAAAATATATTATTTTTATAACACACACTAAAAGCACACTTTCTCACACACACACACACACCCTTAGTCATTCAAAACACACTCTTTCACTTACACACACACACAGTCACTCTAAGCATGCTTACACATTCACCACAATTGCACACACACATTTTAAACACACTTGAGTGCGTGCACACACACACACACACACACACACACACACACACACTCATACAGACGTGTTCACACACTTTAACTCTGCCGTAGAAGCGTCTCCTCTTCTTCATTAATATATTATTACCAGGGCAGCCACATCCGTTTCATGTCCTGGCATTCTAATGTGGAAATTTGTACGGAAAGCAGTCCACTTTTTACGCAGTTTATAATACTACATTTACATGTTTTGTGATATTAGTTTTAAAACGATTGATGTACATTTGAAATCGCAGTGCAGTTGTGCAGATTGTGCCGAAAATGCCGAAATGTGCAGTTCCCTGTTCCGGCCACATCCGGCACTGCAGCTTGTTGCTGTCTTAGCCGAGTTGATTGTTTTTGCGTTAAATGATATACATTAGATTTACTGCCGTGATTGCAAAAAGTCGTGTTCCGCTGTTCTCGCCGTGAAACATACCCTGAGTCATAGTCGAGGTTAACACCACTGAGGTTAAATTACGGACAAAGCAGGGCTGAAAAATACACCACTTTTACTTTCTCACAAGTGTTTCATTGTCTTTTGCTTCACAGTCAAACTTTTGAGTTTGAGTTCAGTTGAAATTGTTACTTTAAATTACGATTTTATGAATATGAATGAATCCGTTTGTTTGACGTCAGAATTTTGTACATCACCAGTACGCCATGAGTTTGTTTTGCTTTAAAATAATTTCTGGAAGTCTGATTATTTATGAAATATACATTTAGAGGCATATAAACGTGTATTGCAAATGCAACCAGAACTCTCGCTCTTTCACGCTGGCATAATAAAAGCAAAATATGATCCAGGTCTAGGACTTTACAATTGTATCTATTGTTGTGAAATTTACTAAAAAAAATTAACATTTTGTTCTTTTTCAGAAATTTGGGGCAATTTATTATTTTTTTGTTTCAATCACGTGCCAAAATATGTACATTCTAGACAAACTCACATCACACGCACAGCACATGACAAAAAAATTTTTTCCCAGTTATTAATGATTAATTTTATAAATTATTTTCACAAGCTTCCATTTCTTTAAACATGTTATTATAAATGGCATTTATAAAAAGAACTTTTACAGTATGTGGACAATATTTTTGGTAAATCCAATATAATAAGTAAAAATTGCCGTAGCTCAAATGGATTTTAGCGGCGTACAAAAAACCTACAAAACACTGTACTATTGGATTATTCTTTCAAATATTATTAAAAACTGCTTTTATTTGAACGTTTGCATAAACAAGTGCCAAATCATTGCACTGCTGCCTGCAGCTATTATTATTTTCGAGTTTGAAATGTTGACATTTGATTAGAAAATGATACTTTCTTGTTTTAAATGTGCTTTTTATGTTTGCAATGAAATGGCAAAATTTGCAAGACTATGGAAACAAGCAAAATTGAAAAAAAAAGCGCAGTTCTGTGAAGACTAGTGTTTTTGAATCCTTGTATGCTCACTAACGGTAATAACTAGGGATGTGCCAATACTGATGTCGAGTACCGATCTCTATACCACATTTTCTAAATTACTCATACTCGTACATACCGAATGTATGTGCAAAAGGGTGTGTAAAGTGTTATTCACTAGTGCCGAGTGCCCGCTGAAGCGAGCAAGAAGTAATGTAAAAAATATTGATATTTCGCTAAGTATTGATACTGAAGAATCGTAAACGATGCAGACCAAGACCTGAGAAATGTCAGACTAACGCATCTGACAGGAGATAACTAGAAATGGATCGAACTTTTAACCCAATTATCTCAGTGAGCGTGTGATGCATGTTTGCACTTGTATTTTTATAGTAGATGTCTATGTGCTGATCTATGATTGTTTTATTAAACCCAAATCTAAATCAGTTTATATAAATACTGCTGTTCAACTCTGCTTCATGAAATGATTTAAAAAGAGTCCTACAACATTTGGTTTGAACTAGATAATGTACCAACAAGAGATTAATACATGTTGTAATTTTGTTCATTTGAATACATATTTCTATACTTGCGTATAACTTATATTTCTATACTTGCGTAATACTTATTATACTTACATACGTGATCTAACAATAAAAACTAAATATAAAAAATGTTTTCAAATGTGGTTCAAGTTTATTTATATAGCGCTTTTCTTAGTTCAAGGCCAATGCAAAGTCGCTAAGCAAATAAAAAAAAAAAAAAAAAATCTTTAAAAAAAGAAAAATGTCTACTGTTTTTCCTGTGTTCAAAAATTAGGGCAAAAAAGAGTCAGCTAAAAGAGAAAAAAAATGTCCATTGTCCATCGTTGTTCAGACTATGGGCTATGACCAAAAGAGAAAGCTAGATTTACAAAAAACGGTTTACATTTTTAAAATAATTATCTGCTTTGTAATATGTTGCATACAACATGCTTTTCACTTTAAATAAACGTTCTTAGATCCAATCTAGTACCTTTCTTGTTAAATTATGACTAAAGCGGTTACCTGTAATTTCCAATTATGTTTTTTAATGATGCACCAAAATGAACATTCTTGACCGAAAACCGAAACGGCGAAAGAAATTATGGCAATTATTAGTAGTACCATTGCATTTTATTGCTGTGATGGTGTACTAAGTTTACTAAAATCAAGACATTGCAAATGCATACATTAAAAATAAAGTTTCGCATATTTTTAAGCATATTGCAACAATCAAGAGTATAAAATATAATTCAAACTAACATGTTACAATAAATTATCTTCACACACGTATTGTATAAAATCAAATGGAGCATATATTTACAATGTTATCTAACTTATGACATAAAAGCAGTGCTACTTTTAAATATAAGCTAGTATGTAAATGTTCAAATAAAGTGCTTAACTTTCAGAAGAAAATGAAAACTTATAAACTGAAAAAAAAAAAAAAAAAAAAAAACCTGATCCTATCCAAACAATTGAACGGTTTTATAGGCTCTTTTTTTTTTTTTTTTTTTTTTTAGAAATTTCTGAACACATCAGACACTGGTTTTGTCTCACAGTGCGTAATATGAATAGGAAGGAATCTGTCCATTACGGATGAAAAACTATTTTTGCTGTCCACTTTTCTCTTCTTTGCCAATGACATTTTTATATTCATCCCTTTTTCTGTCTCACTCGTCCCATATCGTTCGCCTCTATTGTACGTCTCTTTCTCTGTCGTCTGTGTCTTTCTTTGTTTCTAATAACTTCTGATGCAATATGTAACTGCAATCGTTATTAATTCCATTGCAGTTTCAAACGTTCTCTAATCTGCCGATGTTCTGTGATCGCTGGGCAAATGTGTTCTCGCGTCCTTCGCCACAGTTACATACATTCAAGTTCGCAGTTAAGGTGCACTTTTTGACCATTTTTGGCTGGACATTTTCGTTGGCCGAATATGCGTCCCTACTAGTAATTGTGTGCGCTTTGAGACAGTTAAAACTGTGAAAAGCACATTACAAGTGCAAGGAGCGATACTGCAGGCCATTTCTCCCCACAGCAATAAGACTCTTTAATTCGTGACAATAATAGTGACACACTTTTGTCAGTCAAAATTGCATTATTGTATTTTGGAACTGCACATTATATTTTTATTTTTATCTTGTCACAACTGCACCACAGTTTGTGCACAGTTGTATTTTTTGCACAGCCTATTTATTGTTGTTTCTTTTCTTTTCTTATTGGTTTTCTGTTAAAAACTCTTTGCTGCTGCTGTACACACAAATTTCCCCTAGTGGGATTAATAAAGTCTTCTCTTATCTACAAATTCTCCTAACTTAATAACAGACTGTCCTTCTGTCTCTCTCAGGTGTAGTCGTCTCTGATTCCGTTAGAAAATGTTCCACGTGAAGGAGCAGCTGAACAGCCATCTCCAGACGCACGACCCCAACAAGCAGGAGCTGCGCTGCGAGGAGTGCGGCAAGCATTACAACACACGGCTGGGCCTCAGACGCCACGCCGCCACCCACGCCACCGCCGCCATCGGAGACCTGACCTGTAAGATCTGCCGGCAGGCCCTGGAGAGCATGCCCGCCCTGATTGAGCACCTGAGCACCCACACGGGCCGGCCGCCACCGGGGGGCGCTGTGCGGGAGAGGAAGCACCAGTGCGAGCGCTGCGGACGCCGCTTCTTCACCCGCAAGGACGTGCGGCGCCACGCGGTGGTGCACACCGGCAGACGCGACTTCCTGTGCCCGCGCTGCGCCCAGCGCTTCGGCCGGCGCGACCACCTCACCCGCCACATGAAAAAAAGCCACGCGCAGGATTTGGAGGCGCCCATGACCGTCAAGGAAGAGCCCAGTGCCACACCCTGCTCCGTGGCCTCACCCAAGGAAGCGTGCGACGTGTTCCCCATGGCCATGTTCAACCCGCAAGGCCTGCAGAACCCATCTACCTCAGGGGTTAATAACCACCACCACCACCACTCGATGGTGTCCAACCCCGCCATGGGCTGCTACCTCGAGCCGAGCAAGCCTCCGCCACAGCAGCAGTACCAGCAGCCCCCCAGATACCAGCCAGCCACCACTACCTCGTACCTTAAAGCCGAGATGGAGAACTTCCTGACCGAACTCCAGTGCGGGCCCATGCCGCCCCAAGCTGCGGTGGCCACGGCAGTCTCGCGCCCCAGCGACCTCCTGCCCGACAGCCTGGGCGCTCAAGGTGCCCACTTCACCCTCAGGAACTCCGCCTTCACCTCGGCGGACCCGCCCAACGCCTCCCCCAACATGGACCTGTCGCACCTGCTGGGCTTCCTGCCGTTCAGTCTGCCTCCGTACAGCGCCCCCCTCAGCTCCGGAGGTCTGGTGATGGGATACTCCAGCCCCACCGCGGCGGGCTCGCCAAGCCCCTCCCCCCAGCTCTCCGGCCCTCTTACCTCGTTTCCTCCGCACGAGCCTCAGGCTTCTGGGCACTTGAACCAGCTCTCTGGTTTCTCTCCGACTCTACCTCGATTCCATCAGGCCTTCCAGCAGTGATGGTCCTTGACCCACCTTGACCCGCCAGTCCCACGCAATGGTTGTGTTGTCGCCAAGCTTGTAGGTGGTTATCAGGAGTCTGCTGACCACGAGACTCGTGCTCGTGGATCTGGAAGACGGATCCTGTAGAAGTAGAAAGCCTTTAGTGAAGTGTTGACGCTAGGATAGATGGACTTTTACTATTAGAGTAGCTTTAACCACATAGGGTTTTTTTTTTATCCTAGCGGAATTCTCGGAAGCTCGTTTCCGCCGCCAAAAAAAGCAAGTGTTACCTCTGACGGTTGTGAGACCGAAAGTCGCCGTTACGAGATCACGAGTGAATCAGGATTACGAGGTGAGATCCCAACGTTCTGGAATGACTCTGAATTTTTGACTTAGGAATTCTAGACAATTTCGATTTTAACAGTAAAAGTTGCAACAATATCAGGCAATTTAGACATATCTCACAATTCACGTTATATTTCACAAATCTCTCACATTCGACTTTACAGTGAACGCTCGCTAATTTGCGGTTCAACCATTGCGGATTCACGACTTTTTTTCGTTACGTATGTATATGTTGTAAAAGAAATATATCGCGGATTTTCCGAAAATTCTGAAAATAGGCGCAATATATGAAGATCTCAAATATTGCGTTAATGATTAGTAATATCTTCTCTTACTGATAGTTCATTGCATTGCTTATGACATATAATTCAGTACAAAAAGAAATGAAACACGATCGGAGAATTTTGACCGCTTCTCCGATCCACAGCAGCTTGCATCTTCTCGCCGTTTGACAATTATATAGAGTATGACAATTCTGACGTTTCTGAATTGACACACTCAGATCTGTGGTCAGCTGTCCAATCCCGATTCTCCTGAACACATGTTTTTGGTCTGAGGGAGAAAGATATCCTTCTTATCCCTCGTATCCTTCTTACCACACGCTGTGCCACCCACAATTCAGAGTTTTTTTGCTCATATCGTATTACTTTTATCTCACAATTTTGACTTATCTCACAGTTGTGTGAATGAAGTTGCACTTTTTTGGTGGCGGAATTTCCGTTACTTCCGTATCACAGGAACTATTGAGTAGTGATTTAAATCCTTACAATTCAAGGAAAAGTAAATGAAAAGAAATACCTCAAAATGTTTTGTCAGAACGACAAAAAACTGCGATCACAGTGTTTTCCGTTGTATAATGAAGCACTTTTATTTTATTTCTTTTGTATCGTCGGCACTTCTTTGAGTAAGAATCAAGTTGTGGTCTGATATTGACTCTCGGCCCAGTGTCACGCAACGGACAGAACCTACCTCTACACTAAACTCAACAAACCAGTCCTCACGTGAAAGACATGAAGAACTTCTGATTTACGCTTTTCTTGAATGCTCTGTGACTTTAGTTTGAGATGTTTAGAGTCAGGTGGTTTGTTAGCTTTTATGAAATAGATTGATAGCGGTTAGGTACCGGTTTCCCTCACACTTTTATTGCCAATAACAGGGCTCTCACCTATTAACCCATCTCTTCACGTTCATTCCAGATGTTCATGAACAAAGTACAAAAAAGGAATTGATTTCTTTCTAGTGATAAAGTGACAATTCTGGTAATAATTGATTACAACAGTACCCTTATATCTTCTAATAGTAGCTGGGGCAATTATTCAAAAAAATTACTCGGGTGGACAGCTATTTTAAAAAAACGGAAATTTATATTGAAGTATATTGAATATTATGATATATATTGTATATATATATTCTTTAGAATAACATCTGCTTTCACCGAGGACAGGCTACTATTAGAGACGGGCGTTTAATTGCTCACACCTGGCAGTTATTTTACGGTTGTCTAAAAGAGACAGGCCACTAATAGAAGATATACGGCACATGTTTTTGTGGGTTTGAAAACTATCATGGTTTCCTCAGCATCATTAAACTCAACAAAATGGTTTTGCTGGTGGAATTCCAACTTTAGAAAGTCTGTAGGATTAACAGTATATAAGCTCAGCTGGAACCTTGTGAAGCACTTCATGTTTTTCCTCCAGGTTTCACCGCCGTTTCGTTCATCTGAATTACGTTAGCACTGGTTCACACGATGTTTCTCCTCCGTGTTTCTCAGATAAGTGACCTTTAAGGTGACGCTGTCGTATAGTATTAACGCCAGCTTGTGGTGTTCACAAGAGCCGTCATGAATCTTCTGTGTTCTGTGTAGAATTTAGCGTTAAAATGTGTAGAGTTGGGTAATTTTGCAGTAGAGGATTGACTGTGATGTTTGGACTGATCTACCTCAGTGAGATACAGTTGTACTGTACATCTAGTGAGAAATGTTTCACTTCACTTGCTGGATTTAGAATGTTCCACGTCTTATAACATGGCATTTTTTTGTGCTTCATTGAATGTTCTCGTTCAGATTCTGAAAGCCGCAAACTGAAAGAGGGATGATGGTGTAAAAAGAAAGACGCGACATTAGGGATGAATTACAAAATAAATCATCTTGTAGAATTTTGTTGGTCTGTTTCATGTGTGAACATTGTGGTCTTCTATATGCAGAAACATTTTTAGTTAACAAAGCATACAACTGCGATACTTATCTCTGTCAGCACTTTGAGATTCTGTAATGGAAAGTGCATTATGCATGAAACCGATTATTATCATCATTATTATTAATAATAATAATAATAATAAATGAATGGCGGGAACTGTTTTAGGTGACTGTCAAAACATTCAATTGAAAGGAAATAAACTTTAAAATATTACCAATTGTTAGAAAAAAAGCAGTTTGCTTATAAACGCGTGTATTTTAGATTTAACATGGGTGATTACGAAAATTAAGCAAAGTTCTGTTTCAAGAGCGAAATACATCTCGTCCTTTTGCCCGAACATGTCCTTTTTTTACGTCCTGTCCGGGGCATCCAGGCGGGTTTTACAAATTCACAAAAATGTCCGGGTTTTACTCGTTTTTTTTTTTTTTTTTTTTTT
>CM051495.1:7262799-7273961 GCA_028031935.1 Paedocypris micromegethes
TTTTTTTTTTTTTTTTTGTAGGAATATTATGAGTGAATGTAAATTGACTGGCTCTGCAAACAAAAGCAGTTGTTTAAGTTATATCTTTTTGAGACCAATTATAATATTATAGTTACTATTATACATGTTTGCATGTACATATATATATTAATTCAAACCATATGTACAACTGTATGAATTACTGTATGTATGTACAGTAATTCAAATTGTATTCGTCAAATACATATTCATACACATACATCTTGTAGTGAAATGTGTTTTTGATCGTTCCAGCATTTAAACATTGGAATGGGGGAGATACAATAAAATGTGCAAAAATACAATAAAATTAAGATAAAGTATAGAAATACGATAATAAAACAGTAGATATAAAGATAAAATGTGAAATTTGAATAAAGATACAAAATTATCAAGATAAAAACCATCAAATAACGTAAAAAAGTTAAAATTCAAAGCGTGAGTAAAGTACTAAAAGGTAATGATGTGTAAGAAGCATATATATCATTTATATATTTATATATAATAAATTATTTTTATGAGTCTTGAGTTTTTACAGATTTTATTACAAGAGTTAGTTTTGCACCATTGGAGCAGATTAAAGCAAGTTCATCAACCTCGGAGAGGCCTGCAAGTGTTACATATGCAAGCAAATTACCGATTACCGAAGATACAGTGAAGTGGTTGGTAATGATCTGTAGTAAACACAAATTAACCAAATTGACGATTGATTGAGGGAAAACTTCCCGGCGATCTCAGGGGCAGCTACTTTCGCCGCAGACCGGAAGTGGTGAAAACGTAAAAGGACCCCTTGTCAGAATCGCTAGTAAAGTTGTAAACACCGCCGAAATGATCTAACAGAATGGGCAAACGCACATAATGCGTGGACTGTTTTTAACGCAAGTCGCTCAAACGCTGCTCGGTTGAAAGCGCCGTGTGTTTCCGAGCGGAGATGGCAGACGAGGCTATGTTCCAGTTCCTGCACAGCGAGATCATCCAGTACATCAACAGCGCAGAAACCGCCGAGGAACCGGTGAGAATCCGAGAGTCCGAGTAGTGACCACCGCTGACACGCTGTTTCCCGCAGGAGAGCGGCCGGTGCGTGTCCAAGCTGGAGAACATGGGCTTCCGTGTGGGGCAGGGACTCATCGAGAGGTCTGGAGATGATCTTCTGGCTGCTGTGGAACAGATCCAGTCAGCGTGCGTGTGTGTGTGTGTGTGTGTGCGTGTGTGTGTGTGTGTGTGTGTGTGTTTGTTTGTTTGTTTGTTTGTGCAGGTTTACTAAAGACACGCCGCGGTTCAAGGATGAGCTGGATGTGATGAAGTTCATCTGCAAAGATTTCTGGACCAGTGTCTTTAAGAAGCAGATTGACAACTTGAGAACCAACCACCAGGTTTGTGGAGCTGGACGTGTGTGTGTTAAAGATGACCGATGCTCTGGTCACGTTTGGGAATTCCTGATCGGAGTCATTCAGTATTGGGCAAAATCGATTTTGTGCACACACATACACACACACACACACACACACACACACACACACACACACACACACACACACACACACACAAAGACCTCTTGTGCACTCATGTAGTCACACACTCAAAATCTTTTAAACCAACACACACACCCCCCTCGGAACATGCTTGTGTTGTCACAGACACAGTCACACACGCACACACACACACCTCGGAACATGCTTGTGTTCTCACATACACAATCACACACACACACACACACACACCACACACACACCAACACACACACACACACCACACCTCGGAACATGCTTGTGTTCTCACATACATGGTCACTCACACACACCTCGGAACATGCTTGTGTTCTCACATACATGGTCACTCACACACACACACACACACACACACACACACACACACACACACACCTCGGAGCATGCTTGTGTTCTCACATACGCAGTCACACACGCACACACCTTGGAACATGCTTGTGTTCTCACATACACGGTCACAAACACACACTCTCACAATAAAACCCTCAGAACATGCGTGTGCACTCACACACACACACCTCGAAACATGCGTGTGTTCTCACATACACGATGACAAACACACACACACACACACCTCGGAGCATGCTTGTGTTCTCACATACACAGTCACTCACACACACACACACACACACACACCCCTTGGAACATGCTTGTGTTCTCACATACACGGTCACAAACACACTCTCACAATAAAACCCTCAGAACATGCGTGTGCACTCTCACACACTCACACACGCACACTTTTCTCAGAATCACAGACGCTGACAAACTTTTCCTATAAAAATGTCATGTTAAATAAGACAATAAAAATGAATTGCCGAGTCATCTTAGAAGATTACATCTGTACAAAAAAACTAGTCTTTTCTTTTTTACTTCTTAGTGTTCTCTTTATAGTGAGCACAGTCTTTCTACTTCTTAGGGCATTTATGTGCTACAGGACAACAAGTTCCGTCTTCTGACCCAACTGTCCGCTGGCAAACAGTATCTAGAACACGCACCCAAGGTAAAATCCTGCTCTTAAAGAACTGAACGCCAGTGTGAAACGTGTGTGTGTGTGTGTGCGCGCCACATAGTTTCTAGCCTTCACCTGTGGCCTGGTGCGAGGAGGACTGTCCAACCTGGGAGTGAAGAGCATCGTCACCGCTGAAGTGTCAGTGATGCCTGCGTGTATGAACATCATTTATTCACATATCTACCACAATGTTTACGTAAACAAAAGGCTTTTAAATGCATGTCAAATAATACATTTTATCTGTATCTAGTAAGCTCACACATTACTGGTTTGTAAGTGTATCTTGTTTTATTTCAGGTAAGTTCCAGGTGATGATCCAGAAGATGTAACTCACTGTACAGGAGATTCTTTTGACATTTGTTTTGACTTGTTTTATAATCTTGACCATTTTAGTGCTGCTTTAACTGCCTTTGTTTTCTATATCATGTAACTGGCAAAGATTTCTGACTTTAGGGTTAATCTTTTTGTCTCGTTCAGCTGGTGACTGTAGTTCTGTTTGTTAGTAATTAACTAATTACCGTAATTATATTTTGCACTAGCAACAATAAAGGTACTCATATGCTGTGATGAATGTGCAACAATGAAAGTAATCTGTGAATCGCTGGTCATAAAAAGCCACAACGTAATTTTGCTCTTCCTTGTTTTTTCCATATAAATTATGTGAAAAATGTGTACTAATTAATAAATTAATTAATGAAACGTGGATGATTTAAATTCCAAAGTGTCTGGGGCTTTTTGATATTTACACCGGAAAATCGCGCGTCAACCAATCGAGTGGCGCTTACGTTTTTTGACGTCACCTCAAAGCAGCGAATAGAAGGCCAGACGCTGTTCTTCGCGCTCTGTGATTGGTAGGTTTATAAAAGAAGTTTAAACCGCTCCAACATTCAAACTAGCCTCCCAGTCGCGCAGGCGTTAGTCAAAGAGCCTCGTTTTGGAAAGAGTGATCGAGCTACAAGCGGATTAATAAAGTTTCATCATCGTTCTGCGGACAGAGGAACTAAGTAAGTGTGTAATGCTGATCAATGCTAACAGTCAATGTTACGGTGGATTTGTAAAGTTCTAGTGAAACTAATCTCAACTAGTGTTGAGGCCTGTGTGTTGCGATCATGCGAATATTTGTCGATTGTTGTCGAGCGCATGAACATTTGTCATTGATTAAACATTTATTGTGTGACTTCGTTGGATGAAACGACTAAGGTCGATTGACATTTAGTTAGCCATGTTCTTTTTTGTTGTTGTAAATTTCTCATTTGTGGGTCAAAAACGTCTCAAACGTGCAATTTATTTTTCATTTAGGAACATTCCCTCTCTTTTTCTTACCTCTATCCATTCAGCACTAAATACTTTAATAAAAAATATACAGTAAATGAAATGTATTTTCGCACTGCAACACGAGTGTGACGTCTGAATTTCAAAACCGTAAATTGATCCATTGAAATGTTTACATGGAATTGGACAAAAATAAGTCAGTAGTCAAATTTAATTATGCTCTGCAGTACAATTACATAAACAATACATAGTGTCGGTTATTACAGTAATTTGCAACCTCGTGGTCACCGTGTATGTAGAGTAGATTCAAAGTGACATATTATACAGTATGTTTACACGCTGATGTATATACGCAGTGCACGCAAATATGCACATACATTACACAAATCACATGTGAGACGTTTGTGTTAAGTGCAGAACTTAAACGACAACAATGAAGATAATTATCATTTTAGTTTACAGTAAAATGTTTACCTTGTTCTGATCCAAAGTCATTCTGCTTTCTTTAGGTGACGATGGACGAGGGTGTTGGTGATGCGTACACTTGGGACGCCCCTTCCCATGTCATTGAATCTGTTGATGGGTTTGCGGTGGACCCCCAGGATAATGCGGATCAGTGGTTTGGTAAGAATTTTCTCTTATCGGTTCAGGAATCAGTTTTTCTTAGACACACAATTGGAACCCTTTTTCACTACAGAAAAAAACGTGTATTATAAAGTTACTTGCAATCTCTCAGTCCTAAATTCAGAATATGCAGTGGCAACTGGGACTTTAGAACTTTTTTTTTGTGTGATGGTTAATGGTTTCCATAAAATCAAGATGATTAGGTGCGAGATAATAGTGTTTGGCTGATGACCCTTTATTATCACATTGTTTCAGAACTGCGGGCTGATGCAGACAGTGGTGTTGTGGAACAGCTCACCACTCCGTCCAATTTCCAACAAGCTAAAGGAACCAAAGTGATGTCTTCAATGATCAAACCCAGTTCAAGCTCAGGTTTAATGATTGTTTTATGTTTGAAGGTTCCCGTAGAATAGAAAGGAATTTTTTTTGTTCATTGTCAGAAAATGTTTTTTTTTTGTTTTGTTTTGTTTTATTTCACCCAGGTGGTGATTCCACAGATGCCCCAACCAACATCGTCACCTCTTGGGGAAACGGGAAAGCCACTGGTCAGGCCCAGATGAACGACCCTGCCCAGCCACGCAGGTCTGCTGATTTTCTCCATATTTTGAGATGTAAAGTATTTCCTGATGGTTACTTGAACTAGACTGATAAACGTTTGGTCCCTTGGCTTTATTTTTTCTTTTCAGAGTTTTAAAAAGGCCAGCGCCGAAAACAGACGAAGCTGCGGTGCACACCACACCAGCCGTCAAAAAGAGAAGGTCAGTGTTGAACAGTCTTTAATTCATGTCCCCGGTTAGTTACCGGTCCGTCTTGTCCTGTAACGTAGAGTTTTACTCGCTGCTACTGCAAGAATGGCTTTTAGACGCCAACGGAGGTAAAAGGCTTTGCTTTATTGTTGGGTTTGTATGGGACTCCTGGGGAATTTGTCCGGTCTGTTTTCTTGGCTGTTGTGGGGTGGTGGTGGCTTCATATAATCTGATAGTTTCAGTTCCTGACCAAATCATTTCGGTCCTTTTCTCACAGAAGTTCGACGTCCAAGACCAAGCGTGTCAGTGCCGGATCCCGGAGAAGCGTCCGGCTGAGGAGTAAACCCAACCCAGCGACAGAGTGAGGCCCCATTTTCTTCTTTTCTCAGTTAAATTATCTGACTGGACAGATGTTTATTGTTGTAATGATTTGTCACTTGAACATCAGGCTGAAAAGCACCGAGCAGCTTCAGTTGGACCGTATCGAGGCTTTGCAGAGAGAAGCGGCTGAACATCGACGCAAGAATGAGGCGAGCTACAAGGCCGCACTGGCAGGCGGTAAGTTATCGCAGGCGCTTTTAACTACGGGTCTTAAAAAACCAATGCGTTTAAACCAATTAGTTCTGAACTTTGGTTATGGATACTGTTGTTTTCTGATACTTATGGGGTTTGTACCGAACAGTGCGCAGACATTTCACTCTCGCAAAAAACAAAACGTATGCAAGCTTTTTTTTTTTTTGAACAAAAACTAGACATGTAGGCGGTATTAAATTAACATTTGTGATGCAAATTAAATTCTTTTAAAAAAAAAAAACCCAACAAACAGTTAAACCTTTACGATTAAACCATTTGTTAAAAAAAAACACATTATTATGTCACCAGAAAGTGATGCATTGTATCATTTAACCTAATAAGACAAAAAAAAAAAGATAAGACAAGTAAAATGAACATAAAATGTCCAAAAAAATCTGTCCGAGATGTTCTTCTTTGGCTAAATGTCTGCTTTGAGAATGTAAGAAGAAAAACAAAAGACCCTGAAGAAATTGCATATCGTGCTGGCACCTTACAAGACATCGCTTTTTCTCCCTCTATTCTGAAGTCAATATATAAATGAATCTCAAAATTAGGTTTCTACTAATTTCTGATTTTTCACCCTTCTCTCGTTGCCTGTTTTTCTTACTTCTGTATTATAAACGGGTCTAAACAGAACATCGGCCATCTTCTCGATGTTGGTGGGCGAGTAAATACAGTACATTTAAGGAAGTTGAATATTCCTACATGCATCATATAATCCACTACCTTGTCTTTGAAGGAAGAACAGGAAAAGGACTTTTATTCAGGGTTCCTACTGGTGCTTGAAATCCTTAAATGCTTAAATTTCAATTGTGTTTTAACAATTAAGTAAAAATACTTGCATTTTTAATGAGGTGCTTAAATTTAATTGTACTTATTTCACAACAAATACAGTGGTACACCGACTTTGAAAATGAGTGCCGACAGTAGTTTTGTTCAAACATTTCATAAATTGAGAGTTGGGACGCAAATAACATGTACATGCCCTAATAATTTTCAAGCCCCGTTGAATTCAGACACATTTTGAAAAATATGAATAAATATTGTAGTAACTGTACTGAAAACTCGTTTTATAAGTCATTGGAGGAAAAAGCGTCTATTAAAAATTATTTTTATCCAATTGCAATTACAATGCCCAACTTAGTTTTTGTTTGTTTTTGTATAATATGTCTTTAAATATAATTCAAATGTAATTGAAAAGTTTCATTTTGGTTGTATTTGGGCAGACCTTTACGTATATATTTTACCACAACTGTGTCGTGCTATGAAACAAAAGATTCAACTATGGTTTTGATAACAGATAGGATCGTGTTGTTTTTACCAGATGTAGAATAGGACTCTCCAGATTCACTCATTCATATTTATTATTGGATGAAGAAAAACCACTTTGTGATCGTTGCGGGAATATCTTGTCTGTAAATATTTTAATTGACTGTGATCAATTGTATGATATTAGACAACGGTTGTATTCAGAAAATGTTTTAACAGTTGTTTTTAAGAAGTTTTACCATAAAAGATTTTACAATTTTTTTTTACTGAAATCAACATGAAAGAGTGTATCTAATTTGTTGATGTCCTTTTGAAAAGTTGTGTATTTATAACGGTTAATAAATAGCATTAGAGATGTTTTGCTTTTTGAAGTGTAAAATTGTCAAAGACCATTAAGCTAAAGATGCCACTGAAGCTAAAGATGGCGTAAAAAAATAAAACGAGTATGGTGCTGGAAAAGCTTGATCGTGGACCGTGAAAGTGTTTGAATGTAACTTTTAGGAATCTGAAGGAACCTTGTTTATTGATGATGACGTTAATTTTCTCAGTGTTTAACCGCTCTCGTCTCTTTCCAGGTCAGCTTCCTAAAAAGCAAGTTCTGTCCACAACTGTACCCAAGGAGTTTAGCTTCCGCTCCGACAGCAGACTTAAGAACGCTGAGACCACCACAGCTGCAGACCAACACTCGCACAAGGAGAAGAACTTCACCTCGCAGCTGCGCGCGCATCGCTCTTCTGTGAGTGGATTTCAAATGTTAAACACATATTTTTGAAGTGTCTTGTTTTTAAATCCATAATTGTTTTTTGCTCCAATGACATTGAGTGAACTATATCTGTGTTTTTACCATCAAAGATTTTAGAGTTTTTATCAAAAACACATATTATGAAGCATATTTAAATATTTTTATGGACCGTTTATAATTAAAAAAAATGTTTTACTAAACCCGTCTTGTTATAATATAATATTGCATGTTTTCTCTTGTACATAAATACATGTAAAATTTTGTATATGCCATTTTGTATATAGCATCTCCAGCTTAATTGGCAATAAATATAATCAATCAAATCTTCAGTGAGTGTCTTCTGCTGCGAACTTCATGTTTGTGGCCACTGAGTGCCGGCTTTGCTCTTCAGCTGAAGGCCTTAAAGCCGACGATTCCCAAGCCATTCAACCTCTCCAGAGGAAAGGGGAAGACGGAAGAAGCCACAGCTTATGTCCCGATGGCGCAGCAGATCGAGCAGTTTGAGAAGCGCACCCCCACTCGCTACCACCAGCGCAGCCGACAGAACCAGGAGCGAGGTGACACTGCTCTACTGTCGTCTCTCAAACCTCATTTCAATCGCGCTTTGCTGTATAACAGGGGTGGCCAACCAGCGGCTCTTGAGCCTCATGCGGCTCTTTAACTAGTTTCATCTCTTCAGGAGATTTCACGTGACATGAGTCACATATGCACACAATGTTAACCGTTGAAAAATAACTAATGTTAGCATGTTGGTGTGGTTATTTTCATTAAATCTGGCTGAGCATAGGTCTATGTGTGTGTGTGTGTGCGCACGCGTGCATACAAGATTAAGGAATGGGATGATGCAGCCTCTTTGCCGTAACACTGCGGGGAAAAAACACTCTTCGTCTCTATAGAGCAGGGCTGGCCAACTAGTCAATGTCATGCATTCACTTTTTTTTTTATTTTCATGATTTCGCTGTTTTTTTTTTTTTTTTTTTTCCCCCTCTGTTCAGGTACTCTGGTAGTAACATGTACCTGACCAGAAGCAGCAGTTCCAGGGTTCCTACGGGCGCTTGAAATCCTTAAATGCTTTTCAATGTTTTTTCAAGGCCTTGAAAGTGCTTTAATTTTAAATGAAGTACTTGAAATTATTTGTAGAATTTGGAAAAGTGCACATGCTCTGGGCCGGATCCGAACTTCCGAAAAACCGCACTTTGTGTTCAGAATTCACAGATTATCGTTAAAATAAACAGTTTTATATATTTAATGGGCTCAGACACTTTTGTAGTCTTATTACAGTTATGTAGTGAATAATACGGTCATTTAACATCGTGGCTCGCCTGGGTTTCCTGTTCACTGACTGTTGTTTGGCATTTTTAGGCCCTTCACCAGTGAAATCCACCAAGCCAAAGATAACTCATCCCATGACTCCTAAGCTACTCACCCGCCAGAGGACACGTGGCACGGCCGTGAAGAGCACGGAAGAGATGGAGGCGGAAGAACTGGAAAAGATCCATCAGTAAGTCACAGTCTGAAACATCACAACATGCAGTGAGAGATTCGTTTGTTTGAATATTATGATTAGTGCTGTCAAAATTAGCGCTTGGGGGTTAATTTTAAATTTTTAACGCGTTAAAAGTAAGGACCAAGCTGACTTGTTTTAACGTGCTGATAATTTCTAAATGTTGTCAACTCTCAGCCGCAGAACTTTGAGAAATTGTTGGTATTCTTTCCTCGTTGTTACTTCACATGTTTGCTGTGCCTTAATATTGGACCTTTTTTTTTTTTTTTTTTTTTTTTTTTTTTTTTTTTTTTTTTTAGAATCCTCTTTAACGTGGAATAAATAAATACACACACATTTATTTTTTTGCCATTGAAGTTTGTGATGTTTAAGTTCGACTGGCATAGGCTTTTTTTTTTCTCTTTTACTTTTTTTCTCTTTTTTTTCTTTTTGCTTTAAGTGATGTCTTCTAAACCAACAGTACATTTTGGTTGTTTCTTAAACAATATACTTGCAATAAAACAAAGAAAACATTTTGTAGTTTGTACAAAGTCTACTAAACTACATGCAGTATTTAAACGAGTGTTTATTTTGTGTTCTGTTGAGATTAATTTACATTTTTATACTTCAATATTCAACAAAACTGTGACACTACGTCATTTAATCACATTTAATTTGGTTATGGATGTGCAATTTAAGTAGTTTAAAAAAATAAATCGATTGACAGCACTATCATTGTGCAATTGTTATACAAACCTAAGAAGACAATGGACTCAAGAAAATTAACCGATACAAATAAATAGCAGAAAAAAGAACGTGACAGAACAGCCTTGTTTGGTGGCCGTACTTTTTCTTGCGCTCTTTAGCTATTTTGATCAAGTGTTTTTTCGTGTGTTACTGTGCCACATACACAACACAATACCTTGTGTCTGTGTCGTAAGTATCTACACTATATTTCTCGTGTTATTTAAATGGTTACGTTTGTGGCAAAAAAAGTCACTTTGCTGTTCGCTTATGTTTGCTCAACAGTTGCGTTGTTAAATTTAATGCTTGACCATCAAAGCGTGATGTTAATTGTGTAACGATATTGTGTGTTAACATGTGTTAAAGACGTCCTACATCCCAAAATCACTTTTCTCAATTAATGTAGTTTTAAAACTAATGGTGTTATGGCTAATAATTATTGCAAGAACTCTCTTTAATATTTGCTAAATGTTGAAATTAGTTTTTCCTTTACCTCAGCACTACAAAACTTTGAAGATCACTTTTCTTTACATGACGTCTTAAATGTCTGACAAAAGCAAGTGTTACAAGACTTGCTGAATTTTCTTTCTGAATTGGTTTCTGTTAAACTTATTTTTCGTGAGTTGGATGTAAATGTTTTGTGGTTATTGCTCTATTCTACATCTTTCTTCAATGTGACAGAAACACAAGAACTTTGTTGATTTGTATTTCAGACACCGATTTAAAGCGCAGGAAGTGAATCACAAGATTTTAGAGGGAACTTTGGTTCCGATCAAACCCGCTGTGAAGGAAGTTACCAAGCCTGTGGGATTTCAGCTGGAGCTGGAGAAGCGTCTACAGGAAAGACAGTCCTCCAAGAAACCAGAGGAACCCGAGGACTACAAATTCCATTCCAACCCTGTACCAGTGCAGATTCTGGAGAAAGTAATGGTACGTGGTTTTGTCATTCTGAGGAGATTTTTTCGAATCTACTGGGTCTGTAAAATTGCCATTTCCGCTTCAAGGGCGTTCCAGATAAGAAGGTCATCAACCCAACGGTTCCAGAATCACCAGCCTTTGCTCTCAAAAATCGTGTCCGTTTGGAGAAGAAACCAGAGGAGGTATGGGATCTTCAGTCATCTACCTGTAAGGCATAAAACTCAAGTCATATCCACATTTAAAAAAAAAAAAA
>CM051495.1:7278436-7365625 GCA_028031935.1 Paedocypris micromegethes
TATATATATATATATATATATATATATATATATATAAAATGCTAGGCTGAGGGTCCATGTGCCAGACATCTCCCTGCTGACATTTTTATATTTACTATGTACAGTTTAAGTACGTATATATACGTAATATAAGTACGTACAGCATATGCTTTATAATTGTTTGCAATATAGTTTTTTTTTTTTAAATATATATATAGATTATTCACAATAAAAATTTAAGCACATCAACAAAATGAACCCATCTATTCTCGCCATCACACAAAAAGAGTTTCAGAAATCGTAAACAGGTTTCTGTTTTGTTGAATACACATGATCAGACTTTTTATTGATTTCATGCTTCGTTCAAAACAGATTCGTTGAATGGTGTTAATGTGGACTTTTGATCAGCCTCTTGATAATTTGACAAACAGTTAAAATCATTTACAGTTAACGGTACACAACGCCACAGTCCCACAAACTTCCCAATTCCCCGGTGTACCGTTTTAATCTATTATCGTGTTGTTTCCTATTGGTGCGTTGTGGAAAGCAAACGGACGGCAATAATTGAAAATGTAAAATTAGCTCAGTATAACATAAAAAAATAGTTTGACATTTATTTTTTGTTTTCGAGTTTTTGTCAAAGCAAGTGCGTCATCTAACGGTCGTGGTGTGAAATAGCGTTAACCTGTTGAGAATAATTTAGCTGCTTTCTGAACCGCGGAGTTTTTTTTATGGTTCTATGGAATCAGATTCTATAGATTTCGATCACTTTCCTTTGACAAAACAAGCCAAGAGTTTGTGTGTATTTTAATTTACCAACATACAGTATTGTCTTGTGGAGGCGAACTATTATTTATTCGATTTAATGAAACTCTGATTGGTACTTTGAATAGCTTTTTTGGCTTTCGTCACAACTAAAACCGGAATAGCTTTTTACTAGTATTAATAATATGTCGTATCATTTGCATGACATATTTTCCCCCTTATTTAAATTGGTTTATTTGACTATAACTGGGACCAGTTAGTTCACAAAAACTCACTCGAAGCACAAAACATTATTTATATTTATTTATTTTTCCGATATGTGTGCAGTCACGTGACAGGCGTCCGTTGGCAAGCGTGCTTCACATTTCTGTCTTACTCTGGTGTGTGGAAAGACTCCATGCTCTCTCTCTCTCTCTCTCTCTCTCTCTCTCTCTCTCTCTCTCTCTCTCTCTCTCTCTCTCTCTCTCTCTCTCTCTCTCTCTCTCTCTCTCTCTCTCTCTCTCTCTCTCTCTCTCTCTCTCTCTCTCTCTCATCTCTCTCTCCTCCACCTCGTGCGTGCCTTCATTATCTCCTCCTCCTCCTCACTGACTATTCCTGGCGAGCGGTGGCCATGGAGTCCAGATAAAAGTGGAATCTGCGCCGTGGAGAAACCTGCTGAAGAAAAGAGCACCGCTTCCTCGTCTGTCATCTTTCTGGGTTCGTGAGACTTTGGGAAGTTTTTGAGCGAGCGCTTTGCCATTGATAACTTTTTAAAACTTGAGGGTAGTCTTTTGATATCTGTTGTCATCTGGCCTTCTTTAGTTAACCTCATTATTGTTTCACAAGGTGATTTGTCTTGGTGTTTAAGATGCCAGAACACGAGCAGCTTTGAGGTAAAGCTGTGTGTTTTATTCCCAGAAAAAAAACTGAAAACTCAAGTGATTGTGCAAAGCAAACTGACGCATGCGATTTTGCAATTAAAGTGCAAAAATGTAAAACTACGCGTTTTACTCAGTTAAAAAAAACATGTAGGCAATACTGTATCTAACGGTCGTGGTGTGAATGAGCGTTAACCTGTTAAAAATAATTTAGCTGCTGTCTGAACTAAGTTTTGTTCAGACTTTTCGATCAGTTTCGTTTCAAAACTGACCTTCAACGGTTTTGATCCTTCAAGTTTAATTTAACTAAACTGTGCTTTGAATAGCATCTTTTTGCTGCAGTTGACTTATCGGGTTAGGGTTAGGCGCATTTATAACAAACTCCTCAGACTTGAATAGTCATTTCATCTCTTTGTAAATATGTTGTAATTATTGACCAAATGCTCCAGACGTTCTTTAGGTCTGAGGGTGTTTTTGGACTTCTGAGGTGTTTTGACATGCTCTGATATTTGTTATTATTTCATCTACTCATTATTTCATCTCTCAACATACTACTGGCCAAAAAGTACTGTTTTTGTATTCAGCACAAGCTGTCCTACAATAAAATGTGAGCGAAATTGATGTATGTGTTTAGAAAAAAAAATATTATGCGTGCTTTGTGCGATTTTAGGAAAAAAAAGTCTGGCAAGTCTGGAAATCTGGCAAAGTAAGGCCATAAAACCCATACTGCATAGTCCTGAACAGACTTAAGCGACCAAGTCTTGTAGGCTAAAATGTTTACTTCACAAATATGTGCCGATATTTATGATATCTCATTGACAAAAACACCATTACAAAACAGACATTCATGTATTTATTAAGTTACAGTTTATATCCTGACGCATTTCTGAACGGACTCATCTTAACAAAGAGAATACAAAAACGCACTTCACATTGAGTTTTACTTTTTACAAAAAACCACAACGCTCTGTAAGAAAAACAACAGAAAAAAAAAGCAGACACTTCAAACTTTCAATTGATGTGTAAAGTTTGTATGTAAGCCCCAAACTGACGGAGTATTTGAAGTGTGTTTTACACTGATCTTGAAAAAAGTGCCGACCCCATAGCGTTAAATTCATTATGATGTGATGATCTCATGTTTTGCAGCGTACGAGTCTTCATGTCCGTGCAGTGGTCTGCTCCTCCATCCAGCTCCTCAACCCTGGAGGCCAAGATGGAGGAGCTGCGATGTAAAGTGGAGCAGCTGCTGTCGGAGAGGAGCTGTGTGATGTGTGGACTGTGTGTCCGGCACCAGGAGGCTCAGGCCGCTCAGATCTCCATCTTCAGCTCGCTGGATCACAAGTTGACGGAGATGAGATCGGCGCTGGAGGAGTTGGCTCACGGTGTGAAGAATCGTTTTCCCTCAATCGCCTTGACTTGATGTGCTAGTGTGTTGTGTTTGTGATGAATGTGGTTTGCTGTGGAAGGTCTGGAGGACAAGCAGTGTGAGAGAACGTCCGTGCCCTTGGTGGCTCTACAGAGACGCAAATCGCTGCCCGTTCGGACCTCAGCGGTCAGTGAGATCAAGCACGAGGAATTCACAGTGTTTTACTAGTAGTAATGATATTTTACTATTTGCCTAGCAACAGGAGGAGGTGTATGTTCGCTTGAGCGCAGGGAGAGATGGGAAAAACGCGTCCTATGAAAAAGGTAAGAACACGTTTAATAGTATACGAGGTTTGAACTGAATTAGACAAGAGCTTACTCGTGTGTGGACTATCGATGTCCTTGTGTAAAGTGGCAGTGACCGTTTAGCTCGAGAACAGCTATAAATAGAGCAACAGATAATAGCAAGATCTGCCTGTGAAAGAAGTTTCCAAAACATTAATCAAACCTAAAGTGTGTGTATGTGTGTGTGTGTGTGTGTGTGTATTTTCTTTTTAATCAAATCAAATAATTAATCAATCAATCAATTATGTGTAGGAACAATTAAAAGAGTACACAACAATGAGAATTTTTCTTTTTAAATTAATATTTTATTCAGAACAGAGCATTGAGAAATTACGGGAAGCATAAGTTGGTTATACATCTCAAGGCATCAACACGCCTCAAAAGTGTGGATCCCTTTTCTTTTTAAATGAAATGAATTAATGAATGATTAGATGAATGAAAATGTCTTTATTTGTAAAGTTGCTTCTGGTGAAGTTGCTTCTCACAACAGCAGAAAGAATAGGATTGATGGATTGATGGATGGATGGTTGGATGGATGGACATACATAAATAAACATAATCATTATAACGGTCTACAAATGTCTGAGACCGAATGTATAGGAAATACGTGCAGTTCCATTCTTCCATGATTATTTTTTTAGTTTTTTCTCTTAACGAAGCACCAAATGGGTGGAAGGGGGAAGAGACATGAGCTTCCGGTATTTCTTCTGAACATTCACCATGTTGTAATCAATGCAGTCTGTGGTCTGGCATCATTAGGTTGGGAAATGCTTGGTTCCATTAAAAAGATGCTTTCTGGATGGGAGCATCCATCGTTTAGAACTTTTTCGGATGTGTAAGCTGCCTTGCGTACTCATGCAAACCATGCAGGCTTATGAACTGAGCTCTGATAACACCTGGCTGGTCTTTGTCTTCTTTTGTTCTAATGTCAATTTTCCCTAAAAGGACGTCAAATTTTGATTCGTTAGACCACCGTTTTCTACTTTTGCCATAGTTTGTTTTCTAGGGCTGGAGAAAATGCATTTGCATCGGGATGTGGCTTATTTTATCTTTAGAGTTTTAGCTGGTGACTTCCACATATTCTGGAAGTTTCCATGAGCCTGTGCTGTGGTTTCCATTACAGTAGCATTCCTGTTTGTGATGCAGGGAAGTCTAAGGGCCCGAATGTCAGGTCACTCAGAATGTCCTATTTCTTGACCCTGACGCACAGAGATTGTTCTGGAACGTCTAAATCTTTGGCTGATTTTTATGGACATTTGGACTTCACACGTTGTGAAACTTCTTTGTAATGTAATTCAAAGCGCCCCACTTTCAGTATTTACGAATATGGATGCCTTTATTAGTCCCACAGCGAGGAAATTGCACCTTATAACAGCAGAACACACAGAGAGAATACACACACATGTTCACACACACACATCCATAAATAAACATATTGCACGCATCATATGCTATCTGTATTAGTTGAATGTACATGAGTTGAAAAGCAGTGCATTATTTTGGCAGAAAAAGATTTTGTGTGTGTTGATAATTATTTGATTTTTTTTTTATTTTAGGTATGAATAATGTGTGTTTGTGCAGGTTTACTGGGAGAAATAAATAAAACCAACCGTATTAAAAGAGAGAACCACTCGGCTAAGAGCGCTCTGTCAGAGGTCAAAGTTCATCCGGACGCCAAACTAAAAAGCAAAGTAGAACTGGAAAATTCCCAAACAAGAACGGACACAGCCAAGCATCAGCAGGCCAAAAAACCCTGTATGACTGAAAATAAAAGCCAGAATGACGCGAAGACCTTTTTCATGGCTGCTGGAGCGGCGACTCACAAGACTCAGGCCGTTATTCCACCGAGAGAAGAAGTCAAAGATGACACCCATCCTTCAGCCAAGAAGACTTTACCTGACTTGTCTGATCTGAAACGTGCTGAGTCAGCGAGTAAATCCACCGTCAACCTCAAAGTGCCTGATTTTAGCGGCAGGCTGGTCACTTCTACTCCGTGCGTGGTTTCACCTGCGCTCCACAATCCTCCCAAATCGACTCAATCAGGTGTTCCCACAAGTTCTTCCCCATCCGAGAAATGTACTAAAACGTGTGTTCCGCAAAGTCTGGGAAAACCTCCAGTGAATGCAGCTAAGACGAAAACGCCGACACCTCAAGACTCTACACTCTTACCAGCCAAACCAACGTCTTTCAACACAAACCCAGCAGCGCTCAGACACGTGCACAGCTGCCCCAATGCTCTGCAGAGGTACATCTCTAATCTCACATCTGTCTGTTTCACACACTTATCACAAGAACCACATTTGTGCCCCTAACAATTGTTGCAATGTTAGGCGCTAGAGCGTTTTACTAACAATTGTTGCAATGTTATTTATGTTTAAAGCAAGTGAAACTTTTTTGGTCGCGCGCCCCTTTAAACCTATAGGAAGATTTCACGCCACGCACACACAGAAAAACAATTTACCTCAGACTACCAAATCATTTCACTACTACACATATAAATGAAATAATTTTTTTTTTTAATTTGAACAACTTGCTGTAAATAAAAACACCTGCGTCGTTTGAAATGTGTGTTTATGCGTCTTCCTAATTTTGTGGGTGTCAATCTGTCCGCTGCCAGCGTTTTAAGGCACAGGACACATATTGGTCTTACAGTGATTTGCTTTTTTCTGTTTTTCTTGTCATATTTTCTGTATTTAACTTTTAAATAGCCTGCCTTAGTCTGTCCGACTCCAGTGGCTTTTTTTCTTCCATTTTAGGCTCATCACTCAATGCTCTCATCCAAACCAAACCAAAATGCAACAAAAACTAATATAACACAATATAAATATAGAAAACATAAATATGTGTTTAAATATAACACAAAATACAAGAACAAGAGCAAAAGAAAAATGCAATTGACAAAATATATATACATCCCATCCCTAATTTAGAAACTACCTCCTTTAGATGTTTACTGGTTTCTTTTTTTTTTTCAGCTGATAGTCCACACCCGTGAGGCTAGTGCCAGAAGTTCAAACACAAAAAAAGAAACAAAGCGTAAAAAAAAAGTTTAAAACAAAAAAAAGTGAAGATTGCAAGCAAAAACAACAAACAAAAAAAAAAACAACGTAAATAGGAAACATTTTTTTTTTTTTTTTAGAAATTTACATTTTATATTTTTGCCAATTTTGCCAGATTTGCTAATCTGATGCCATACTGATGGAGCTGAATGTTTTGCAGATCGCAGGTCACTGCGGACAGTGGAAACGCGGTAAACCACACAGCGGGCGGCGTCCAGATCACCGTTACTCCTGCCGCAGACAAGATACTGGCTCATCTGAAGGACCGAAGTCCTCCAAAAACCTGCAGTAAGATGATAGGTAAAGATCATCAGCGTTGGAGGGCCTAAATCTGTGTTTAGAGCAGGGGTCGGGAACCTTTTTGGCTGAGAGAGCCATAAACACCACAGAATTGTAAAAAATCAAATCCAAAAGAGCCATACATAATGTTTAAAACTAAATATAAAGTAATTGTATGCATTTTTGTAAAACCAATATGAAATGCAGGACCTCAAATCGTTTTGATTACGCTCTTATTAATGTTTCATGTGTGTATAAAATGTCTTGTTTTCAACTTTTAATTCTGACAAAACAAACGTCATGTGTAGAAACACAGCTCACGTCCCATTGTTGTTCACACAGTGCTTAAAAGTGTCATTTGAACTTGAACTTATTTTAAAACTTTTAACTTATTTTACACCACATTAAGCGGTCGCTCCGTCCCCACAACTCACTGTCACTCTGACCAACTGTCACATGTCTTTGCTGGAGTTGCAGGCAGGATGACGATGTTTGCAAAAATAAGCAGGTTTTAATAAAGAAAACTCAAATCAAAAACAAAACAAAACATGGCATGAGATTCGATAGCTGAAACATAGTCTTAGAACCAGAACTTCAACTTTTACAAACATAAAGGCATAACTTCAGACCTATGACAAAGACCAGTGAGCAAGCACATATGCGACAGAAGGGCAGGTAAGTTCACATCCTGACATCACGTCAATGTTAAGCATTATCCAATAAAAACATGGTTTTGTCCCGAGGACAGCTGTGATTGGCTCCAGCGCCCGCAACCAGGAAATGAATGAATTGAAATACAGGAGAACGTTTTGTATTTTTAACGTTATTATTTTTAAAGCTTTGTCTAAGAGCCATATGCAGCCACCAGAAGAGACATATATGACTCTCGAGTCATAAGTTCCCGACCCCTGGTGTAGAGGTTAAAGAGGCGACAGGCCGTCTGCTGTTATACCCCGACCGGAGACTCTTGAAGTATTGTGAAAATGCTAATCCCCGTTCATGGTTCCGCAGCTGTCGACTCAACCAGCAGAGTGTTCCACATCGCTTTTCAACGCTCAACACAGATCAATACTTAAATAGAATGAACAATGTCCTGTCGTCTCCTTCCAGATGACGTTTCTCCCCAGCCTGCTCCGTTCCCGCACAGGTTCGTGTCCCTGAAGTCCAGTCCTCCACCCTGTGACACCTTCAGCATTCACACCAGGGAAGTGCTGGGAGGGTGAGAGCAAGCGCATCACATTTATCTCCAGTGTGTGATGTTTCGGGAGGCTGGGAGCTCAGACACAAATGCAGGAACGTGGACTTTTATTTAAGAAACAGAAGGCCAACCTTTGCCATTAAACATTGTACGTTACCCTAAATCCTAAACTAGATCTTTAACTAGACAGGACTGGAACAAGACAAGAGCATGATAACCAACTTGGACGTCAGGTAACACAACAGACACGAGGATTACAGGTCAAAGCAAGCAAACAAGTTCAAGTTCTGAGCATTTGGAGGCGCTTTTCACAGTTTAACTGTCTTTTTAAACAAGAATAACAGACCAAACTCCCAAACCGATCCACCAACAAACAATGAAACACAGACCTTTTTTATTCACTGTTTGCTATTTATTTTTCTTTCTCCAAATCCTCATAGCATACGTAATTGAAATGAGCTTTAAAGGTCAGCTCTTCAGTTTGTGATCACGTCATACAATGGTTTAATTTTCTACTGAAATGTTTTGAGATTCTGACTTTGGCACTTGGAGGCTTTTTGTTATTTAGATTGTCACATTATACTTTTTCTGTAAATTAGAACAGAACAGAACGAGACACAATGAATATAGTAACACAATTAGAAATAAAGCATGACACCTGGGCATCCATTTAAATAAACCACATGGTAACACACATGTGAACACAGGGTGTCCAAACCTTGACATTGTGTTGTTCACTAGTGTGTAACGTCACCAGTGTTGGGAAAGTTCCTTTAAAAAAGCATTTAGTTACAGTTACTAGTTACTTCTCACAAATAACAACTGGGTTAGTAATTGAGTTACATCGTTATAAAAGTAACTAATAACCAGGGAAAGTAACTTAATTTTTTTATATCACTATTAAATATGTTAAATGAATGAAATGGACACAAAATATAATGAATTATTGTTATAAAGCATTGTACATTAATCTACACCATTTTAATGTTTCTGTGGGACAATGTGAGAGACACCTATGAAATTCAATATATTATTGTAAATACTGTATTTTCATTAGTATGGTGAAGAATAAAACTTAAAACTAAAACTAATACATTAATAAAACTAAAAATGTAGAACTTTTAATAGTTATTGCACAGACCACAACTGGCAAATATGTAGCCAAGACCCGCCTACAACACCTGGCCAGGCACCACCCAAAAACGCAGCGTGGGCCCACCCTCCAGTAACACTCGGGTTGGAGGTTGCAAGGTTCAGGCTAGAAATAGTCTGACTCCTCCACACATAGACCAGGGACACTTTCTGGATCTTTGAAAGATCTTGGACCCTCTTCAACTCAGTAAGGTGGTGGAGACTCAGCCACCATGTGTTGGAATTATCACTGCTAAATGAGAGAGTTGAGTCTTTCTCCCATCTGGACGGTAGTGTTTACAATGTCATGCATTAACCTTCATAGTTAATGCAGTTACCGTATTTACGCAAATATAAACACCCATTTCTTTCTTCTTCTTTTTTTTCAATGGGGGTGTGCTTAAAATGATGCGTTTATGATTATATTATTATTATTATATTATTATTGTTGTATAATTATTATATTGACCAACTCTTAACCTAAACTCTGAATACTTTTTAAAATTAAATTATTTTTGACTATGTATATGATTCCTAATATTTTAATATACCCGCGTGTATTTGTCTCAGATCATGTTTCTCTGATGGAATAGTGGTATGGTATCGTTGATGAATTCAAATATCTTTTATTGTGCAATGTCTAAACCGTATAAACTGGAAGGGAATGTAATGTTTCCATTTCCTGGTTTAGATTTAGAATTTAGAATGTTTATAATCAAATTTGTAAATTTTCGACTGGGATGAATTTCTATTTTTCAGTCTGTTTTTCATCACTCTGCAATACAGAATTTATGTGAAAATAAAAAAACGAGTCTGTAAGCACGCAAAAACTTCGGAGCTATAAGAAAACAGTTCACAATCAAGAACACAATCAAATTGCTCTGTCTGTATCACATAGCGAAAACATTACTCTTCTAATATGTTCATCTAACACAAATGGTCAGCTTTGGTCTGGCGTGCAAAGGCCCATGGGAGCAGCGAAGAATTATGGTAGGTGTAGTTCTGATCGCTAGAATATATTTTCTGATTGCTAGAATAGTAAAAGTAAAAAAAAATAGAAAAGTAAAACAACATTAAATTCAACCCTAAGGTAGGTTTGTTAAATAAAGAAAAAATAGTATTTTAAAGAGAGTATGCAGCACAGAGCGACTCTGAAAAGAAAAGAAAATGTAATTTTGCCAGAAATTACAAAGAAATTTTTTTGTTTTGTTTTTATTTTGTGCCTGAAAAATCAGAGAGGTTGCTCATATTCACGGAGCGCTTATATTAATTAAAAAAAATCAAATATCGTCAGACTCACCAGGACTTGTCACGTCAAGCCTCAACACAAAATGATTGTCTGTAGCATGAGAGTGTGACGCATGTTTTGCTCTTTATCATGAAGAACTTTATCATTTTGTTTGCAAATGTAATAATAATAATAATAATAATAATGAGTATTTGTAAGGCGCTTTTCACAGTTTTAACTGTCTCAAAGCGCACATGTAAATATGTAAGGGAAATGATGCTTTTTATTCAATTTGTCGTCTGGATTGTTGGTGTTGACTAAGTGGCTGCGGTTATGACAAGACAAAGACAAAGACCAGCGAGCAAGCACATACGCAACAGTGGCCAGGTAAAAAAACCTCTTTAACGAGGAAAAACCCTGGGGAGAACCCGGCTCACTGGTGCCAGTCTCCTCCGGCATTCTAACACTACACAATCAGTGCGTTGGTTGTTCCGCGTCATTTTTAATGATGATTCTGGAGCGATGTTTCCCTCCTCAATGGGGAAAGAGGCGGCTCCACATCTCCAAGCCAACAGCGTCATCAGGTCCACAGAGGTCGAGGAAGCACCACCGATGATTCCGAAGCTCTAGGAGATCTAGGAAATGTGTAAATTTAATTTCAGGCTTTCCTTTATTAGTTTTGGAAAGTTCACTGTTAAATATTTTTCTAGATCTGTTGTTTATACACACCTGAAATTCACTTTGATTGAAAGTTATTCTCCCATTAGTGTAAAGTCTATATGGACGAAAGCCACTAAATAAGCACGTGAATGCAAGTAAAATGGCTTGAATGAGAGATCTGTTTGATTTCAACGTTCCGTTCTGTTTTCAGCGGCCGCTTTGGCAAGGTGCACAAATGCACAGAGGTCGTGAAAGGATTGAGATTAGCTGCTAAGATTATCAACACAAGGAATCCCAGAGAAAGGGTAAGAGCTCTTCTTTCTCCTGTTAAATATATTCTCCCAGACATATTGAACGAATCAGCCAACTAACAGAACCTCTGCTATTAAACTAATGAAATATTCAAATCAGGATTATTAAGAACTGTAATTATTGTAGTGAGAATATAGTTCAGGTTCTCTAGTAAAAGGATAAATTCTGAAATTATTATGGAATGTTCAACGAATGCATGTTTCAACAAATTTTTAGTTATCATTATTTATCATAAGGATTATTTAAAGTTACATTTTATAACAGCAAACAATACTTTTAGATCCATTTGTAAAGTATAAAGATTTATCTTTACAAAAATGGATGATGAACAGTGGAAGGACGGATGAATCGATGGATTGATTGATGAAGGATGGATTGAAGAAAGGAGGAAAGTTTTAGTGTACTAATAGTGACATGCGTATTATATTTGTAAAATTTGTCACATTTGTCGTCCTGGGTAAAGTTACTTTTAGACAAATACTAGGTAGGCGTAAATTAATTTTTTAAAATCTGGATTAATCTCACTGTAATCTTGGAATTAATTCAGATTAATCTAAACCAAAATTGGGGTTTCCTGTGGAAGACTTAAAAAACAAGGGTTTGTATGTACATTTGTATGCTAGTTTTGAATATTGTCCGCTTTTTAACAGAGCTAATAATTTTGTCCTCAGCTGTACGTAGTACTGTACCTTGGTTATGTTTATTTTTATTATATTAACTAGTAAATAATGTACATTTTTTTACTTTTACAATCCATTACATTATTTTTCATTACATTTATTTAAATTTAAAGCAAGAGTAATATGTGTTAAAAAAAAAAATAGATGCGCGTTTAACATTTTTTCTGAGCGGTAAGAGTCTCTTGCATTATTAACTTTCCACCACTAGTTAATGTGCAAATTATTTGCAATTTTCTCTGTGATTCGTTCATTTATGGTCACATGATTCTTGGGATTAAGATCTCAGTTTCAATTAATCAAACTGCTCCCTGGTTACCGTCATTTGAAAATATTTGTTGTTATTTGTTGTTATTATTATAAAACATTGAATACATTTCATTTTGAGTGCAAGTAATTGATCATCGGTTTATAACTTTAGACTGATAATTTGTGAAATGTTCACACAAGCGCTGGCATTCGAGCATTTTACCGGTAAATCACCATTCACACAGCATTTTCAAAATACTGGTATTTTCTGTGACTTCATCAACTGGTGACACCTTTTAAACACGCAACCCTCGTCAGAATGTTCTGATTGGCTCAGAGCAGTCGTTTACGTCAGCACGTACTGAACTTCTGTGTGATTATGCCGGAAATTTTAGTTTCGTGTTCACACAGGGCAGTTGGCCGACAATTTACAGAGAACGTTAACAGCTACCCTTACAGGAAAATTGCCGGAATGAATTTCATTGCCATTTGTCTGTTCACACATGACTGCATGCCAGAAATTTACCGGTAAAGTCTGTGTGTGAAAGGGGCTAATAATATACGCCTCAAACCCCGTTGTTGCTGCATGCAGCTATTTTTTCCCCACTGTTTTTCAGGAAATGGCCGTGAATGAGATCCAGGTCATGAACCAGCTGAGTCACGCAAACGTTCTGCAGCTCTACGATGCCTTCGAGATCAAGAATCAAGTGGTGCTCATCCTGGAGTTGTGAGTCGATCCACGCCAGAAGCTTTGACTTTTGGAGAAGGGAAATGGCGGTCACAATGTTGTGTGTGTGTGTGTTGTGCTGAGTCAGTGTGGAGGGAGGAGAGCTGTTTGAGAGGATCGTGGATGAGAGCTGTTTTCTGACCGAGGTGGATGCCATGGTGTTTGTCAAGCAGATCTGTGAGGGAGTGCAGTACATGCACCAGATGTACGTCCTCCACCTGGACCTCAAGGTAACCACAACTTTCAATAATGTGAACAGTTTAATTCATTAAATAAACACGCTGACATCACACCGTGTATGTGTGTGTGTGTTTCTGCATTTAGCACAAAGTTGGGTCCTGAATGCTAGTTTTCAGCACAATGTGGGTCACTTGTGGGGTCTTTGTCTAGGGCTCCACAACTTTGGAGATCTGAGGGTCAAGATGGAATATTAAAATGGAGCGCTCTCATTACTACACTGCAAATAATAAATTCTTGACGAAAAATCTTGAAATTGGACCGAAGATCTTGTCTCTTTAATATATGCTTGGAAAAAAAAATGCAAATTTTGATGATAATTTACACTGAAATGGGACGTTTTTTACCGTAGACATTTTGTTTGAACACAGAACTTCCTGAAACAAGAAATGTCAGGTCAAATTTTCCTATTTTACGAACATAATGTTTCTCAATTTAAGAAACAACTACTTTTTTTTTTATTAAAGCCAATGAAAACAAGAACTGACATGCAGAAACTAATCTTCTGTGTAACAAGACTTTCTGTCTTACGAAGTTAAAATTTCTCACCACATAGGCAATTGAATTGATTTAAGTTTTTTTTTATTTTTGCAGTGTATACTTTATAATTAACGCTGAATTTCCAGATTTGGTTATGATTTGAATTTCCTGAATTACATTATTCACCATTTTTCCTGGTTATTGTTCAGCCAGAGAACATTCTGCTAGTGAACCGATGCAGCCATCAAGTAAAGATTATTGACTTTGGACTGGCCCGGAGGTGAGACGTGTGTGTGTGTGTGTGTGGTGAGAGATTCAGCTTGATCTGGATCTTTTTATCAGGTATAAACCTCGGGAGAAGCTGAAGGTTTCCTTCGGAACGCCGGAGTTTT
This sequence comes from Paedocypris micromegethes, assembly GCA_028031935.1. Lineage (NCBI taxonomy): Eukaryota > Metazoa > Chordata > Actinopteri > Cypriniformes > Paedocypris > Paedocypris micromegethes. The sequence continues at coordinate 7,292,377 of CM051495.1, forward strand.
TGGCTCCAGAAGTGGTGAACTTTGACTTTGTCTCCTTCCCGACAGACATGTGGACTCTAGGCGTGGTCACGTACATGCTGTAAATGACATCATATGTTCCGCTCTTCATCAAACATTGCATCACAAAACCACTGTAATAGAGCTACTTTCAAATATATTACGATTTTTATCTATATTCCTATTTGTCTGTCTGTCCGTTCGTCCGTTCATCCATTCATCTCTCTACCTCTCTCTCTGTCTCTATCTATCTATATATCTTTCTATCCTTTTTCTCTTTCTCTCTACACATATATACTATACTATACTATACTATACGTATAATTATTTATAAAAATATATTAATAGGTTTGGATTATCCTGATTTGTTTTTAGTATCCTTTTTGGGCCAAATCATTATCAATTTCATAAAATCAGTTTTGGAAAAGAATAATCAGTATTTGTGACAAGTCTTGAAACAATAATCAGCTAAATAAACTAACAACTAACTATAGAGCTTAAAAAAGTCATTCAATTTTTTTTGCTGTTTGAAAGCTCTTTTAAAATATATATGTATATTTATACAAACACATCATTCTCATATTTGCAAACATTTTGTACAGTAAACGACTGTAAAATCTTAAAGTGTATGTTTTGAAAGAACTGAATCACGGTCTTGTGTTGAAGCCTGAGCGGTCTCTCGCCGTTTCTGGGTGATGATGACAGCCAGACCCTCAACAACGTGCTGATGGGGAACTGGTAGGTGCTGGATGGCTGATGATGGGGAGCACTGGTCTGACTCTAGGATGGATGATGCGCAGGTACTTTGACGAGGACGCGTTTGAGCACGTGTCTGCCGAGGCCAGAGACTTCGTCACCAACCTGCTGATTCGAGAACGAAGGTGAGTGGTTGTTTCAAGCCAAAACATTGTGTAATACACTCTCTTTGTCGTTGAAGTGGTCGGCTGAGTGCAACGCAGTGTCTGAAACACCCCTGGCTCAACAACATCTCCGAGAAGGCCAAGAGCCACAATATCGTGCTGAAGTCACAGGTTCTTCTGAAGAAATACATGGCGAGAAGATTGTGGAAGGTCAGTTATATATTCCTGGCCTTCTGATTTTATTATAAATTGTGTGTGTGTGACTGTGGATGAACAACGTTTCTCTGCTGAAACTCCATCTCTTTCAGGAACGACTATTTAATCTTCCAAGTCTTTAATATATCCGTACATTAACAGTCGTTAATAATATGAATAATATCGTTAATAAATATAATAATAATAATAATAATAATAATAATAATAGTAATAATAATATTAGCTTAGATTTCTAATCGCCTGTCTGGACACTCAAAGACGCTGTACAAAAAAAAAAGACATTTACAGTAGACAGGAAAATTAAAGAAAATTTGAAGTGCATAAGCCAGTTTAAACAAGTGGGTTTTGAGGGCTGCCATGAAAGCGGTAAGTGTATCTGTATTCCTGATGTGAGGGGTTTTTAAATAAATACATTTTTTTTTAGAAATACATTTTGAGTTTAGAATCTGACTGCCCAAGCATTAAAGAAAGCATATTTTTAAGGTATTAGTTAAGTCATTTGTAGCTCTTATTCATGATAACAGGAACTTGTCTTCAGTTCATATGAAATATCTAAACGGTGTGTGTGTGTGTGTGTGTGTGTGTGTGTGTGTGTGTGTGGCTAAAATAAAGCTTTCTATGCATCAAATACCATGACAATATTTTTTCAGACTAATATTTAAATAAATGTTGCAGTTGAGGTCCAGTGGTGGGAAACTGGACTTGTTTTCCAAGAGGTTGCAGGTTCTACAACGTATTGTGGCTACCCACTGCTCCAGATTTGTGTCTGGTGTAACTTCACTTTATGGTTAAATGCAGAGCAGAATTTAGATTCGCCCCCTAGTGGCCATATTGACGAGTATCCACTTGTTACTGTCTTTGACCTTGTCTGTGTGAAAACGTGAAAAAATTATTACGCACATTTGAGCTTTACATTTTTTTTGTTTCTTCCTTTATATTCAGAAAAACTACATAGCCATTGCTGCAGCCAACAGGTTTAAGAAGATTGGAAGTTCAGGTTCTCTGACCTCGATGGGCTTCTGAACGGCTTTGCTTCCTGATCTGCAAATTCTGCTTTGGTTATTCATAAAGCTTCACCCTAAACATTGTTTTTCCTGCTTTAATCTGACGTTTTAATCTGTTATGAAAAATGTAGTAAATAATAATTTTTTTGTATTTGTATTTGTTGTAAAGTTGTATTTGTGTGTGTTTTTTTCATTCAAATCACGATAAATCAGAATCAGATTTAACTTTATTGGCCAAGTTGCAAGTGACAACAAGGAATTGAGTTTGGCCTGACTCCGCCCTTTTCCCCTCTATGCAGAAACTATTATTAGAAAATACGTAGTTGAAATTAAAAAATAATTGACACATCTTTTTACATTACATTACCCATTATAAAAATACAGAATTTACAGTTTATCCTGCTAAAGTTAAAATGCTGGTGATAATAATTTGATGTTAGTTGAGGTCCAGTGGATTGTGGATTTGGGTTTCTGGCTCTTCTAGGTCAGAGTAAGTAAAAGGTGGAGCCGGTGATAGTGACGACCAGTGTTGGGAGTAACGCGTTACAAAAGTAACATATTACACTAATATATTACTTTTTGCTGTAACGCGGTAGGGTAACTTATTACTTTGTGTATTTTCAGTAATATATTACTCGTTACATGCAAGTAACGCTTGCGTTACATCAAATCTTTCACATTCAAGACAATAAATCAAACATTTAATATTTCCTGTTCGCAAATAGACGCGTAAGTCATTCGCTGGTGGAGCGTTGTATTTTGTAACGCGGCACTGAGCTCGAGGTGTGCTCCTATTGGCTCTGAGCTCGAGGTGTGCTGCTATTGGATCCGTCTGGCTTGCGTAACTGCGGCTGCCACGTCACAGGGCGGGTCGCGAACTCGCGGCAAATCCGAAGGTACATTCGCGAGATGGTCTTATGCGCATTATTTCAGTTTTGTAAAAAAAACAAGAACATTGTGGTGAAATGCAACCTCTGTGTAAACGCAAAACAATGGTCGACATAAAAAAGAGCACTAGCGATTAAAAACACCTGGAGCTGCGCCATTAGATCGCTCGACCTGAAGAGAAAGAAAACAGCAACGACACTGTCGTCTACACTTTATGGCCAGAAAGCAGAACAGTATTGTGTGGTAAGTCATTCAAAATGAATAAAACGGCACTGAACTTTACATAGTCATGTTGTGTCTGATATAAAATATACCTGAGTTATTCACAGACTTTGGAGGAAAATCGCCTTATGTCTACCGTACTTTTACCACTTATTAATGTTAATTATTAGTGTTGCCACGCGTCTTTTCCACAGACACCGGGCTTATTTTATAAATTCACGATAATGTACGGTTTTCCATCTTTTTCAAAGGACCATTACACCGGTACGTAGGTTTGCCACCCGTGTTTTAAATTATTTGAGAACGGAAAATGAACTAATATATTGAAACTTTCTATATACTTAAATTATCTGTCAAATAAAAACGTGCCTGCTAATATTGTTCACTAATAGAGACATTATAGTTATTATTAGATATATTGCTGAAGCTGGATTTTCCAACAAAAGAGTTGATATTTAGAACTTCATTTCATATAATTAATTTATTTATTGTGGAAAAAAGTCAGACTAAAATTGATACATATTTAAGTTTTTACATATTTTTACATTTTACATATATATATATATAGTTTAGCACCATTGAAGCATATTAAAGCATGTCCATCAACCTCCGAGAAGCCTGTCTAAAATTTGTCACGCCGGTTTTCCTCTTTTTTTATATATATATGGTCACCCTACAATTATAGACTATGTATTATTGCTTGGACAGGCCACAGTCATTATAGGCTATATAACTATTCCTTCTACTGGATGTAGCAAATTACTGTACAAGTAAAAGGGACGTTATTGTCCGTTACGAGTCACCTAAATATTGTTATTTAGGGACGTTAATTTCGACTTGGTGAAAGTAACTTAAAAGTAATACATAAGTAATGTAATATATTACATTTCTGAGAGAGTAATATTGTAATGTAACTTATTACTTTTTACAAACAGTAATAAGTAATATGTAATGTATTACAATTTTGAAGTAACTTGCACAACACTGGTGACGACGATGGTCAATACAATTAACAGCTTAATTGCATTGAGCTTTTTCTTGTAAAAAGTCATGTTTATCTCATTTGGAGGGAAAGTGATGTAATTTACATGTGAAGATAAGTGACGTCAGTACAACGTGCTACCACATGGCTCTCTGTACAGAGAAGTTTGAAAAACGGAAATGTACTATGTTAATCAACCCATTTCCTGTTTTATTAAACTGCAGTGACTCACTAGAACTAGAAGTCGTTTGTGGTCTTTGACATCAGCTGCAGATATATAGACAAAAAAAGACAGACAGACATAGTAAAATGTTCTATTACCTTTTTAAAAATGCAATTATGTAAATACAAATATTGTACTGTGAGTTTTTCAACAGCAATTTGATTAAGATTTGAGCATTTGTCATCTGGCATTTATCAAACAGCAGTTTTTACTTATTTTAGACACTAAAATTTACTTTTACCAAAGTTTCACATCAAGGCACTTAAAACTCTAAAAAGCCTTTCCCTAATCATGTGTTGGATCAGGCATGTCTAAATTCAAATGTGGCCCTTTTCCAAATTTTCACCGGCAGCAGCCTCTGTTAAGTCAATATAAAGTCAATAATATACGGCCTGACGAATGACGAGAATGTTAAGCAAGAATTATTCTTACCACTAATATGTAGGGAGATCTTTTGAGTGAAACATACAAGTCCTAAGTCCAGGTGTGTAAAACAGTTCAGTTTTATTAAAAAGATATATTATACAGACAACTTACTTTCTGAACCTCTGACGCGTCAAGCATGAGGAGCTGACGTCACTTCCCGTTTCGTTGTGAAACTGCGACACCCAGTGGCAGAGAATGCAGGTGTAAGACACGGAGAAATAAAGTGTTCGGGTACAACCAACCGTCGTGTTATTTTGCAACAACAACAGCATTACAGACAGGAGGTGTAAAGAACACTTTCTGTGTTGTTTCATTATGTTTACTCTCAGCTCGATAGATAGCGCTCGATGTCAGTGGCTAATTGCCGTTATCGCGAGATTATCGCGAGACTCAAGATGGCGGATGTAACATGTTTTACCGTTATTGCAATATTTCATCATATTATAAAGGTTTTTAATTATATAATGACGTCTTGCGCATTAAAAGCACTGAGCAAGAGCTGATACTGCAGGCAAGATCTCAGTATCCCACTTCACATTAGTGTAGGCAAGATATGTGTTTAGTTCTCTGAGGTAATATGCACGGATCACTGTTTTGAATTTAGATGTTTACAGTGAGCATTTAATAAAAGTATGCAATGTTTATAATGAAGGGAGACATGTTTATTCTTCACAAAAGTGTTTTCCCAGACAGACCTTTTCATCATTTGTTGTGGTCTTCAACAATGATTTTGGTAAAAACAAGAAAATGGAAAAATAAATGTGCCAATAAGTATGCATTTGCAATAAAAATGTTTATAAGAGACAATTTGTATTTAAGTTGTATTGTTATTATAAATGTTAATAATATTATTATTATTGTTGTTGTTGCTGTAATAATAATAATAATAATAATAATAATAACAATAATAACAACCAATAATAATAACAACAACAACAACAACAACAACAATCATAATAATAATGTATTGGTTCAAGGAATGCCCGCACACATCTCACCTTACATAATCTGGCCCTCTTTAAAAATGTTTGGACACCCCTGCTTTAGATGTTAATGGAGGGATTGTTCAGGGCGTTAGGCGGAGTGTTTTCGGAGTAACTCTAGGAAAACACCGGCTCTGTGGAACTTTTCTAGCGCAAACATCCCGAAGCAGCGGCTCAGTAGGTCGAACACCTCTACGCAAACAGCGTGTTCGCGTCACAGGGGCGGAGCCACAGGTGTTACAGGGGCGTGTCTGCGCAAACATCCGCGTGCGAGCGAACAGACGCGTCTCACTCTCGCTTTGACTTCAGCGCGGACGGAAGGGCGACATCATCTCGAGGTGAGCGACGGCACTTATTCCTCATCTGGATTCTTTAATTTGATTTTCTTTTGAATGTAAACTATTCTGACATGTTCAAGTCCGTGATTCGTGTAGTTTCTTTTTTAATCTTTAGGCGTGGTAAAGTTGAGCTCGCGGATGAACTAAGTTTCCCGAGTTCAAGGTGCATTTCTCTTGCTTCGATCTTGCTTCTAAAGTTTGTTGGATTTTAACGAAACAACAGTAAAGCCTGTAAAGCTCTTTCCTTGCGAGTACGTCGCTCTTGTTGCGTGAGACGTTGACGCGTTTACCACTAGTGACATTTCTGGAAACGCTTTTTTAATACGATTTAGGGTGTTTAATATCCTTGATGTATTCTGAAAAAATGCGATATTTCAGTGGTTGTTTCATCTCTTCACAGTTTACTCTTGTATGTTTAATGTTTAAACTTTCTCAGGTTACTATGGCAACACGTTTCTCATGGGAAATCCCCTTTCCCCCCAGAAACCACGCCCCCCCCACCGGTCAATCAAACCACGCAGTGACGCGTCTCACTCACGTGCCCGCGTGTTGCCTCGTCAGAATCACTCCTGAACATGAACAATTCCGCTTTTTTCCGAGTGCTCCCAAATGATTGGCCGAAAATATCAGTGTGTTTTCGCACGTGTAACGTCGAAGTGAACGACTTGTCAACTGAATTTCCCCCGAAGAACATTATTATAGTCAAAACGAAAAAGTAATCAATATATTGAATTGAAAGTCCTTTATTCGTCCCCACAAGGGGGAAATTTAGCAGCAGCAGTACATAGAATGTTACAATAGAAAACAGTAGAATTTCAAGAGTATTTTGATTTAAATACAGTTGAAAGAAAATTGCCCAAGTTTTTATTAAGTGATCAATAACCATTTAATTAACAGTAAACTAAAGAATTTGTCTAATTTTCGCTGAATTTGTTTTGTTTATGATTGCAATATTTGTTTGTTATTATGGTTAATTTATTTTATTGTGTAAATCTTGTGCATTGTTTGCTGCCGGTCACCTGAACTTCTCCCTTGCGAGATCAACGAAGGTTTTATTGTATTGTAAAACATTTTTTTTTATAAATATTGGTGAATAATACATTTTTTGCACCATGTTAATGATTAGCCTGGTTTAGATGTGTCAAAACACTAACATACATGTATTTGCCCTTAGTTGTATGAAGAAGTTTTTGTTTTGTTACTATAAATAACTTTCTTTTTCTCAGTTTTCTTGGATTCCACTGCGAAGCACAATGGCCGTAGACGGAGCAGCAAAACTAGTCAAATACTTGCTGGTCTTCTTCAACTTCATCTTCTGGGTGAGTTTTGTCGGTTATTTCACTGTAACTGCTGAAGCATTTCCTTAAAAGAGCGGCGAGGATGTGTTTACCACACTAGTCAGACAGAAATTTCAGGTCTTGTGATGTGCAAGCTTTCCTGACAGTTTGCTGTAGTTTCCTGTTTAGTGATTCATTTCTCGTTTTTTCCCACATTGTTTTGGTGGAAATTCCAAGCCTGGTGATTTTATTGTCTGTAAATTGCCGGTACCAGTCCAAATTGAAGCACTAGTGTGATTAGTTTTGTTTAGATAACATTGGCATTTAGACAACAACTTTATAATCTTCGGGTTGAAAACCTGTCAATTCACTTAACAGTTTAACGCTGAATTTAAATAAATTAAATGATTAGAAGCTAGTAATACAAAAGACCAAATCATCTTTTCATAAGCTACAATTGCAGCTTAAACCAGAAGGATGGACAAAAGAAACTAGTTTGAATGAAACTGAGATAAGAATAATAAACCCATTGTTTTATCTCCCCTATAAAAGGAAGAGAAGTTGCAAAATTAACAAAGCAGAAACTGAACCGTCGCTTTTGACTGTGTGTTTAGATGTGTTATAAAGCATATACTGTATTTACAGACTGTGCCATGTGGTTCTACTAAATAGTTTAATGATCACTTGACAAAAAGTTAGCAAGACAAAAGTAATCAATGGCTAGGCTTGTTAAAACTTGTTAAAACAAAACACCTAATCACAGGTTTAGTAGAATAAGATCTAGAGTTTTTTTAGCCTTAAGATGTGAGTTGAGACGAGGAGCTTTGAGTAAGTGAGCACACATTTGTGGTGGTTTTTAGTTGCGTGCACGTGTTTATTAGTGTAGATCTTGTTCTTGCTTGCTGGATTGTCCTGGTAATCATCTAAAGCTGCTGCTTACGTCATCGCTAACAAAGCAGGATTGTGTTTATTGTGTTTATTTACCTGTGGATTAGCAGGATCTGATGTTTCATCTTCTCGTTTATTAAAATCGAAAAATATACTGCAGATTACTGTTAATTACTTTTTTCTGCCATTTTTTTAGTATTTCTATTAATTACAGCAATAAATATTGGTTTAGGGTTAATGCCAACTCTGGCATTGGCATAATATTGGATCTTATTCTCTTCAATATGCTCATGGCATTCACCCTCAAATCAATAATCTTTTAGGGTTTTAATAATAATCATAGAAATGGTGTATTTATGCAGTGTGTATATACATATTATAGGGCAGGGGTCCTCAATTATAAACTTGAAGGGTCAGTTAGTACAAGTATTAATTATTTACATAGAAATATTCATTCTGTAAATAGCATTCATGTGTAATATCTCATTCATCACTTTCAACTGGAAAAGACTTAGAATCAGGTTTGCGGAGCTAAAGCTCGAGCAGATCTGAGCGTTTCTCACTGACATTGTGTGTTGAAAGAAAGGGAAGGTAAAGTTCAGCCACCGTCATGTGATTGTCGGTCATGTGACACTGTGGGAATGTGACTCGATTGGCAGATAGCAGCGCAGGTATGTCGTCCTGTCCCAGCGCTTATCTTCCTTTCACCCGGCAAGACTCGTCTCCGTATGTTCTTCCTCCAGAGACCTGCTGCCACTTATCCTCCTCAAATATTGACACTGGCGTTGCCTTGTGTGCCCGCCGCTCCGCTGCAGTCGTAAAGATGATGTAGGTTGTTGACTGGCAGGCGTTTGTGTCCACGGAGACGCCCGTCCGTCCTACATTTACACAACAACAAACACACTCGCCATCTGTTGAACTTTGCTCAGCTCCTTCCTTCATTGACAGTATGACAGACCTTTACACAGTAAATTATCTGACGCGCTCCTGCCAGTCTGTTTATTCAAACTTTGTAATGTCGTGATGACGCTAATTCTAAGTGATGCTCGCTTGCTAACTGGCCATATTGTTAAATACGGTGGTTGAATGTCATTATTGCCTTTTTAAAATCTCGAAAATGTTCATTTGGATTCTGTTGGCCAACTTTTTTTAGCACTAATCTTCTCTTCATTTTATCTTGACATCCAACTTCATTGGTGAAGCAACTTGATGTCAACACACAATTGCCAAAACACTGGAATTAGAAATCCAATTAAATTAAAAGAGAAGACACAAAGAACAAACTTGACACAATGATGACGCTAATGCTAAGAGGTGCTCGCTTGCTAACTGACCATATTGTTTAATACGGTGGATGAGTGTCATTATTGGCTTTTTAAAAGCTCAAAAATGTACATTAGGAGTCAGTTGGCCAACTTTTTTTTTTAGCACTAATCTTCTCTTCATTTTATCTTGACATCCATAGGTGAAGCATCTTAACGTCAACACACAATTGCCAAAACACTAGAATTAGAAATCCAATTGAATGAAAAAAGACACAAAGAACAAACGTAACACAAACGAAAAGCCAGTGAGTGACGGCCAACACACGTTTAAGATGGCATGGAAAGGTTGTGTGGTTTTTAAAAAGAGATTTAAAAGCAGGAAGTGAGTTCACCAGCGTCACTAGTCCCACAAGTGAAAAGTCTCGGTCAGCTTCAGCTTCCTCTCTGGTCCAGGCAGATTGACCTAGCGATATTCTGATCGGAGAGAGCGAAGATTAAAATCCTCGAGTGGTTCCGTGAGAGAAACGGTTTTGCTTCGGTCAGTGTCGAGTGAAAGATGTCGGCCTTGACCACTGAAACCATCTGACCTGAGGTTGCTGTCCAGTCTCACACTCGTTTTTTTTGCTCTACATGTCAAATAGCGACTTAAAATAACGCAGTTGAGACTGAACATCGGGGGCATCCCTAAGCTCAAACAGCAAGACCTCTGTTTTTTTGTCATTAAATTGCAATAAAGTTAATCGACGTCAGTCCTTAACTTCTTTAACACACTGTAGGAGCATTTGGAAAATGTAGAGTTGGCATATTTTTAGAGTAATATAAGTTTGGTTGAAATGAAATGCCACGTTGTGCCACTGACAGTTGAAAGTGCTACAACTTGGGCTGCCCACTGCTCCAGTGTAGCTAGTTTGGGTTTGTGGGGTGGTTAAATGTAGCGAATTGTATGAAATGTTAAATGTGTGAAGTACTTGAGTAAACAGACTTGAGTAAATCTTTTGGCTACTTTGTACTTGTACTGAGCTACAAAAATATAAGCACTTTTACTCTCTACTTGACAGCATTTGTGATTGAGTATTTGTACTCTTTACTCCACAACATTTGAATGGACACTTGCCGTTACTCGTAACATTGTGATTGTGCGCGAAGTCTGCATCTTTTTCTACCAAGGTTTATTTCTTTGGTGGATGAGGCGATATCGCCATTTGCAGGATGCTGAAGGTACTGGATGCTGATTATGAGCTAAGCTTATTTGAGCATAAATTCAGTACTAGTAAGATCCTCAAGTTCTTTTTAAATTGTAAACTTTACACGTTTTACTCGAGTCTCCTTGGAATTTGCGACTTGTAATGGAGTAATTTGTACAGTAAGTTATCCATACTTTTACTCAAGTATGGTTTTTCAGTTCTTTACTTAACTCAAATTCCCCAGGAATGTGAGCCAGGCTTTTTTTTGTATGAGAAGAGTCACCACTGTCCTGAAGAAAAGCTTCAGCTCCTGTGATGCTGAAATACCGTTAGTAACAGTGTTATAATTCATTATTCTGAGCAGAAAATGACAACACGGCCTTTCAAAAACCTCTTGTGTTAAACGAGTTTATGTTCAGTCGGAATCCTGAAAAAAGAACAATGTAATAACATCTAATCGTTCATAATCTGGACTGTGTTCCTCTGTGTTCTTTTCTCCGTCTGTAGTTGTGTGGCCTGGCCTTGATCGTCCTGGGCGTCCTGGCTCAGTTTTCTCTGCAGAACACGGCCATGGTCAAAGGATCCTTCAGCGCCGCCCTAGTGTTGATCACGGTGGGGGTCATCATCTTCTTCATCGCTTTCTTCGGATGCTGTGGAGCCTGGAAGGAGAATCAGTGCATGGTCACAATGGTAAGGATGTGAAACCCAGCAAGTTCCGGAACTTCTAAATTGTCTGAACAAGCTGATGGAGATTTTAGTGATGCATTATTTCTCGTTCAGCTCAAAATTGTTCGAAATGTTAGGTAAAGGTGAAACTAATGATGAGTTGAATGGCGACTTGTGAAATCTTACATGATTTTATAATGTGGACAAGATTTCATACTTGTGGACATGATTTTACAATGACTTTATACTATGGAATCGGACTAGTGCCATAAATATCAAACGTAAATTTTGATAAGTAAGAAACGAACCAAAATGCTTCACATTTACGTTTGGCTTCTTTATTTTTCGCTTACAATCTTCACGTATTTCTTTGAAACTTTTTTTTTCCCTTCAGAGTTTTTGTTCCCAATGTCCTTTCGATCCCACAGCAGGCTCTTGTTATTTAGTGCGCACGTATACAGGGTTTCACGTTAAATTCTCGTTAGGACGGAATGATGAGTTTTTATAATAAACGGAACATATTATCATTATTTTTATTAATGGAAATAATAACAACAATAATACATTTTATTTGTAAGACTTGTTTTCTGAACCTTCTCTGCACATAGTTATATTTTATGTGCAGAAACGAAAATGTCTAGTATTTTTTTTTGTCTGCCACCACAACAATCTAGCAAATTTGTGCAAAAAGAACTCTTTAAAAACAGTTTATTGTACACTAATATTAAAACAGTGGCGAATGTAGGCTCGCTGAGCTCCTCCCACACTTTCTGGTCAAGCACCTGTCAGTCACATTCTCACCAACCAATAAGAGTAAGGGCCGCCCCTAAGTGAAATGTGGGTCAGAAATCCAAACAAAACTAAAAATCCAAAGCGAAAAAAAAAAAAGTTTCAAACGAAAAAGTGAAGATTGCAAGAAAAAAAAAAAAAAAACAAATGTAATTGCAAGCGAAAAATAGGAAAACAAACATGAATGTTAAGCATTTTTGTTCGTTTCTACTTGATGTTTTTGTCACTAATCTAATTCCATATTATTCACATATATTTATAACGTGACATTCAGACCTGATACCAAACACTATTGATGATTTACAGCAGATTTTATGATGATGGTTTTAGATGTTTTATATACTTTGTACTCTGAAATAAATGTGATAGAAACATTTAGTCTGTATTATTCTGTAAAAGAGAATTAGTCTGAAAAAGATATTAGTCTGTAAAAGTGTGTTAGTCTGTTTTGTAAAAGAATGTCTGTTATTAGAATCAACCCTGATGCAAACAAGCAATGTTCTGCTTCAGAATTACATACAGGAAGTGACCAGCTACTAAAGCCTCTAATGGCTGTAGTGCTTATTTTTTTCTTAGGTGTGATGGATTGAGGTTTAACACCCTTAAACGTCTTTGCGTCTGGTGTTTGTCACATCTCCACCCTTTGTTTCCGTCTAGTTTGCTTTTCTCCTCACCATCATCATCATCGTTGAAATCGGGACGGCCATCGCTGGATATGTGTTCCGTGGCAAAGTGAGATCTCACACGTCTAGACTGTGTTTCCCAAGACTCGCTTCATCTTTTTATCGTCCCGCAGCTGGACGACGTGCTGACCGAACGCTTTGATGAAATGATCGCCGGATACAACAGCACCGGAGGGGCGGACAAGATGGCGCTGGATGATCTGCAGGCTCAGGTTTGTCTGTGTTTGAGCTCGTGTTAAACTCACATCCTGCTTGACACTCTAGCCGCGGGTATTTTACATTTCCTGCTCTCACACATTCTCTCTCTCACATGCGCACAAAGCAAACACACAGTCACACTGATCCGTCATGTCAACACTATACAGGATTTCGCAATCTTCTTTGGAGACATTTGAGGAAAGAAATGACCATTATTGTTGTAGTCATTTCCATTGGTGCCAAATTTTGTGACATTTTTTTTTGTTTGTTTCATGTACGCAACAAAAAGAAAAGAGATATTTTTGTATCTTTAATTGGAGCGGCGTTGTGTTTGAAGTCGGCTCCGGACTCGTTGACTTAAAACCTATTAAACGATTGTCCATACGTTCGAAAAATTGTGGATAGTTATTTTGTATAAGAAGTTCAAGTTCAAATTCTGAGCATTTGTAAGACGCTTTTCACAGTTTTAATTGTCTCAAAGCGCGCAAAGTCCAATAATTTCAATCGGGCGCCCCCTAGTGTCACAAGAAAAAACATATGGCTCTTACACATTTCACACATTCCACTACATGTTGTACCATGTATAATTTGTATGTGAGAAATAAAATTTGATACACTTCATCCTTTCACTACTCATCTGTGAACTAGGTGTAAAAGCTCAAATTTTCTGCAAGTTTCATTAATTAATATTATTATTATTTCTGTGAATATTAGATAAAACACATCATTACGATAAAATGTTTCGTGCACTTTTGATGACAGTTGTGATAGATTACGGTGGCTGATACAACAAGGCCAAGTCAAGTCAAGTCAACTTCATTTATAAAAGCACTTTTTTTAAAACGGCAGACTGACCAAAGTGCTTAACATTAAAAACAAAACGTGTCACATAATCAAAGCACAGCCACAATAAAATCAACATGTATATATAAATACCTATATTCGCTCATTCTTCAGCAAGATCACTTTGACTATAACACGTGATATAGATATTTTCCTAATATAAAGGCTTGCATGAGATAGTTTGATTAGATCATTATGTGACAAATGTATTTTCTGGAAATTTGCACTTAAATTAGCTTTTTTACAGATAAAGCGTGGCTTTGAGATTAGATAACACAAAATTTCTCAAAAAAAAATCACACACACACACACACACACACACACACACACACACACACACACACACACACAAAATGCAAGCCTCTAAGAACACACTTTAACGATTTAAGAGCTCTGATTTTGGTAGTGAAAATAACTAAAGGTGTTTAAATCTTGGTTTCAGCTGAAGTGCTGCGGAGCAAACTCTTCTGCCGACTGGGCAAACTTCAGCACTGATGGGAAATCTGTGCCCGACTCCTGCTGTATCAAGAACACCACTGGCTGCGGGAAAGGAGCCATGCACAACTCCAGCATCATCTACACCAACGTGAGACTCACTTCTGTTCTTTAGAATGAACTCATGATGACACTGGGAATGTTATTAATAGAATTTGCAGAATTAACTTTTCTCCCGACACCACGGCTTATTAGTGGGCTGCCTACTGCTCCGGGTTTGTGTGTGTTTGTCATTTTATTGGATGGGCAATGCATAGCACAATGCAAACTCATTTTAGTCAAATGTGACATGGCAATGTTTTTTGCAGAATAAAATGTAGAATCGTGCTAATGTTTTTCAATACACCTTTATTATTATTAGTATTTTTTTGGAAGCCTTTGTGAAAGCATGAGAATAGAATGTTTTTGTGTGAACTTTAAAAAGATTGTTCAGCATGAGAAGCACGAAAGAGGTTTGATGACTTGATGAAAGTTTGAAGCCAAAAACAATCGTTTGGAACTAGAACCGATTACTAAACCGCTTCAGCTAAGAACGGCGCATACACACTAAATCTGCTTGTTTATAATAAAAAATAAAAATGCGTCGCCTGTGGTTTTTCCAGGTCAGGAGCGCACGGCAAAGGAGCCATTTTTGTAGTTTTTTCACACTAAGAAAATCCCAGCTCACACCGCAAGCTGTATTATCGCACAGCGTTTGTTCTAAGTCAGAGTTTTAAACGGTATTATAAACTCACTAATGTTGAAAACACATTATTTATTAAACTCTGACAATTTTTCAAGTCATCTTCAGCCCAACGTCTTATTTTCAAAGCACGACAAGACTTTTATATAATTCTGCATTTTGCTTGTTTAAGAAACTCGACTTTTATTCTCAAAACTGAGTTATAATAAACTTGGAATTGTCACGTTTTGTCCCAGAATTGCGAAAAATAAAGGGAATATTTAGAGCTACTACTTTTTGCACTGATATTCAAGTTGATCAGAATATAAAATCAGACATAAAATCAACTCTGCGTTAGTCTTGAACTAAGAAAAGCGCTATATAAATATTCTTTATATAGCATTTTTATCCCAGAATTCTTGTACTTTTTATCCATGAAAGTTGTTTTTCACAATGGAATTGTGGGATTAGAGACAGACTTCTGACTTGGTGTGTGTGTGTGCAGGGATGTCAACCCGCAGTGGACGATCTGCTGAAGAAAAGCATCTTGTGGATCGCCGTGGGAGCGCTGGTCATCGCCTTTGTTCAGGTCAGACACTAAACCTCCTCAATCGCACTTACACACACTTGCTTGACCATTAAAACATATTCCGTCTTGTAGATCACGGGCATCGTGCTGTCGTGCGTCCTGAGGCGAGCGATTCGCAGCGGCTACGAGGTCATGTGATCAGGACATCCCCGCACTTCCTGTCAAGTTTGAGCGACGTGCTCTTGTGTTTCTAGAAAGTTCTGTATAAATGCAATTCATCATTACACTGTTCAGCACAGCCTCAATGTTCAATCACTCCGTTTGCTTTTACCATCTTATCTTTCAGTTCTTTGGGTTAAAAGGGGGAAAAACGTGTTCATTTTATACATTAATAAACATAAATAACACAGTCTTGGAAACGTCTGGTGGTTTTATTCATTTTCACAGTCTCCGTTTTATCAACAGTAGGTGAGTTTTCAGATTCAACAAAGGCTCAGTGAAAACACACAAACAGAATAAGAACGATAGAAAAGAACGACGTCTTTAGAGAAAAGAATAGAAAGGAAAGGCCGCTGTGTAAGGCTGAAAAATAAAGTGACCAAACGACACGAACAAGGTGCACAATGGTGTGTCAAGAGCTTAAAAACGAAAAATAAACCTAATATACTAGAGAAGTTTTACATGTAAACGCACTTCCAGTTGTGTGGCATGTTCCATTTTCACATTTCTCGCTTCTCAAACGCATGAATACTAAACATCTGTGCTAATAACATTAGCAACATGTGACATGCTCAAACGAGAAAGAAACACAAAAATTGCCTTTGGCACATGATCCAACAAATTAAAAAAAACTTATTGTTTTACTTTAAACTTGTGTGTGGTTCTGTATTCATGTATATATTCACACATGTATGAATATTCATATATAAAGAGAGTCTCTGAATTCAATTTTTGGTTTCATTTCAATCCACCCATTCCAAACCTTAAACATCAAACCTTTCTAAAAGTGTTTTGAGCAAAGGCAAAGCCAAAACGCTGAAGAACTAAACACAGAATTGCTTAGACTCCATATCTTGAGCTGGTTGGTTTCGTCAGATGATCAGGACTTTGTGTAGTTGATGGTGAACAGTACCATTCCGTGCAGATAGAGGGAGCTTTCAGACTCTAGGACGAAGACAACAGGTTACCCTGACATCACCACAACACTTTTAAATACCGTGATTACGCGAATATAAGCACCCCCTGATTTTTCAGGCACAAAATAAAAATTACAAAGGAAAAAAAATGTACATTTCTGGTTAAATTGTGATAATTTTCTCTTAACAAGTGTATTTTTTTCTTGATTTAACAAACCTAACTTGTGACTCGTGTCACTCCAATGTCGTTTGAGTGCCATGAAAGGTGCCATAAAATTATAAATGTAATGAATTATTATTATTTATGATGATGATGATGATGACGGATTATTATTATTATTAATGGTTTTAATACTCTATTCTAGTCTTTAAAACTCCCAACTCTCATAATCCTCCATTGAGGCCTCCTTGTAAATATCAGAGCAGTATTGTTTTGCTGTGTAGTAGACAGTATAAGTATGTCTATTCAAATATTAATGACTGTATTTAGTTTAATTTTACTTCTTCCAGCGTTATTTTGTCTCTGTTAAGTGTCGCAGTGTGTCTAATGTTTCTTTATTTCTGTTATTGAGCCAATAAAAGCTTATACTATATGCACGTCTTACTACGCATTATTTAAAGACACACACTGCATAGAGACATGTTTCAGTTTATTCGTTATTCGTTATATAATATATATATTTTCCAGTTGTTATATTTTTTATTTTTACGCGCATATTTTAAATTGGCGACTATATGCACGAAAATTTGAAACAAAAGGGGTGCTTATATTCACGTAAATACAGTAATAGATGCATTATTGACAATATTGATCATCCTTCAAACGAAAATAAAATCATTAAACAAAACATAACCATGTTAAATGCTATTAATGGTCACTGGGGTTCCCCAAAGTCCCAAAACCTAGTGGTCAAAGATGGACATTTTTTAATTTAAAAGGTTGCAGGATATTTTAGATTATTTAATGCATGTTTTATTTAGCTTAATCCTGAAATCTGTCCTTTGCTTTGTTTTTATTATTTGTATTTTTTTATTTTTAATTTCAAATGATATATAGCGTATATCCACAACACTCACACGCACATAAAGGGTTATACACATTTTTATATATTATATACATGTATATATGCATTTATACAATCTATCAATATACTATAAACTTATACTTTCAATACACATTTATAAAAAAAGTATTTATATATAAATCAAATTTTTACATTTCCACAAATGCGCTTTGAGACACTTGTAACTGAAAAGAGCCTTACAAATTCACTGAACTTGAGCTATTTATACATTCTGTTCTGTTGTATCACTATTATACAACATATTCTGTTTGATCAACAACTGAGAAATCAGATTTACTCGATGTTTCCAATTCACAATCTTTCCTCAATAACAATTTTTTTACTCAATGCCAATTATGCCACATACAGTTTATAGTGAACATGTTGATTTTAAAGCCAAAAGAAGCATCAAATGTAACATTTTTATCAGTGTAGTGATGTGTTGTGTTCAGTGACATAAATTTCGCCGCGTCAAGCATTGACCTTTGGCATCAGCATTTTTACTACGACGGTAACGTGAGCTCGGCTTCAGGCTCGTGTTTAGCAAACCATCAGAAACATTCTGTACATCCCAGAAACGTCCCCAGATACTACACATGCTCCAACAGAGTGAACGTTCTATTTTCAACGTGGCCTTGATTTCACGGCCAACATACCGTTCAGATGTGTAGAGAACTGCAGCCACTGGGAGAGCCAGTCCCGGCACTGACCCACACTCAGACTCTCGGGGTTCAAGCCGCGCACAAAACAGGCCTGAGACACAGAAAGTCAAGATGAGAAAACTCAAAAGTGTGCTCTGAGAGTGACCTCTGACCTCTTTCAGCTCGGCATCGTTTAGCTGATACAGCCCCAGGCGGACAATGGCCCGGTCCAGGTGCATGAGTTCTAAGGCGTGGTTATTCAGACGCCAGCCCACCCAGAAGCGCGGGAGCCGGGGCGTTAAGAACAGTAGCGGGCAAAGATGGCGCTGGAAACAGAGTGTGGAGTCAGTGCAGATGAAAAGAGTTTTTGTGAAACATGTTTTGTGAAACAATCATATAGAAAGGCTGCCTATTTTAGTGCTCGGAACCGAATCACACCTGCACCTCCTAAAACTGTCAAAATCTTTAATGATGGTACTTCAAGTTTTTCTAATAGCTGTGTTTTTTCTGTGTTTCACTCCTCTCCTGAGCGCAGAGTGCTGTACTACCGGAATCTCCTAGGAGCTTCGGGTTCTTCTTTTCTATGATGCTTCCTGGACCTCTGTAGACCTGATGACGCCGTTTACGTGGAGAAATGGAGCCGTACTGGGGAGGGAAACATCTATCCGGAATCATCATCAAAATAGCGCGGAACAACCAACGCATTGATTTTGTAATGCTAGAATGCCAGAGGAGACTGCCGCCAGTGAGCCGGGTCCTCCCCAGGGTCTTTTCTCCTCGTTAGAGAGGTTTTTTGAAAGGAAAGTGAGGTGACGGCAACTGTTTACCTGGCCACTGTCGCATATGTGCTTGCTCACTGGTCTTTGTCTTGTCATAGTTATAATCATAGCCATTTACTTAAAGCTTGTTATTCATTTGATCGTCTGGTTGTTGGTGTTGAGACATTTAAAACTGTGAAAAGCGCCTTACAAATGCTCAGAACTTCTGAAAACCGTGAAAAGATGAGTGAGCTTGGTCAATATCGCCACTAAGGACCATGTCAACGTGTGCTTTGAATTTAACCATACAGTGAAGTGACACACGCAAACCCGGAGCAGTGGGCCGGGTCGAATAAACATAAAATGATGATACAAAAAGTCTGTGTCCAGGATGAGTTGGATCTTTGATGGTGTTGCTAGCTCGCTTCTGTAGGCGGATAGCATAGACCATGATGAAATTCAAGAGTTTGGTTCCTCTGAGCAGTTTTAACAATCGGTTTTCTGCAGTGCTGGAGTACTACATGGTGATGCAGTAACTACATGGTGATGCAGTAACTGAGGATGCTCTCTATTGTACTCCTGTAGAAATTTGTATATACTAAATTATATATAAATACAAAAATATATAAAAAAGATGTATATACTTTTTCTTTGATGCTGCTTGTGTTTTTCTGTAACAAGGAAATTTCCCCACTGTGGGACAAATAAAGGACTTTCGTATCTTATTTTATCTTATCTTAGGTGGGATGTGTTGATGGTCCACTTTTGTTACGTGCAGACTCAGGAATTTGATGTTGTTCACTCTCTCTAACCTCCTCGTCATTTATGTAAAGAAGGAGATGGTGTTGTTCTCCTGACTCTTCTGTAGTCTATAACAATCTCTTTTGTCTTGGCATTGTTCAGAACCAAATCGTTGTTCACACACCGTTCGATTAGGTGTTGGACATCCTCTCTATACTGAGACTCATTGTTGTCTGATGTCCTCCCCACTATTGTGGTGTCATCAGCAAACTTCATTGTGGTGTTTGAGGAGGAGTGAATGGGTTTGCAATCGTGTGTAAATAATTGAGATGTAAATATTTTTTATTTCCGTACACTGTGTTCACTGGTTCCCTTTATTTTGACATTGTTCTTAGTGGCTGTTCCGGCAATTGAATTTCCCCACTGTGGGATCAATAAAGATTATTCATTCATTCATTCATTCATTCATCATTCAAGAGTGAAAAGAGCTGGGCTCAGAACGCAGCCCTGTGGTGCTCCTGTGTTTATGCTGATGACAGATAATGTATGGTTGCCTACCCTGACATTCTGTGGTCTGTCAGTGAGGTATTTCAAAATCCATGAGCAAAGTGTGGTGGCTAGTCCCAGGTCATTTAGACACGCCCACCGGACTACCACACCTGGGTGGGAGGTCTGACTCGACAATCACTGGACCTCAATCGCGCACTGCCACTGATTTTGTTTTTATTTTTTTACTAAATTAAATATTAAACTGGAAAAATCAGAACCTCACCATCTGGTCGGCTTCCATTCTCTTGATTCCTAATGGATACCCAGCAAACAAGGTTCGGACCGCGTGGACATCGGACACCACGGGATGAGCACCACTCTGGATCTGCACACAGAAAAGAAAAAAGCTCAACTATTTTGAATATATTTAGAGTATTCTAAAACGGTAGATAAAATGTGATGAAAACATCAATTTAAAGTGATTTAAATTTACCCATCAGTACTGCGGTTTCAAACAGAAGAAAAATAAAGCGAAAATATAGCAATATACAGCTAACATTATTTTTCATTCCATTTATTTAAAATATTACTGTTTGACAACCTGATTTTAAGGGTTTAATATTTCTTGTAATTCTCATTTTATCCAGAATCGTGCAGCTCTATATTCTATTCTATTCTATTCTATGATTAATGATAACGCATTGATAATACAATGTCTCATAAAACGACAACACTTTGCAGGTTGTTTTTGGATAAAACAATATCAGGACAAGACATTGAAATTGATATTTTAAAACACTTTGCCTTGTTAAAATTTAACCAACCAAAAACCTTAGAAGTGGCAATGATAGATTTTTAATGATACTGTTAATACACATAACAATAGGAACTTGTTCCTACATTCTGATTTCTCATGATTAAAAAATAACTTGGTAAATGGTCAATTTTCCACATTCAAGGTATATTTTATCAATTTCACTGCACAACAGTCTGGACACTGCACAACTGCACAACAGTTACTATCTGGAAAAATACAGTAGTTAATTTGATCAATATTTTCTGTTGACTTGCTCACTTAGTCTTTGTGATCGTCATAATCATTGTTTCATTATATTCATTGTTCTGTTCTGAGACTACAAATAGTGATCTATAAAAAAAAAAAAACTTAACACAGTTGACAATTGTTAACTGGGACATTTGCCCCAATAAAGCGGCACAGATTTGCGTTATGATATATGATTTGGACTTTAGATTTCAAATTTATAATCAAGATATATAAAAATTACACCTTTATACTCAGTAAAATATTTTTTAGCATGCTGAGCAAATACTAAGGAGCAAAAGGAGCCTTGACCTTACTGCAGAGCTCCAGGAGACGAGACTTGAGTCTGCCGTCCAGCAGCGAGGTGGAGGTCCGTTCCATTCCTCGGACAACGGGCCAGTGGTGTTGTGACCTCTGAGAGTGATACACGACCTGGAAGTCCCGCAGCTGCTGGGCGCTCCAGAAGTGGCGGATCAGGAGCTGCCGTGGATACCGGTACCTGTGGACCAGCATCATCACCATCACTTCATCTCACTTTCAATGTAGAAATTAGGGGTGGGCGGTATGAGTTGAAATTCATATCACGGTATTTTATAGTGTCCAGACGGTATCGGTATTATTTTTAAAGTAAGAAATTAGACGCAGGGGGCAAATCTGCCATTTTCAATAATGTATAGCCCAGGCCTTTATTATAATAAAAAGAGAGACAGTGAGAGAATGAGAGCCAATGAGAGAGAGACAGAAAAAAACAGTGAGTGAGAGAGAGAGAGAGAGAGAGAGAGAGAGAGAGACAACGAGAGTGAGAGAGACAAAGAGAGAGAGAGAGAGAGAGAGAGAGAGAGAGAAGAGAGAGAGAGAGAGACCGTGGGAGAGAGAAACAACAAGAGAGAGAGAGATGGAGAGAGAATGAGAAAGAGAGAGACAGTGTGAGAGAGAGACAGTTAAAGAGACAGAAAGAGAGTCACAGAGAGACCTAGAGAGAGCGAGAGAGAGAGTGAGACAGTGGGTGAGAAAGAGACAGTGAGACACACACACACAGAACACTTTCACGCTTCTTTACGGCCCTCACTAACTAAAACAGCCGCTCTTAAAGGCACATTACATTGACATCACATCTGCACGCACTTACAGTTCTTATGCGTATGAAAAAATTAAATTCATGAATGCAACTGTATTCACGGTATTGCAAAATCCATATCCTGGCACAACTCAATGTCGGTTTTCACGTTCATACCGTTTTACCGCCCACTCCTAATAGCAATATAGTCAGACTCAACACACACATGAGGAAAAAAACCAGGTAGTTGGCAAATGGTGGAATGGATAAGAGCACTAAGGGAATGGCCTTGATCACATCCCTGCGAACCTGCAACACACAGTGGTGGCGTCATTAGTCCATCAGATATCTCCAGTCTCACACTTTGGATCGCACCTGTCGGAGCTTCTCCATCTCACGGTAAGGCAAATCCCGCTGGTCAAGGTTGTTGGTGATCATGCGCATCTTTATTCTCCTCAACTCCAGTCCGTCTTTAAAGAGCAGCCGGAACCCTGCGCAGGGTTTTTGAAGAGCAGTGATGATTTCACACACTAGCACGTCTCGCCAGTTTTTCTCGCAAATATAAGCACCCCACGGACATAAGCATTCCCCTGTTTTTTTTTTTTTTTACTTTTTGTTTTATATATGTTTTGTTTAATATAATATTCCATCGTTTAATATAATATACACATACGCTGCTGCGTACAGATGTGTTTCTGTTATTTTGTGATTATTCCTGACTTGAAATATGAAAATTAATGGGGGCTTATATTAATGTGCATATTTGAAATCGACGATTATAAGGACCCCCCAAGTTTTTGAACGTCAGAAATTCAAAGAAGAAAAAAAAAAAACGGGGTGCTAATATTCGCGTAAAAGCGGTAGATAAAATTTAGTAATTGTTTGCCATCCTGCCGAATTTGTCATTTTACTGTTTATAAATTGCAGGAAAATAAATCTAAAAGTTCAATATTTAAAATTTCAAATTATGAAGATAATTTCCGTGATCATTTCCGTGTTAAGGACTAAAGATGTTGCGTAGATGCTGTCATTACATCTCAAAATAAAAAGAGCCAAAAAAAGTCTGAAATATAATAATCAGAAAAATAATTTGTTTTATACACTGTGTAAAATACTGGATGACAAAAGGCCATAATTTAATGATGAGCAGCATCTCCATCAAGCCAAACAATAGAACAGTAGCAGGTTCCAGGAAGTAACTGTGTGAATCCTAAAATTGTGATATGTTGGAGGACGTGAGCAGTAAATATGATTCTAGGTTTACCTGTCATGAAGACATTATAGAGGTTGTAGAAGCGAGGGAAGCGCCGCTGCAGGAAGCGCTCGTACCTCTGATTGGTCCATTTCAGCTTAGACACGATGACTTGGCCAATACCGAGCTTAGCTTGTGAAGAAGAGAAGTTTCTAGAAGACCACAGACTAACAATAGAATAGAATTACATTTTTGTCATTATGGGATCTTTGCCTATTCAAATTCTGATCTGCATTTAAATGTAAATTACATTTCAAAAACTGGTGGAAACCTGGTAGAAACTTTCTTATAAACGAAAGACTTCAATTTATATTTGTATTCAATTTATAGTCTACTTTAAATGTTACATAGAACTTTAAAACATATACGTAAATACTGTAGGCCTGCATACAGATTAGATTTAGAATTAAAGAGGCTAAGACGAGTGTTGGGTAAGTTACTTTAAAAAAGTAATGAAATACTAATTACTTATTACTTTACCATTTTGTAATTAAATTACTTTTCTAATTACTGTGTCTGAAAAGTAACGTAATTACCCAATGAGTAACATAACCAATTACTTTTTAAAATTCCTATAACCTTCAAAAAAAAGTTACCTTCTTTTAGGTAAGAAACTAAATTTCCGAAAAACAAAATACATTCTGCGACAATAAATGTGGCTAAAAGATTCAGACTAGATTCTGCAAGACGCAGCGTCTTTACCACAAAGTCACCTGCAATCGTACGTTAAGCTTCAGACACGTTCAGACTCTTTCTGCTGTTGTTAAATCAAGTTAAATCAAGTTCAGACGCTCAGCTGGAGTTATTCCGGTGTTCATCATCTTCCGTGTCGTCTGTGTTTAGCTGCCGTTTCAGCGCTTCAGCTCTGATACACTATTACCAGCGGCAGACAGTGATTTCTCCGCAGAAAGTATCTCACAAATGACTGTAATGTTCATATCCGCGTGTTTCACAACAGCGAAGTGACACGTATTGTCTTTACGGAAAACAGTCACTAGCTGCTGCAGCCGAGTCACACCGAGTCCGCCCGAACATCCGAGCCGAACGTCTCCGCCACTTTAAACACGACCGTCACAAACTGTCGCGAATCACGTGCACCAGCCATAAAGCTATTTTAAAGCGGAAAATTAAACTTTTACAAAAAGAAGATAAATTTTAAAAATAAACAATGAGATTCAGCGAATTTAATTATTTTACATTGTAACGCAAGTACATTGAAAGTAACTGTAATTAAATTACTTAAAAATGAACAGTAATTCGTTACTTTACTTTTTCAGTGAAAAAGTAATTTAATTACAGTAACGCGTTACACCCAACACTGGCTAAGACACATGTCACAACATGAATTTCCGATGTATGCATTTGATAATCAGTGGAGCAAAGAAAGAAAACACATTTACAACATTTTTTTACTTCTTTTTTCTAGAAATTGTGCCAGTATATTTATTTTGGCTCTTTATTTTCCTGATATTCCTCATTTCGACACATTTTCATGTTCCAGTCTTTTTTCCCGTTTTTTTATTATTACAAAAAGCAAAAAAAAAGGCCCTAACATTGTTGCAGTTTTTTTTTGCAGTATTGACACTTTTTTAATACTCATATCGAAGTTGAAATTTCTAGTATCGTAACAGCTTATTAACTAAATTCAGTAATTCTGTTTAATGTTTAGCATACAGAAAATACTACGGTATTCAGTTGAGTGTAAAATTTATATGTTTGAAATCAACTGAACTTGATATTTTTAACTTCTGATAGTGTATGCCACTTACACCAGAAATTTCATTCCAATAAGACGGCAAATATTGCTGCATCCAACTATTTGAAGATTTCACACTCCGAAAAAGCCAGAAACACACAATTGCATCTGAGTATTAGGTACAGCTAAGATTGATTCATTCTGCATGTTTTATACAAGTATGAAGAAATCTTTTTATACAGAAAAAAAAATAATCTTTTGTGTTTCTGACAGTTTCAACATAAACCTGTTTCCATGCAACCCTGGAAGTGACACACAAACCCGGAGCAGTGGGCAGTCTAAGGCTCTAAAGGCTTTTAACTCTCTTGTGTGATACCCAGTTGTGTGACACACATTGGACCGGGATTCGAATCTGGTGGCAGGTCCAACTCCAAACCGCTGGACCACAGCTGCCCCGGAACAGATGTTCTTTTATTTGATTAATCGAGTACAACGTCACGTGTATTCTTGCTCTTTCCCTCGGACGGGGGAACACGGGACATATCAGAACACATCCCGGAACACAGACGTTAATAACCGCTGGTTCTACGCACTGGATCCACTGGGTGCGGTGGTACACCCTACAAACGCTGCCCAACAGAGCGCTTAAAATTCCATGACTTCTTTGGAATATTAAAGAAACGTACCTTGACTTTGTGCAGGTTAACCTCGGCATGCGGGTGTTTGATGTGAGCGGTCGTTTTCCGTGCAGTAAGATCAGTGACACCGCTCGACAGACCCTCGCGCAGGGCAGCGCCATCTTGAACAGAACAGCTGACAGCTCCGCGTGGGCGTGTCCTCGCCACCTGCTGACGTATACGTAGGGAGAGCGCGCGTTTACGATCCCACGACGCGGGAGAATACGTTCTTCTCCTGCAGATGTGCAAAACCAACTAAAAAACGAGTGTAACTCACTCGTCCAAAATGTTGTGAAAAACATGTCTAATTAAGCTTATGCAGAATATTAGATGCTGAAAGTTTGCATTGTATGTAGACCATAACGTGCTTTTGAACGTGTTCATCTGTGAATGTATCTGTTAAGTAAATCAATCAATCTATCAATCTATCTATCTATCTATCTATCTATCTATCTATCTATCTATCTATCTATCTATCTATCTATCTATCTATCTATCTATCTATCTATCTATCTATCAGGCTTTCTCAGCATCGAGGACATACTATATGATTTAATGGCATGAAAAATGTCTAATTTTGTTTATAAAGTGCTTTTTACTGTCTCAGACAGACGGCCCCAAAGCAGCTGTACCACATGAATAGAAGACATTCGCTTACTGGTATTTTAACCAATCACCATGACACTGACTCAGCAACAGTTGCTAGGAAAACCAAACTCTCTGGGGGAGGCAGAGCGTAAAGCTATCGGTTGCACAATTTAGAAAAAGGAGAAAATAGGGAAAATTAGAAAAATAAAAGGTATTTAACAGCCTTCTCTGTATTCATGTCATCAATAAAGAACGATAAATAAAGTGTTCCACATGCAGACAAGAAATTGTTTTAATATTTAAATATATATTTTTAAAATTTTAAAATCATTTTAAAAAGAGTTTTTAACATATACATGCATTTGTTGTTTAAAAACTGTAAATGAATATATGAACAATAACTATATTTCCATCTATTTAAATGTATTCAAATAAATATTAGAAATAGAGTACACTTTATATGTAAAATATATTAAAAAGGGGTTAGTGTAATATTAGGGTATATATAAATGCACACATTTTTATGTGAAAAAATTATTTAAATGGCTTTTAAATGTTTTCCCAATTATTTCATATAAACGCATTTAATGTTGCGTCAAATTTTAGTTTCAGTTTTTAAGTGGCGTTGTAATATTTTAAGCTATTTCAGCTCATTGTGATTTGACATTTAGAATATGTATTCTCACAGTGATGGTGGGTATTACTCTGTTATTATATTTGGAACTTTTACGAGAGGCTCAAGTAATAAGGCCAAATCAAATTCCTTGTTTGTCCTGTACAAACCTCATTCTGATTTTACTGTTAACAACTATAGAGACATTGAAGCTGATATGGTCTTTTTTTATCGATTGTTCTCGTGAGTAATCTGACAGACACATTCTGACCTATCTGAAGAACAGATTACAGTTTTTCTCAGTCGCTTTAGTACAATTCTCAGATCAGAATTGAAGTTTGCAAATCTGTGTTTGCATTTCTCAGACCAATTGTACAAACAGCAAAACACTATGGATTTCTTGCAAAAGCCTGTCACTTGGTCAAAATCTTTAGTTCATCTCTCAAAACTAAGTCTTTATGTCATTGAACATGTCAGTGCTATCAGAATGTCAAGTCCTTGTGTCATTGTCTATGAACAAGACAGTCAAATTACTTTGTCATGTTGTCAATATAACCGTGTACTTTAGAGGGAGGTTCTGATGTAAACTTTGTAAAGTTTTGATGACAATCATTGTGAAATGTAAGTTACACCTTTTTGTTTGATTGCAAGAGGCTGGAAAAGA
The DNA here is from genome assembly GCA_028031935.1 of Paedocypris micromegethes. Classification (NCBI taxonomy): domain Eukaryota; kingdom Metazoa; phylum Chordata; class Actinopteri; order Cypriniformes; genus Paedocypris; species Paedocypris micromegethes. The sequence continues at coordinate 7,320,412 of CM051495.1, forward strand.
TTTCGCATTTATACTTTTATTGTTTATATTGTAAATTGTTGACAGACCATGTCATACCAACATGGAAAAAACCCACTGCAAACAGTAACACAAAGGGAAAAAAAAAAACGAGACAACATTCTGTACAACAGTACAGTAGGAATTGGTGTGGTCTTCCTACACCTCTTGTCGCTCCTGTATGTTATGCCACAAATTCTCATCCACATCACATCAAGTCACCTGAGAGTAATTTATCAATTCAGGCCAGAAAAACAAACATATTTTGGAGATGTATAGAAATATGTTTGTCACATTATGACAACTTGATCAACCATTTTGCAGTTAATGACTTATACGATGAACTAATGACTCGGTGTTTTGAGGAGTAAGACTATTGCACAGTGAACTATATAATACATTTTGATCAACATGACATAAACGACTGATAATGTAGCAAAGAGCAGAGAATTGTACATAATCATTTGAATGATGTACCAAAGCAATTGCAACTTGCTCAAAGAAGTGAGAAACTGCTTATGATATGATGTGCACAAGTGACATCATGATGTGAAGATAGAACAAATAGTTTTGCAAACTTCAATTCTGATCTGAGAATTGTACTAAAGCGAATGAGAAAAACTGTAACACAGATTAAATGTTGTGCAGTTGTGATCCATTGGGAATCTGGAGGTTCTAATCTAAGGATAAGGATAAGGAAGTGAGGTGACGGCAATATGGCCACTAGGGACCATACTGAATTTGTGCTCTGCATTTAACCCATCCGTGAAAGTGAACACACACAAACCCGGAGCAGTGGGCAGCCTTAAGCCGGGGGGCATGTGGAGTTCAGTGTCTTGCCCAAGGACACTTAGTTGCAGAACCCGTAGTAGGGGGGATTCGAACCTGCAACCTTTCGGACACGAGTCCATGTCCCCTACCACAAATCTGGAGAAGGTTCTAGAAGATTGAATAATTTCACATCTCAGTACACTCTGTTTCCATAAAAAACTTGTAAAATATATAGTAATACATCTAGGCAATAATTTTTTTCAGCCCTCAGTGATGAAATTTTAGTAAACTAGAGCCTATTTCAATATATGGCTTCATAACCATACTACGGATATTTTCCAGAATTTCTGCTGCTTTTCACTGTCCGGAAACAGCAAAAATCTTAGTTAAGATGATGGTTGCAATGGACAAAGTCTCTAAAAATACATACCGTATCTGGGATGTAAAAACTCTGGTGTTCGTGTAGGCAACAAACTGGACAGGTCAGCTGACACTATAGATTTTTTAAGTAAAGACAGAGCTGGTTGAATTTCAGATCTTACTGCATCTGCAACACCGTTCTTCATGTCATTTTATGCTGTGGTGACAACAAACTTGCCAACAAACTTGTCAATGCAAATACAATCTAATTCTAAACACTAAATAAATAACCTAACTACGTATATTTGACAGTCAAATAATTAGTCGAATAACCATGTATATTCATCCACAGTTTTAACCCCCAGGTGCAGTTTGCTACGCATATATTGTTTTATATTACTGAAAGATTGTAATTTTTCTTGGAGGCTTCAGAAAAGTTTAAGTCAGTCAGGTCATCTTGATAAATCACAAGTTTAATCTTGGCAGAAGTGGTGCAGGTCTCTGTCGAAGGCAGTTGTTCAGAAACTGGATCCAGGAGCTATGCAAAGGCTGACACAGCGTTAGAGGTTTAATACGTGTTTATTTTGCTGTTCAATCTATTACTTAATACAACAGTCAGGAAATGCGGATCTTTTATACCATAAATGACGTCATATATCGTGTGACTATCGGCAGGATGCGAGATTTGTCAGAGGACGTAAGTACGAGGTATTAATCAAAACATAGATAGTCGTTGGCATGGTGATACAAAAATGACACATAACAGGTCAAGAGTGAGTGTGTGAATGTGTTTGTCTGTGTGTCCCACTCTGCGAATGGTTGGCCACCAATCCAGAGTGTGTACCCCGCCTCCAGCCCTAAGACGCTGAGATAGGCGCCAGCTCCCCGCGACCCTGTAAAGGATGAGGCGGTAGAAGATGACTGACTGACTGAGGTCTCAACATGAAGAGAATGAGAATTACATTATAAAACACTAATTATACGTTTTATAGCATAAATATTATCTTTGGTCATAAATTAATACAAGTTCTGAGTTCAAGTTCTGAGTTATTTTTAAGGAAATTTTCACAGTTTTAACTGTCTCACACTATGTAAATCTGTAAAAGAATTATCACTTTTTATTCATTTGATTGTCTTGTTATTGGTGTTAAGTAAATTGCTATGATTAGAACATTAAAGTATTAATATAAATAATATAAATTGTAACTGCTGCTTTAGTTAAAAATGTTTTGTTTATAATAATTCGCTTATATTGACATCTGGTTTTGTTGATGTTATTTTGGGTTTTGTATCACAATTTAATTTAAGGTTCATTTGAATATATTGTGTAAATATGGTTTACGTCATCTAATTTGAATGGAAATGCCGTTCGATGTTTGGTGAACGTTAATGGCGTCGCGACACTGAAGAAAGAAGACAATAAACGCCTGTTTATGAAAAAGAACCGACCTGTTGCTGTGAGAGGAGTTACATAAATAATCAAACAAATGTCAGGATTTCTTAGTTGAAAAGTTTAACTCTTTGACATAGATTTAGTTCCAAGCTCAGCCTGCCCTTGGTCTGATAAGCCATGTGCCGGTTACTGTAATTTGAATTTACGTAAGGATCAAATTATCCTGTATGAAAATCTTCAAGTTCTCAGCATTTGTAAGTTCTCAGCATTTGTAAGGCGCTTTCACAGTTTTTTTCACCGCACATACGCAGAGAAGAATAAGTCAAAACAACTTCTAGATACCACGTAGCCACGTACGCGAACATCAAAAACAAGTCAAAGGCCTTTAATCACACAGATAGAGAGGCGTCTGGCTGTGCTGCGTTTTATATAAGATTCATATATTTAGTTATAAGACTTAATATTATAAATACGATTTAAGTTATTAAATATTTTAAATATCTAACAATTACTAAATCTCCTTTTAGAAGGATCATAATTTCATTCAAGAGTTGTGCTCTTCAGGAACCACGTGCTGGCATCTCTCCCTGAATGAATTTAGCCAAGGCCTCAGATTCCCAAGTTTGTCCCTTTAGTCTATCTCAGACACAATCGGGTTGTTGGTGAAGTAGAGTGATGTCATTAGAGTCTGGAATCTTGTGGGACGTCAACCGATGCAAGCTAGATTCGTTGGTGTCTTGATGTCCTCATGACCTGCTCTGCATCAAAGGGTTTTTGGTTTTCTTTTTCCACTTCATCTGGATCTTCTGGAATTCCACCATGAGTAGCTTGCATCAGTGCTATCTGACTCCATTTCAAAACCGCTCTCTTCATTTTGAAATTATTATTTTCTGGTAGCATTCTGAATTGAAAGAAGTATTTTCATTTTTTGTTTACATGGTAAATAATACATTTAGGTGTTACATTGCAGTTGGTAAACTAAGTGAATAGGCACGGTGATACCGGGTGTAAAGGATAGACATCAAACGCCAATGCAAATGCTGTACAAAGGTCTCTTCAAATCACCACAACAGTATAGATTTTTTAAAACAACATAGACACATTATGTCTCAAGGAACTTACAGGTTTACAACAATACTGTCTGAGTGGCCAATAATATCTCATCTTACCGTACTAAAAAGAATTTGGTCACACCCGTGAGCACTTTCCTGAACATTCACACCGGTCCCTGAGAAACACAAAAGGCTACCCCACCTACCCAGTGTTGTAGATTTACTCCAAAGACTTAAAGGCGCTTCCAAAGGCGCTTCCGAGTCTTTTTCTCACTATCTCCCGGTCGTGAACAAGATGGACGAAATATGACTCAGGATTACTTCACAACACCTCAACCACTGCGCTATTGTAATCACAGAGACTTGGCTGGACAACACAGTTCCCGATGCGGTCATCATGCTAGCGGATCGTTCCGTATACAGAGAAGATAGAACTGCTGACTCCGGTAAGAACAAGGGTGGTGGAGTGTGTGTATACATTAACAATGCCTGGTGTACATCGGCGGACATTATCAAGACTCATTGCTCGCCTGACATTGAATACCTGTCATTAAAATGCAGGCCTTTCTATGCCCCAAGAGAATTTGCTGCTATTGTTATAACAGCTGTTTACATACCACCACGGGCTAATGCTAAGCTAGCGCTGGAAGAACTGCATGATGCTATCAACAGCCAGCTTAATACATACCCGGAGGGCTGTGATTATAGCAGGAGATTTCAATCACGTGGACTTAAAAAAGGTGATGCCCAAACTACACACCAGTATACATATATATTTTCTGACCAGAGACAACAACATACTGGACCAAGTATACACCAACATCCCCACAAGCCTATAAAGCAGCCCCATCTCCACACATGGTCTTATCAGACCACATCTCCATAGATCTGACTCCAGCCTACAGACCTCTTATCTGTAGAACAAGGCCAACTATCAAAACGGTCCAAGTCTGGAACAAGGAATCAACTTCACGCCTGCAGGACTGTTTAGAAAATACAGACTGGGATTTGTTTGCAAGTGCAGATCTGGAAGAATACTGCTTGTCTGTTCTGGCATACATAGCCTTCTGCACTGACGCTGTACTGACGACAAAGACCTGCATAACATACCCCAATCAAAAACCATGGCTTGATAGGAATGTACACTCATTACTGAAAGTGAGGAACGCTGCCTACAGATCCAGAGACAGACTGGCTTATAGTAAAGCGCGGAAAGATTTCAGGAAGGGCATTAAAGCAGCAAGACACAGATACCAGCAACGTATTGAGGACTATTTTGAAGATAACAACCCCCGCAGTATGTGGAGAGGCATCAAAGCCCTAACGGATTACAAGAACAGCCCCTCGTTGGCCAACAATGATGCCACACTTCCTGACACCCTGAACCAGTTCTTTGCTCGCTTTGACAAGCAAAATTCCAACAGTGTGAGAACCCAGACAGCACCATCACCCGCAGAGGAGTCGGTTCCTGTCTTTGAATGCCATCAGGTGAGATCCACGCTGAGGAGGATTAATGCCAACAAAGCAGCAGGACCAGACGAGGTGCCAGGCCGCACACTGAAGTCATGTGCTGATCAACTGGCGGTGGTGTTCACCAACATCTTCAATTTGTCTCTGCAGCAGGCTGTTGTCCCATCATGTCTCAAAACGACGACCATCATTCCTGTGCCCAAAAAACAGTCAATAAAATGCCTGAATGATTACCGCCCGGTCGCTCTGATACCAATAATTATGAAGTGCTTTGAGAAACTTGTCCTTACACATATCAAGGCCAGCATCCCTGCCGACCTGGACACCCTACAGTTTGCTTACTGCAGGAACAGATCAGCCGAAGATGCAGTTTCAATTGCACTTCACTCCGGCCTCACTCATCTGGAGCATCCCAACACATATGTTAGGATGCTATTTGTGGACTTTAGCTCGGCATTCAATACCATTGTGCCACACAAACTTGTGAACAAACTGAATGACCTAGGACTAACCACTACACTCTGCGCGTGGATTTTGAATTTCCTCACGGACAGACCACAGAACGTCAGGGTAGGAAACCATACATCATCAATCATCACCATAATCACAGGAGCACCGCAGGGCTGCGTTCTGAGCCCTGCTCTTTTCACCCTTTTTACCCATGATTGTACACCCATTCACTCTGAAGAACTTATGTTCTTCCTTGCGTTCTTCCTCCCTTACCATTTAACCAATTAAAATTTAATAAAGAATATAATTGAATACATACAGTATATCTTGTTGAACAAAGATCAAGGAAAGTCTATGCAGTACTGGAGACCCACGGTCGACGACAGCCGGGTGTGGATCTGGTCAGTCCTTGTCTTCGGTCATTATTATAACTTTATGTTTGTGTAATCTGACTCTCCTTGGTATTTTAATCAACACCGTCTCTTCATTGGTTCATCTCCACTTCTCCAAGCACCCGTGTTGTGCAGGAAACACTCAATCACCTAGACATATCTTACACACACTCAAAGTCAAGCTAAATTCCGGGGCCCCCTCGTACCTTGCTCCGTCTTCTCCATAGCACTAGGCTTTCTTCATAATGTTAAGTCTAAATTCATATTCAATGTTTTGAGTTACATTACTTTAACTGATTAACATATATCAAATTTATTATTAATGATTTAATGAAATGATAATCAATATGAATGAGTATACTGATCAATGAAAATGAGGCAAAAGTACAAAAATTCCTACAACTCCTCTTCAAACACTATATTGAAGTTTGTTGATGACACCACAATGGTGCGGAGGATATCAGACAACAATGAGACTCACTATAGAGAGGATGTCCAACATCTCATTGAATGGTGTGTGAACAACAATCTGCTTCTGAACACTGCCAAGACAAAAGAGATCGTTGTAGACTACAGGAGAGTCAAGAAAACATCTCCACCCCCTCTTTACATAAAGGGCAAGGAGATAGAGAGGGTGAACGACATCAAATTCCTGGGTCTGCACAAATCAAAAGATCTCACTTGGACCATTAACACATCCCACCTGGTGAAGAAGGCTCAAATGAGACTCTTTTTCTTAAGAAAACTCAAAAAAGTGAAAATGCCATCCAAGCTCTTAGTACATTTTTACAGGAGTACAATAGAGAACATCCTCAGTTACTGCATCCCCGTGTGATACTCCAGCTGCACTGCAGAAAATCGTCAAGCTCTGACCCGGACTGTCAAAACTGCTGAGAGGATCATAGGAACGAAACTCCTGAATCTCGACGCTGTCTGTGCTAGCCACCTACAGAAGCGAGCTAGCAACATCATCAGAGATCCAACCCATTCAGGACACAGTCTTTTTGTTCCCCTCCCATCAGGGAAAAGATACAGAACAATCAGAACATGCACAAACCGACTAAAGAACAGTATTTTTTTCTATAGCCTGTGCCACCCCCCTCCCTATATAACATACAAAGTTATTTAAATAGCATGTTTGCACTCAGCCTTTTGCACAATGTATATACTGTACATGTATATCGATCCCACAACTGCCTTTTTATATTTATATTTTATATTTATTTCATACTTTTATATTTATATATTTTTCATTTAGTTTTGTTTATTTTTCCTTTACATTTCGTTATTATTGTGTTTACTGTGTTGCATTCTGGTTTTTTAATTTACTTTTATTGCTGCTGGACTCCGGGAGCTACCGAAAAAAATTTCGTTGTACAACATACAATGACAATAAAAGCCTCTTACTTACTTACTTAAAAAGCTCTAAATCTCGATTGAATATTGTTTTCTAAACTAATTCAATTTGTTGTGTTTTAGACATTCCAATGAACACAGAAAAAGAAATGTTAAATATTTTACTTATATGAATCTTGATAAATCCAGTCGTAAGCTGGAAAAATTGTAATGTAAATATGTAAATGTGAGAAAAAAAAACAATGTTGATCGATTTTAAGAATTTTACAACCATGGGTCTTGGGATGTGAATTGGTATGTACTCTAATAACGTTTTTATCTATATATCTGTCTTTAACAGATTCTAAAATTAACATAACGCCCGCGCAAGCACGCACGCACACACACACACACACACACACACACACGCACACATTTAATATGATTACTAATTTGTTTAATTAAGTATTTGTTTGATTAATAATTTAATTAATTTTCATTGACTTATCTAATTTTCGTTTCAAAAGAAGTTCGAAGAAAATCAAACTCCGCCTGGCTTATAACATTTTTGAATCTTTAAACCAGGTTAAAAAGTATACACGATTCTATATCCTCACACCTGACTTTCTATTCTATTTCTATTCTATTCTGATTGGCCGCAGTGACATTGCTGACCAATCCAAACAAAGTTCTGTCAACTGAGGAAAGCAGCGAAAGGAACAGGGAGTCGACTCATCTGTATCACTCTCAAGCATCGGCTCTCCGAATCAATTCTCTTGCGCCTGAATGCTTTAAAAAGCGCAGCGTTGCGGTTCGAGGTTTTACGTCACAACGTTCGTTGGCTAGGCTAACAAAGTTGTCGTTTTTAAACTGTTGTTTTAAACCAGGTATTAAGTCAGGCTAGCCAGAGGGAACAATACACGAAAGAAGCATGTCAGCACCACGTTTAATGAGCAGCTTTGTGAACGGTTGTACAAAATCAAGTTGATTTCGAGTGTTGAGGAGCAGACGCGCATTAACCAAACAAATCACTTCACGTTTTTCTTTCAGAGTCAGAAGTTGAAACCGAAGGAGACCCGGAGAGGCTCGTGGTTTGTCCGTACGACAAAAATCACATCATCAGAATTTCTCGCTTCCCGTTTCACATCCTGAAGTGCAGAAAGGTGAGATTTGTGCGCGGACATTTTACGTTAAAATTACGTTACAATCATCAATCACACGTGTCACTTTCTCACACTTTTGTAATGTATGAAATGTGCTCGTGTCTGCATGATTTTGAATTAGCAGAATTAGAAAACCCTTTCTGAATCGGCCTTGATTTATCGCCCTAACCAAAACTTCAGCAGACAATGCGATTTTGTTTTAGCGTGGCGTAATTAATTGTATTATAATCTGTTTGTTATAGATGTCGGTTGGTCCCTTCAAACTGTTCTTGTTGTAAATTTAGAAAGGAAATAAAATCGTTTTCTCTCTCCAGTCTTTCTGTAGACGTTCCAAACGTAATATCTCCAGTCGTAGTGTTCTAAAAATGTTTCCTACAGGGGAGAATTTCCTACGTCGCGCGTTAAAACATGCACTTGTGCAAATTATATTAATGTATTTATTAATTTTCTAACTGAAGATTGAAATGCTAGGTTTCCTGACGTCACACTATTCGAGCACGTGGAACTACTTGCGTTCATCAACTGATTTTCTAGATGAATTCCTGAATATGAACAGACTCAGGCTAGGGTCACTGAGCAGGAAATATCTTTACTGTCATGCAAATTGTACATTTTGTGAACATTTGATGATAATGTTTAAACCTCATAGAACTTTATTGTTTATATTCTTCATTTTAGTTTAATTGTCCAATTAACACCGTTAAAATGTAGGTTCCCAAGATTGATAACTATCTGTTTTTACTTCCCGAGGTAGCCAGAAAATGACTTAATTGTAACGCACTTGCTAGTTCTCCCTTGTAGGAAAACTATTTAGAAATGTGGCCAAAAGTTTTGAGAATGACATAAATGTATTTTCACAAAGTTTGCAGCCAAACTGTTTTTAGCACAAACTGCTTTCACTTGTTTCTGTGGTGTACTCTAATATAATTACAAGCACTTCATATGTACGCCCTTCTATTTCACGGCCTCTGCAGTTCGACTCTTTCTCAAATAGTTCCCTCTAGCTTCCTTTTTATTAGAAATGCTAATAAAGTAATGAGCATGGCATATCAAGAACATGATAATATAAGTTGAGATTTGTAACTAACTTCAAACTCCTTTTCAGCTTGAGGAACAATGGCGTGTTACACTCAATTTCAAATATCAAAACCCTATAATGACATTTGACATTTTGAACATCCTGCGTGGTATTTAAGTACACTGGTTTCTTACCTTTTTTCTCTTTACCATCATTTAGCAGACGCTTTTATCCAAAGTGACTCACATTTCATTACAATTTTTACAATTCAATAAATTGCTGCTTTCCCTAGGAATTGAACCCATGATCCGGTGTTGAACACCAGTGCTATAGACCGAGCAACTGGGAAAGCACGTTTTTCTTTTCTTTTATATTATTGTTATATTATAATATTGATGTACTACTCTTAGACAGACATTAACGCATCAAAAATTGCTGCCGTTGTTTTGCATGTCTGTCACGGAAACAATTTGTGTTCCTCTTTAAGCCAAAACAGACCTTTCTCTGAGTTCTGTTATTCTGACTGTTCATCTTTCATCCAGATTCAAGTATGCAGCGTTAGAAAACGTTTTGAATTAAGCTGTAATACTCATTCTGTAATGCTGCCCGCAGAACTTCCCCGAGCTGGCCCAACAGCTGAAGACCTGTCCCTACAATGCCACCCACCTGATCCCAAAGCAGGAGTTCTCACGTCACATCCTGAACTGCGAGTACAAAAAGTCGTACACTGAAGGTTTGTGGAAATCACCTACCATCTGTTTTGGAAATGTAAAAGTTTAGCAAGAAGTCTGAAGGAAATGTACTTATGATCATACCATTGCATACATCACGATCTGATTGCAGTAGTCCGCTTATGTACACAACCAGAACTTTAGCTTGACACTTTCAGAGCACAACTTGAACGTGGTAGGTTTAACTCGTGAGTCTTGGAATTATTTTGGAAAAATGTGCAATTTTTGGCAAACTTCAGCAGAAGACTACTGGATCTAAAACCTGTGGAAACCTGTGGCCTAACAAGAGATGACTTTGTTGTTCAACTTGCCACATCAGGCTTCTCTCCACCACTACACATGATTTACATGATTGAATTTATTTGTTAATTCTGTCACATCGTACAGGGTTGCAATAAAATGATTTGCGTTTTCCTCCCAGACAGCTGATTCTTTCTTTTCCTCACAGCTGATGTAGAGATTTTGGAAAAGTTTCGGGTTCCTCTGAATCCCTGCACCAACCCACCACCCAGTGAGGATTGGGAGGACGGTCAGTGATTCTGCATTTATTGGTTATTTTCTATTAGGAATTCTGCGTGTTATTCTGTTGCTAATACGTTTTTGTCTGGATGATTACAGAAACTGACGATCAACCAGTTAGCTTTGTTTGGGGTCACACCAACAATGAGCTGGTCAACATCGGGTGAGTAGTTCTGAATCGTAGTTTCTGGTAGGGATTTTACGAATATACATTTTGTACTGTTTTCCAATTGGGATGCAATGAAACAAAAACGACCTTTAAATCCCAAATAACATTTGAATGAAATGTTTAAATCTTAAATTAGCTTAAAAAAGCTAAAATTTCTCTTTGAAACTCTATTTGTGTTAGATGCTTAATACTAACTCTTACTGTGCACTTCATATGTTTAACATGCATCATTTTTTTTGACTGTCAGGCAACAGCCAGTCTGTAACGGCCTTTCCAATGGGCTCCGGGCCCCGAGGTCTCTTCCCTGGAAACAGTGTAAGCGATTTAATCCTAACATTAATTCATTTTATTTATTATTCATTTCTTTCTTTTTTTTTTTTTTTTAACATCTAAAAGACTCTTAGGTCACCTTACAGGCCTCGAGCTCTCAGGATTTTGTCCTTTTTGTGACTTCACTGTTTGTGACTCGGCCTCAAACTCGTCACTAACGATTCTTCTTACTGTGAGGCAACTGTGCTACCCACTTGGGTTTTTTACATTTTTGCAAATGTGAACCAGTTGTTGAAATGGAAGTTATGTAAATAAAAGATGCATTAATACTTGGCGTTGACTATCGTTACCCCGGATTTAGATCTGAATTTACATTATATCAATACCTGAAAATAGTGTTATTTCTGCTGCAAAACAATTTACCCCCTCAAGTGCATTTTTTCCAGGCATTTCTGTTCTGTTGCATTGCAGATTCGCCAGTGTCATCGTTTTGACAGACCCTTTTGCCATCACCTAATTATTTAATCATGAATTTGATTAGATTTCACTTTTTTTATTTGTTTTTTTTTTTATTGAGTCCAAGTCAGATGACGTTTGTGCAGGTGTTTGGTTTGTTCTGTCACACCTCTAGGTGGCAGCAACAGTCCTGCTTCAGTAAATTCCGCCTGTGCTAATGTGAGCTCTTCTGTTTTTCTCCAGGATGTTCTGCTGCTGCTTCAACACCTCAGTTTGGGTGATTTAGAGGACCTTTTTACCTAATTTTTTTACAGTGTTTTAATTTTTGTTTTTCTTTTATCTGTTATACATTTCAAACTTTCGACTAGTTTAATAAAAGTTCTTCTAATCCATTGGTTGTCTTATTATCCAGTTTCCTGAAAGAACAGTATGTCCTCGTGCCCACTGTGCCAATGTGCCTGCAGCAGGGTAGATGGCGCCGTTGTGCAGTGTGAGTGGAGCGTGAGCTAGAATGGCAGCGGCCACAGGTCTAGAATATTGCTCGTCTTTTCTGGCCTACATAGCCTTCTGCACTGACGCTGTACTGACGACATAGACCTGCATAACATACCCATACTACAGAGACACACTGGCTTATAGTTACGTTTAGAAAGATCTCAGGAAGGGCATTAAAGCAGCAAGACACCGATACCAGCAACGTATTGAGGACTATTTTGAAGATAACAACCCCCGCAGTATGTGGAGAGGCATCAAAGCCCTAACGGATTACAAGAACAGCCCCTCGTTGGCCAACAATGATGCCACACTTCCTGACACCCTGAACCAGTTCTTTGCTCGCTTTGACAAGCAAAATTCCAACAGTGTGAGAACCCAGACAGCACCATCACCCTCAGAGGAGTCGGTTCCTGTCTTTGAATGCCATCAGGTGAGATCCACGCTGAGGAGGATTAATGCCAACAAAGCAGCAGGACCAGACAAGGTGCCAGGCCGCACACTGAAGTCATGTTCTGATCAACTGGCGGGGGTGTTCACCAACATCTTCAATCTGTCTCTGCAGCAGGCTGTTGTCCCATCATGTCTCAAAACAACGACCATCATTCCTGTGCCCAAAAAACAGTCAATAAAATACCTGAATGATTACCGCTCGGTTGCTCTGACACCAATAATTATAATAATAATAATGAGTATTTGTAGGGCGCATTTTTTTACAGTTTTAACTGTCTCAAAGCGCATGTGTAAATATGAAATTATGAAGTGCAAATGAGACTCTTTTTCTTAAGAAAACTCAATAAAGCAAAAATGCCATCCAAGCTCTTAGTACATTTTTACAGGAGTACAATAGAGAACATCCTCAGTTACTGCATCACCGTGTGATACTCCAGCTGCACTGCAGAAAACCGTCAAGCTCTGACCCGGACTGTCAAAACTGCTGAGAGGATCATAGGAACTAAACTCCTGAACCTCGACGCTGTATGTGCAAGCCGCCTACAGAAGCGAGCTAACAGCATCATCAGAGATCCAACCCATTCAGGACACAGACTTTTTGTTCCCCTCTCATCAGGGAAAAGATACAGAACAATCAGAACATGCACAAACCGACTAAAGAACAGTAATTTTTTCTATAGCAGTTGCCACCCCCTTCCCTACATAACATACAGTCAGTCATCTTCTACCGCTTCATCCTTTACAGGGTCGCGGGGAGCTGGCGCCTATCTCAGCGTCTTAGGGCCGGAGGCAGGATACACACTCTGGATTGGTGGCCAACCATTCGCAGAGCGGGACACACAGACAAACACATTCACACACTCACTCATACCTATGTGGTCAATTTTCCAATTCCAATTAGCCTGAAGCGCATGTTTTTGGACTGTGGGAGGAAACCGGAGAACCTGGAGGAAACCCACGCAAGCACGGGGAGAACATGCAAACTCCACACATAACGGCCCCGGCCGGCCTTGAACTCACACCTCAAGTGTCAAACGGAACCATCTTGCTGTGAGGCGACAGCGCTAACCTGCTGCACCCTACATAACATACAATTAAAGTTATTTAAATAGCACGTTTGCACTCAGCCTTTTGCACATTGTATATACTGTACATGTATATTGATCCAGCAACACACTTTTTATATTTATATTTCTTTCATACTTTTATATATTTTATTTTTCATTTTGTGTTGTTTATTTTTCCTTTACATTTTGTTATTTATTTATTATTGTGTTTATTGTATTTCATGCTGGTGTTTAATTTATTTTTATTGCTGCTGGACTCTGGATTTTATTGCTTACTGGAGCTACCGAAAGAAATTTCGTTGTACAACGTACAATGACAATAAAAGCCTCTTACTTACTTACTTAATATTACAAAGTAATGATATATTTAATATTAATTAATTTTTCCATTGACTTATCTAATTTTCGTTTCTTTCTAGATCAGAGTAACTGTAAGGAAAATCAAACTCCGCCTGTGGCTTATAACATTTTTGAATCTTGAGTTCCGGCAAGATGGCGTCTTGAGCAGTCCTAAATCGCGGTGCTCAGAGAACTATATAGTTACGTATGTAACTCCGGTTCCCTGAGAGATGGGAACGGATGACACCACAGGTGGGGAACAACGTTTCCTGACAATACAAGTGAAGCAATAGAATGACGCAGTAATAACTGCAGCCAATGGCGACAGCGCGCCGCCCTTTGGGCGTGGCTCCCAACGCCCAAGCGCCCGCCCGAGCCGCCATTTTCTCAGTACAATGAATGAACGACAGGAGAGCCTCCCCAACCACCTCTACTCCCATCGTTCCCCTTGCGGCAACCTATGTGGTGTCATCCGTTCCCATCTCTCAGGGAACCGGAGTTACATACGTAACTAGATAGTTCCCTATCGAGCTGTCCACTACGGACACCACAGGTGGGGACGAAATACAATCCCCGCCGCAAGGGAACTCAGCACCAAGCTGACCGGCGACTCCCAGAGTCCAACCCAAGCCAGTGCCACAGCCGCTCACGCGGCCCTGGCTCTCACTGCTCCGAAGCAGATCCGCCGTCCCGTCCCTGTTGCAGCACATGCGGCGCAAAAGAGACGACATCCAGGTTACAGAACCTCGCAAAGGTGTCCTCAGACGCCCAACCGGCCGCCCTGCAGATGTCCTGCAAGGACATGCCCTTCACCCATCCCCACGACGCCGCCAGCGCCCGTGTAGAATGAGCCTGTACGCCATCCGGGCACCGCTGACCCCGCAGCACATAAGCCCGCTTGATAGCATCGACAATCCAATGCGAGAGCCGCTGTTTTGACAACGGCCCCCCCTTTGTCGCCCCCGAGTGACACACAAACAGCTGGTCGGTAGACCGAAAAGCCGCCGTCCTAGTCAAGTACACTCGCAGCGCACGCACCGGGCACAAGGGCAAACCCGCCGCACCGAAGGCACGGACAGTAACCACCTGATCCATAAAAGGCGTGGACAGAACCTTGGGAACATAGCCCCGCCTAGGAACCAGTCTCACCACACAATCGTTCTCCCCAAACGATAAACACGAAGGGTCAACGGAAAAAGCGTGTAAATCGCCCACTCGCTTACCGCAGGCCAACGCCAATAGGAAGGCCACCTTGGCCGACAGCAGCGCCAGGCTACACTCCGCAAGGGGCTCAAACGGCGCCCCAGACAGCGCTTCCAGAACCAATGACAGGCTCCACAATGGGGCCAACCGAGGCCGGGCCGGCATCAGCCGCCTCGCGCCCCTAAGGAAACCGGCCACCAACCTGTGCCTGCCCAGCGAACGACCTTCCATGTCGCCCCTATACGCTGCTATCGCCGCGACGTACACCTTCAGCGTGGAAGGGGAACTTCCCTCTTCCAGCCGGTGCTGCAAAAACGACAAGACTGTAGGAACGCCGCAGTCCCACGGCCCTACATCCGTCGTCTCACACCATCTAACAAACACGCGCCACTTACACACGTACAACCTGCGCGTGGAAGACGCCCTCGCCTCCTCAACCGTCTCGAGCGCCTGGCGCTCCAAAGACCGGACTAGGATGGGACCACCTTCCACATGTGCAACTTCCACAGCTCGGGCTGGGGGTGCCATATCGACCCACCCGCCTGCGTGAGGAGATCCGCCCTGACCGGGACCTCCCACGGGGGGCCGCTCGCCATCCCCACCAGCTCTGGAAACCAGGCTTGTCGCGTCCAGTACGGCGCTACTAGCAAGACCGCGTCCGTCTGCATCCGAATTCGCTCCAACAGAACCGGGATGACCTTCACCGGCGGAAAAGCGAACTTCAGACCGCTCGGCCAAACCGAGGAGAGCGCGTCCCCCTCCAACGGGGCCTCCGTCAGAGAGAAAAACAACGCGCAGTGAGTGTTCTCCTTCGAGGCGAACAGATCCACCTGAGCCTCTCCAAAACGCTGCCATATCAGGCGCACCGTCTGGGGATGGAGCCTCCACTCCCCATGGACAATGCCGCCCCTCGACAAGAGGTCCGGTCCCACGTTCGACCTCCCCGGGACATGAATGGCCCTCAACGACAGGAGCTCCCTGTCTGCCCACAGCAGGAGCTCCCTGGCCCCGCGGTACAAGGCCCTCGATCTCAGGCCCCCCTGACGATTCAGGTACGACACCACCGAGGTGTTGTCCGACCGGACGAGGACGTGCCGTCCACGCACCTGCGGCAGGAACACCCGCAGAGCCAGCGACACCGCCCGCAGCTCCAGCTGGTTGATGTGCCGGCCCGCCAAGTGCTCCGGCCACTGACCCCAGGCGGGGGTCCCGTCGCAGACTCCGCCACATCCCGACAGGGAGGCGCGTTGTCGCGTAGCCACCACTGTAACGGACGCATATGCAGCAGACCCAGCACGCACACCGACGTCGCCGACGCCATAAGGCCCAGGTGCCTCTGACACAGTCTCACCGACACGAAGCGTCCTGGCCTGAACGCTGGCCCCGAAAGGCGTGCCCTCATGGACCGTGAGTCCAGGTCCACACCCAAAAACCGGGTTGCCTGGGTGGGGGTCAGTCTGCTCTTCTCGAGGTTGACGTTCAGGCCCAGCCTCTCCAAGTGCGACATGAGTTGACTCGTCTGCTGCCTCAGGACGTCCGCGGATTGCGCCATGACAAGCCAATCGTCTAAGTAGCAGAAGATCCTCATCCCCTGCTCCCTCAGCGGTCTCAAGGCTTTCTCCACGCACAGGGAGAAGGTCCTCGGCGCCAGCGAGAGGCAGAAGGGCAGAACCTTGAACTGAAAAGCCTTGCCCTGGAAAGAGAACCGAAGGAACTTCCCGTGCCTCTGCACAATGCGGACGTGAAAATGGGCGTCCCGCAGGTCGATGGTGACAAAATAGTCTCCGGCTCGAACCATCGCGAGAATCTGCTTCAGGGTCAGCATCCTGAAGTTCAACGGCCACAGATCCAAGATCGGCCTCATAGCGCCCCCCCTTCTTCGGAACCAAGAAGTAGCGACTGTACAGGCCACACTCCCGCTCCGCGTCCGGGACGGGCTCGACCGCCCCCTTGCGAAGCAGGGCCGTTATCTCTTCCCACATCAAAGGGGCGTGCGCCTCGCTCACCTGCGTTTCGAGCACACCTCTGAACCTGGGTGGCCTGCGCTCGAACTGGAGCGTGTAGCCCCTCCCCACGATACCCATCACCCACCGCGAGACATGGGGGAGGGCTCTCCACTGCCGCAGACAATCGGCAGGGGAGGTTCTTACCTGCAAGCCCGCCCCGGCTTGAGACGGAGGGTGTGGTTGTGTGTGTGCAACGCAGCGTGTCGCGATAGTGTCGGGCCCAAATGGGTCCTGGCGTGTTCAAAATTCAGCTCAAGACTTAGATGCTAATGAATCAAATGTTTTATTACAAAGAAATTTAAGTACAAGCTGGTTGAACGAGACCAAGGATTCAGCGCTGGAGAGCGAGCAGTGTGGAATGGCTCATCTCTGGAAACCCCCCAGTCCGTGTGGCGGTTTTATACATTTCCAACAGGAAGGCCATGTCATGTTTGACTCCTTCTCGTCCCTGGGCGCAATCTGATTTCCATTTAGTTCCATTTAACAAAGGAGCATCTTTTATTAATCACTATCAGCACTTATGGGTCGAAGGAGCTTCCTCCGTTAATCAATATCAGTGCGTAAGGTGGTCTTGGTAACCGTAGTGACTAATGCATCCTTTCTGACCCCCTGACCAGGTTTCATATTTCACTGACTTCACCATGCCTAAACTTTGAGGACAAGCTCTGTGTACAGGATTTATATGCATTGAATATAAAGCAAAAATAAACAAAACTCCTACAATAGTCGCGCTCATAGTGCTGCACTCGTCTAAGGCCTGACCGAAAAGCCGCCTGACGCTTACCTCTACCGGGGGAGGAATGACACACATGTTTCCCAACACAACACTGTTTAATAATGGCATGCAATGCACCGAAGCACGCGGACATGCATGCACAGCATTCAACACAGCCGGCGGGACCAACCGTGCGGGCCGAGAACGGGGCCCCCCACGAGCGCGTCAGCTCTTTGTGGATTTCCGGGAAAAACGGGGCCGCCCGGAGACGCGTGGCTTGGGCGCCCATCCTGGTCTTGCTTCCGTCCAGCCAACAGTCCGCAGGGGATTCCGGGGCCTGCCAGTCAATCCCCATGAGGGCCACGGCCTCGGACAGGCAGTCGGTGAGGTCCTCATCGGTGAGCACGTGGGCGGCACTTGGCGCCGCGTGCTCATGGAACCCCGACTGTGACGCTGAAGTGGAGAGGGCGTCGTCGTCGCCGTCGTCGTCTTCCTTGAGGCGCTGGGTCGCGTGTCCTGCAGGCGGAAAAAGCTCCTCACTCACACAATCCTGCCGCGCCGTTTCGCTAGCTCCATCTGCGATCCCCAGGAGAGAAGGCGCGGCTCCCTGGCCTGGACGCTGGGAAGCGGAGGTGAGGAGGGGCGGCCATCCGTCTGTTTTGCGAGTTCGATCCGGCGCCACAGGACCACCACCGATAGCCCAAGGGGCGGCGCCCTGTCGCCATTTCCCTGCAGTTATTACTGCGTCATTCTATTGCTTCACTTGTATTGTCAGGAAACGTTGTTCCCCACCTGTGGTGTCAGTAGTGGACAGCTCGATAGGGAAACAAGTCCCAAAAGTTTTTTTTTCTTTTCCTAACACCACCTGGAAAGATCGAGATGCAAGCGCCAAAGGATAATGAACCAGCCATTTGAAAAGGAGCCTTGCAAGGACAGAAAACGGCTGCACCGGTGAAGACAACGCAGCGGCGCGGAGACGAGCACGATTACGCAATGGAGACCAGCAGCGCGCTAAACAAAAGAGACCGCGGCGACTATTCCGCTTCAGCTCCGTCAACTCCAAGCAAGGATACACGGGAAAAGAGGATGACGGTGAGGTTTCCAATAATATTATTCTGGATGCTATTTTAAAGTTGGAAAGGAGAGTTGAACAGTTGGCCGATTTAAGTTAGCAGAACAAACAAAGCAGTGCTAAGATCGCCAGCCAGTGTTGGGTAAGTTAGTTTACAGTTTTTCTCAGTCGCTTTAGTACAATTCTCAGATCAGAATTGAAGTTTGCAAAACTATTTGTTCAATCTTCACATCATGTCACTTGTGCACATCATATAAGCAGTTTCTCACTTCTTTGAGCAAGTTGCAATTGCTTTGGTACATCATGCAAATGATTATGTACAATTATCTGCTCTTTGCTACATTATCAGTCGTTTATGTCATGTTGATCAAAATGTATTATATAGTTCACTGTGCAATAGTCTTACTCCTCAAAACACAGAGTCATTAGTTCATCGTATAAGTCATTAACTGCAAAATGGTTGATCAAGTTGTCATAATGTGACAAACATATTTCTATACATCTCCAAAATATGTTTGTTTTTCTAAATCTGGCCTGAATTGGTAAATTACTCTCAGGTGACTTGATGTGGATGAGAATTTGTGGCATAACATACAGGAGCGACAAGAGGTGTAGGAAGACCACACCAATTCCTACTGTACTGTTGTACAGAATGTTGTCTCGTCGTTTTTTTTTTTCCTTTTTGTGTTACTGTTTGAAGTGGGGTTTTTGTCTGAATGACATGTTCTAATAAACAAATTACAATATAAACAAAAGTGTAAATGTGAATGTTGTCCAGTGTCTTGCAATCAAACAAAAAGGTGTAACTTACATTTTACAATATTTGTCATCAAAACTTGAGCCATAGTTTACATCAGAACCTCCCTCTACAACATAAGTACACGGTTATATTGACAACATGACTAAGTAATTTGACTGTCAATTCTGATCTGAAAATTGTACTAAAGCGACTGAGAACAACTGTAATCTGTTCTTCAGATAGGTCAGAATGTGTCTGTCAGATTACTCACGAGAACAATCGATAAAACAAGACCATATCAGCTTCAATGTCTCTATAGTTGTTAACAGTAAAATCAGAATGAGGTTTGTACAGGACAAACAAGGAATTTGATTTGGCCTTATTACAGTTTTTCTCAGTCGCTTTAGTACAATTCTCAGATCAGAATTGAAATTCACAAAACTATTTGTTCAATCTTCACATCATGATGTCACTTGTGCACATCATATAAGCAGTTTCTCACTTCTTTGAACAAGTTGCAATTGCTTTGATACATCATGCAAATGATTATGCACAATTCTCTGCTCTTTGATACATTTTCAATTGTTTTTGTCATGTTGATCAAAATGTATTATATAGTTCACTGTGCAATAGTCTTACTCCTCAAAACACCTAGTCATTAGTTCATCGTTTAAGTCATTAACTGCAAAATGGTTGATCATGTTGTCATAATGTGACAAACATAATTCTGTACATCTCCATTATATGTTTTTTTTCTAAATCTTATCCTGACTTGACTACCCCTAACAATAGTGCATCTCATTGACAATCAATGGGCAAATATATACTGTATATGGCTGAAGCACAACACAATGTTCTATGTCTGACACTGGAAGGACAAGGAATTGGACGGGGTCAACAGCCAGAGAGAAGAATAGAGGAAGAGGAGTGAGGCTGCGTGGTGGAGTTAGGGGTCAAAACCGAGGAAGAGACCGAAGACATCAAAGTCAAAGTCAAAGAAGCTTTATTGTCATTTCAACTACATATAGCAGAGCGATACACAGTGAAACGACCTGAGACTTCAGGACCCTGGTGCTACACAGAACAGAACACAGTCCACACAGAACAGAGAGACCTGTACAGCAAGGGGAGGGGCACGCAAAATAAATAGGGGTACACAAGTGCAACAACAGAACAGCACGAAGACAGGACAGTCTGACGAGACGAGGTGCACACCAACTAGTGCACAGGGAGAGAAGACAAGTCAGGGTGTCCAGGCTTCCCTCATCTTGAGTGGGCAGGTGTTCCTCAGGGTACCACTGCAAGAGAAGCCAGAACAGAATGGGTGAGACAGATAACCAATCTATGCAGATATATGTTGTGAGATACAGCCCTGTGTGTGAAGAGGTCCAGGTCTTCCTCAGCTCCGTGTGGTGTTGAGCAGTCGGATGGCCTGGGGGAAGAAACTGTTGCACAGTCTGGTCGTGAGGGTCCGAATGCTGCGGTACCTCTTACCAGATGGCAGGAGACTGAAGAGAAGATGAGAGGGGTGGGTGTGGTCATCTACGATGCTGTTTGCCTTGCGGATGCAGCGCGTGGTGTAGATGTCCACGATGGATGGAAGAGAGACACCGATGATCTTCTCAGCGGTCCTCACGATCCTCTGCAGGGTCTTGCGGTCCGAGGCGGTGCAGTTCCCAAACCAGGCAGTGATGCAGCTGCTCAGGATGCTCTCGATGGTTCCTCTGTAAAAGGTGGTGAGGATGGGTGGTGGGAGGCGTGATCTCCTCAGCTTCCTCAGGAAGTAAAGGCGCTGCTGGGCTTTCCTGGTGATGGAGCTGGTGTTGAGTGACCAGCCGAGGTTCTCCGCCAGATGAACACCAAGAAATTTGGTGCTCTTGACGATCTCCACTTGGGCTCCGTCAATCTCCAGCGGCGAGCGGTCACTCTGTGATCTCCTGAAGTCAACAACCATCTCTTTGGTCTTTGCAACGTTGAGAAACAGGTTGTTGGCTATGCACCAAGAAGTCAGATGTTCCACCTCCTCTCTGTACGCCGACTCGTCGTTCTTGCTGATTAGACCCACCACAGTCGTGTCATCAGCGAACTTGATGATGTGATTTGAACTGTGCATCGCTGCACAGTCGTGAGTCAGCAGAGTGAACAGCAGTGGACTGAGAACACAGCCCTGTGGAGCTCCAGTGTTCAGTGTGATGGAGCTGGAGATGCTGTTCCCGATCCGGACGGACTGAGGTCTTCCCGTCAGAAAGTCCAGGATCCAGTTGCAGAGAGAGGTGTTGAGACCCAGCAGGCTCAGCTTCTCGATCAGCTGATGAGGGATGATTGTGTTGAATGCTGAACTGAAGTCTATGAACAGCATTCGAACGTATGTGTCCTTGTTGTCCAGGTGAGTGAGGGCGAGGTGGAGGGTGGTGGTGATGGCGTCGTCCGTGGAGCGGTTTGGACGATACGCAAATTGCATGGGGTCCAGAGATGGTGGCAGCAGGTTCTTAATCTGCCTCATGACAAGTCTCTCGAAGCACTTCATGATGATAGGCGTGAGTGCGACGGGACGGTAGTCGTTGAGGCAGGACACAGAAGTCTTCTTTGGCACGGGAACGATGGTGGTGGTCTTGAAGCAAGTCGGTACAACTGCACTTGCCAGGGAAATGTTGAAGATGTCAGTGAAGACATCCGCCAGTTGTTCAGCGCATTCCCTGAGCACTCTTCCCGGGATGTTGTCTGGACCGGCAGCTTTTCGTGGATCGACTCCGCTTAGGGTTTTCCTCACGTCGGCTGTGGAGAAACAGAGCACCTGGTCCGTAGAAGGTGGGATGGACTTCCTCGCAGTTCCGTCGTTCTGTGCTTCAAACCGTGCATAGAAGCTGTTGAGCGCATCCGGCAGGGAGGCATCACTGTCACAGGCTGGTGGTGTTGTCCTGTAGTTTGTGATGGACTGGATTCCCTGCCACAAGCGTCGAGTGTCTTTGCTGGTCTGGAAGTGGCCGTGGATTCTCTTGGCGTGCTCGCGCTTTGCCTGTCTGATGGCTCTAGCCAGCTTGGCTCTGGATGTTCTTAGGGCCACTCTGTCACCAGATTTGAAGGCAGAGTCTCTCATCTTCAGCATCGCACGAACTTCCACAGTCATCCATGGCTTCTGGTTGGGTCGGGTGGTGATGGTCTTGGAGACGGTCACATCATCTATGCACTTGCTGATGTAGCCAGACACAGACGTTGTGTACTCCTCCAAGTCAACAGAGTCGCCAGTTGTTGCAGCTTCCCGAAACATGTTCCAGTCTGTGCATTCAAAACAGTCTTGAAGAGCAGAGATCGCCCCCTCTGGCCAGGTTGTAATCACCTTCAAAACTGGTTTTGAGCGCCTGACGACTGGCCTGTATGCTGGAATTAGCATGACAGTCGCGTGATCCGAGTATCCGAGGTGGGGGCGGGGCTCCGCCCTGTACGCGCCAGATACGTTCCTACGACATGTAGGTGTTCCTGATGAGAGAAGAGCCACACTTGTAGACCATGTTGTCAACCCGGGGCTCACAATGGCTGAGGCTGGTAGAAGTAGGCTGGTAGAAGTGTTCAGCCAAATGTTGAGAGTACAACTGTGTCATTCAGACCTTTCGTCGAGAGAACCAAATCCTTCTGCACTGCCTGTACTGTTGTACAGAATTTTCCCATCTTTATTTTCCCTTTGTGTTACAGTTTGAGTGTGTTTTTTCTATGTTGGCATGACATAGTCTGTCAACAAATTACGATATAAATAATAAAAGCGTAAATGTGAATCTTGTCAGCCTCTTGCAATCAAACAAAAAGGTGTAACTTTTTTTTAAAAAATTTTAAAAATTTTTTACAATTGTCATCAAAACTCTAGCCATCGTTTACATCAGAGCCTCCATCTAAAGTACACAGTTATACTGAAAACAAAGTAATTTGACTGTCTTGTTCGTAGACAATGACACAAGGACTTGACATTCTGATAGCACTGACACGTTCAATGACGTAGACTTAGTTTTGAGAGATGAACTAAAAATTTTGAGCAAGTTACAGGCTTTTGCAATAAATCCATGGTGTTCTGCTGTTTGTACAAATTGTTTTGAGAAACGCACACACAGATTTGCAAACTTCAATTCTGATCTGAGAATTGTACTAAAGCGACTGAGAAAAACTGTAAAAAAGTAACTAATTACTAATTACTTATTATTTTACCATTTTGTAATTAAATTACTTTTCTAATTACTGTGTCTGACAAGTAACGTAATTACCTAATGAGTAACTTAACTAATTACTTTTTAAAATTCCTATAAACCTTCAAAAAACGAATTATTTAAAATTATAACAGTAAAACATGAAATAGTCGAGCCTTTTAGTTTTCTGAATCATCTTTATTACATTCCATAAAACATTCTATAATAAATAAAGTTCTCCGTAGTAAATGTTACCTTCTTTTAGGTAAGAAACAAAATTTCCGAAAAACAAAATATATTCTGCGACAATAAATGCGGCTAAAAGACCCGATTCTGCAACGTCTTTTTCACAAAGTCACCTGCAATCGTACGTTAAGCTTCAAACACGTTCAGACTATTTCTGCTGTCGTTAAATCAAGTTCAGACGCTCAGCTGGAGTTTTTCCGGCGTTCATCATCTTCCATGTCGTCTGTGTTTAGCTGCTGTTTCAGCGCTTAAGCTGCAGAAACTCGCGCTATTGACAGTGTTTTCTCCGCAGAAAGTGTCTCACAAATAGAAAGACTGTAATGTTCATATCCGCGTGTTTCACAACAGCGACTTGAATACGTATTGTCTTTACAGAAAACAGTCATAGCTGCAGCCACCGAGCCCGCCCGAGCGCCCGAGCCGGTGTAGGTACAGAAAGTGCTCCGCCTGCAAAAACCGCTCGGGGTCCTGCGACTGGTGATGACGTCACGCAGTTTGATTGGCCGTAAGTTGGAATGACGTCGAACGGATTTTGCGCTGACAAATCACGCTCGAAACTCCAGAGTTCCCTATCGAGCTGTTCACTACTGACACCACAGATGGGGAACAACGTTTCCTGACAAAGCAATGAAGCAATAGAATGACGCAGTGATAACTGCAGCCAATGGCGTTGGAGCACCGCCCTCTGGGCGTGGCCTGCGAGCCCAAGCTCGTGCTCCATCCGCCATTTCCTCAGTACAATTTTCTTCACGAGCAATTGAGCATAGCCTAGACTTTACTAGTCTTTATAGTCTTTTTGATAGTTTTACCGCCGCTTAGAGTATGGCTAGTGATAGCAGAAGCACCGGGCTGGAGTCGTTCGTCCCCGGCGGGCGAACAATTCAGCCCGGTGGGCGGTGGTGCGTTCGGTGCTCGGGGCCCTGAGTCTGCCGGCACCCGCGCGGAGTGCATCTCGTAGGGCTCGGTCACGCTACACCGGCCCTCGACAGATCCGCCGCGCGTCATGACTGTCGAGTGATGACGGTGGGAGCCCTATGGCGAAAGTTTGGAGCGGAAAACATCGGATGGCCGGCCTTTCTTCCCTTACCTTGCGCCGGGCAAAGGAGCCACGTCTCGCTCTTGGGACTCGGATGTTTTTGGCGGGAGATTACCTCAGATGGAGCCGGTAAGTGCTTTTCCATCTGCTGCAGGCCGCGCTTCCTGATTGTTGGACGACGACGTCTCAACCGGGTTTTTTCCTGAGCTCGCGGCGCCAGGTGCTGACCGCGGGCTCGCCGACGAGGTCCTGGTTGAGTACCGGACCCTTGCCTCAGATGAAGCGGGTGAGTGAGGTCCCCTTTTTCCATCTGCTACAGGCCGCGCTGCCCGGCTGTCGGACGACGACGTCCCACCCGATTTCTTTACTTGAGTACGCGGCGCCAGGTGCTGACCGCGTGCTCCCCGA
Organism: Paedocypris micromegethes; assembly: GCA_028031935.1. Lineage (NCBI taxonomy): Eukaryota > Metazoa > Chordata > Actinopteri > Cypriniformes > Paedocypris > Paedocypris micromegethes. Next base: position 7,345,906 of record CM051495.1, read on the forward strand.
CGAGGTCCTGGCCGAGTGCCGGACCGTTGCCTCGCATGGAGCGGGTGAGTGAGTTTTCCCTTTTCCATTGCTGCAGGCCACGCTTCCCGACTGTCGGACGGCGGCTGCGACGTCCCACTCGGCTTTTTCGGAGAACCTGTTCGGCGACGCGCCTGACTCGATAATTGAGGGCGGGGATGCGGCCCAGAGAAGGCCAAACCTTCGGCTGTATATTCAACATTGTTTCCTCAGGCAGCAGCCTCGTCCCGCCGAGAGGGGCCGCTCCAGGTCTACGATTGGGCGCGCGGAGCCATGGTCGCGGGACAATCAACAGCGCCGGCTGCTCGCGCTCGGAGAAGCGCGACACGCCCCCACCGGCCCCGGCGAAGTGGCGCTGTGTTCTGGTGGCCGTGCGGGACATTTCGGTTCCACCGACTTATTTAACACTGTGAGAGCATGTGTGCTTCAGTGCGTTGCAATGTTTTATTAAAGATGTTGGGTAACAGCTTCGGTGTCAGCCGTCTCTCTTCGGAGGGGGTAAGTGTTAAACGGTCTCTTCGTCAGGCCGCACACATAAGCGGCACATGAGCGCGATTATCGCGACACGCTGCGGGAGGCGCACATACACACGTTCCCCTTTTTCGGCTCCTGTGGCGGACATCCAGCAGGTGAGGAGCTCCGGCGGATTGCTTGCAGAGCTGGAGGGCCTTACGCAGATCTTGCGGCGTCAAGGCCGAGGCTTAAACGGGCCTGTACACTGCTGATATACTGCCAGGTCTCTTGGGGAGCAGAAATCGTTCCCGGACTCCGGTCTGTGTTGAAATGTGCTGTAATAAACGTGTGCTTCATGGACATGTTCCTGTTTTGTGATTCGAGCTCCCTACGCTAACTGGTGTTAACCCGGAGAAGCGCGCGCCGTCTGGGAGGTGAACGCGTCACTCAAGCGCGCTGGCGACGCCTCAGGGGCGTATGGGAGAGCGCGGAGGCCCGCATGTGAGCGGCTACTTCCCTCTCGTTGCCGAGCGTCGCCTGGGAGGACGCTCGTCCAGAGGCGAAATGGCCGCGCGTGTGGCGCGGTAATTCCGGCGCTACGTATGTTTTGCACTCAGCACGTGCGGGTGTGTGCAAAATTCATTAAAGAAATGCAACGACGCCGGTTTTTTATTTTATTTTATTTTATTCTCATGAGCCTCTGGTGAATGACGCTCGTTCAGGGGTCGACAGACATCGTCCCATGAAGCCTGGGGACGCCTTCAGTTTCCGGTTTTTAAGGGCACATACCTCAACGTCATGATCAATGGTGCAGAGACGGATCTTCTGGGGTTCGCGGTCGAGCGGATTCGCGCCCACGGTGGTATGGAGGAGCCGACTCGGATCTTTTACTCATGCCACGGCTCGGCGATGGCATGATAACGTATTTTCACGCGGGATATTTTCATCCAGAGACACATAAACATTCGGCAATGGTGAAGCGGACCTTCAACGAAGGGTCTCGTTCATCCCGAGTTTTGATAATTTGTCAGCGACTTGTTCGCTGGGAGATTGATTCATGTGTCATGAAGGCGTGTATTGTGTGCGAATCATTCAACGAGGGGGCGTGGCAAGCGCTCGTCCCGACCACACAAGCCCTATCTCTGGTGAGCGGGTATTCTCTGAGGAGGCGCATCCAGCTCGAGCCATATAAGCTTCCATTCATGGTTACTGAATTATTCATGAACGGCACGTCGCTAATGTCTTACGCGACTGTCCTCAGGGAGCGCGTGAAACGGTGCTGTGGGTGGCGCGCGCATGTGTCAGGGCGCACGCGCGCCGAATCAGCGCAAGCACCGTTGTTATGTGCGGAAGTGACGTGGTCTCTATAGCGTGCAATGCAGGGTATCCGTGTTTTCACTGGCGCTCTGTGCATCCGGCATCGGCGAGGCTGTGTTTCTCCCCCATCTGAAGCGCTTTACAGTGTTAAATGACGTGTTTCTATACTTGCCTCATAGAACACAGCGGCAGTTGCTGGTCCAACGGGCTGTGACCATGGGCCGGTAGTTTGGCCGGTTACAATGATTGGTTGGTCATGCATATGGAATATGATGCATAATAACATCAAATGATTGTTGCTTTACACCGTCATTAAATCATTGTAGCATACCGCACTGTTCTGTTTTCTCCAGTGTTTGTATGTGTATTCTGCACACGGCGTGTCTTCACTGTTTTGGGATATGCGCTGAGTTTGCGCATGTTTTCCACTCATTTCAGATCACACACTGTTGTGTTGGTGGAGCAAGAAGAAATTGGCATGAATCTGCCTTTTTCTGCAGTTTTTGAGATGGGCACCACGACAAATGAATTGTCCAAGTTCTGCTTATGTCGTACAATGTGACGTCTTATGTAATTTTATGCATGCTGTGCGTAAGCTTATACAGTATGTGTCCTTGTCTTATCGCTTGTTAGCTTTGAGTATAACAGGTTGCTGTAGGAAACATTTTCCTTCGGCCGTGTGCACGAGGTTTCCCTGTATGATTTTATGGTAGACTAAGCGTCTCTCTCCTGATCGAGGTCTGGGGATCTGTACAACACCAGGACCTGCTTCAGGTTCACCACATGGAACTCACGCTCATCCGGCAATCGGTTCATGGCCTCGGGACTAGTGGGTCATCGGCCTTGTTGGGCAGTCATGAATTGTCCTGGTTTACCGTTTCCCAGTGGTCAGGTTGTAGAGGTTGGTGTTAATCACGGGGAAATGGGTTGTTTCCATGTACGGGACATAGCACTATCAAATTCAAGTGCTGGGCATTTGTAAGGTGTTTTCACGATTACAATTCCATCGAGCCGCATATAAGGGTTGGCTTCGGCGAAAAGCGTCGGCTGGAGTACCTCAAGGTATATATTTGCATATATGGTGGATTGTCGTATTTCCGAAGAGAGTATGTGTCGGAGATTATGTCACATATGACATGTGCTAACTGTTTGTATACTATGTGCGCGCGTCGGCATCACGCCCTGAGGGTACAGTTGAGTTGGTGAAGCAGCTCCGCCTCCTGCACACGGAGCGCTGATGATGAGCCTCGTACCCGAGTCTCCGGGTGAGACGCACCATCGGCGGCGTATCCCTCTCTCTCTCAGCCTGTGCCGTTCGCCGGTGTGAGACCGGTCTTGGTCTTGGAGGAGGCCTGCTGTCAAAGCAGCTTTGTCGCAGGGGACTGTTGGTGCCATAAAGCAGGCGTGTGGTTTACAGAATCAACAGTGTCCGGAGGGCGTCCGGGCTCATTCTACAGGGCATGTCGCTGCAGGACATTGCAGGGCGGCCGGCTGGGCGTCGGTGGATACGTTTGCACGGTTACACCTTGGATGTCGTCCCTTTTTGCGCCACATGTGTTGTCGCAAGAAGAGGAGAGGACTCTGCTTAGGTGGGCCTGAGCAGGGACCAGGGCCAGGTCACGTGAGTTCCCGTTGTTGGTGACGTGCCGGCCGTGTGTGACCCTCATGGGGTTTCGTTGTGTCGGCGGGTGCGCCGGGTTCCCTTGCGGCGGGGATTGTATTCGTCCCCATCTGTGGTGTCAGTAGTGAACAGCTCGATAGGGAACTATCTAGTTCGTATGTAACTCCGGTTCCTGAGAGATGGGAACGGATGACACCACATAGGTTGCCGCAAAGGGAACGATGGATGGATGGAGTGGCTCTCCTGTCGTTCAGTCATTGTACTGAGGAAATGGCGGATGGAGCACGAGCTTGGGCTCACAGGCCACGCCCAGAGGGCGGTGCTCCAACGCCATTGGCTGCAGTTATCACTGCGTCATTCTATTGCTTCATTGCTTTGTCAGGAAACGTTGTTCCCAATCTGTGGTGTCATCCGTTCCCATCTCTCAGGGAACCGGAGTTACATACGTAACTAGATAGTTATCCATGTCTTTAGTCATGGATAACCTTTACGTGGAAATTTCCCACTATCTTTCAAAGGGGACGTATTATAGAGATTTCTTTTGCACTGTTTTTTAAAATAATTACCAGGGAATATAACTATTGCATTACGTTTTTTTTTATTTATATGTCAAATAACTTGGCTGCTCTCCTTTTTAACTATGTTTTTAAGAGCCATTTATGGTGTTTTATTTATGAATGCTAGAGGGCGCCCTGTGTGACGGGAAGCGCATTTAAGCGCAGCAATTAGAAACAGGTGCGCGGCCATCTGAGCGTCAAACAAACTTTTGACCGCACGCACGCACGTACGTATGCACGCGTGAACGTTGGGCCGTTGATCGATGCCAAGAGCATAAGTTTTGTTTGTTTCTTTTTTGGATTCTATTGTTTCTAATTCAAATAAATATCCATGGTTTCTTCTGATACAACGTATGGACAATCCAATTTTGGTTCACGCAACAGCGAGTCAGAAGCCATCCGTTTATGGCCGCCACAAATGTCAAAAGTTTGCCCAAATGAGAAGAAGGCTGGTGGAGGGAAGGTTTATGGACACCATCATCGACGACTATTGGTAAAGTCATCGCCGGATAAAGGGTTCCGAGGACGTCCGTTTCATTTCGCACCAGTGGAGTACAAATTGTGTTTGTTCCATACGGGAATTTGATTTTGCTCCGTGGATTACTTGCATCAAGACGTTGTGGATGTTCGCTACAACACTGGATTTGTCGTCTGCTTCTACCCGTGGATTACAATGTAAAACGGACCTCTTTTTCTACGAGGCAACATTTAAAAAGGTATGAAAGCGCTTCAAAGTGAGTTCGAGCTAATGGTGTGCACACAGCTCACACTTGACAAATCCAATGCGCATTGGTGAACGTAAAAAAGACTATTCAAGGGCTATTGAGTGATGCACAGTATGGTAATGAAGTCAAATGCAGCTTCAGACATTTTAAAGAACTGTGTCAAGAGGCAGAAGAAGCTCACGAGTCTCTAATGCTCATATTGCCTGCTGAAGAAGTCGACAAAAATCAAATATGGTTCAAAGCAAAAATGTTGTGGGCTACTGAATTCAGTGCCATGGTTATTCGCTGGCTGGAAGGTCTACAAAGGGAAAATGAAGGAGCTACCAGTGAAATCGGTCCTGAAGACAGCGTCTCAAACATAGAAACAAAGAGCAGCGCACGTCACTCCACAACCCGACAAGGAAGTCATCACAGCTCAAGATCTAGAAAATCCCAAACCTCTGTTCAGCTGACATGCATTCAAATGGAGGCAGAGAGAGCTGCTCTGGTCGCTAGTGCTGAAAGTTTGAAAAAGAAGCACGAGATTGAAGAGCAACTGGAGATCCTACAAAGACGCAAGGAGCAAATGGAGATAGAAGCCAAAATTGCAGCTTCCAATGCAAAGTTGTCTGTTTTAAAAACCTTTGAATCACAGCAAACAAGCGTTATTGAAAAGGATGGAATGGAGTCATACTTCAGAAAGCCAACTCGGACAAACTTAACAGTGTTGTCACAGAAAGATGCAAGGGAGCAAGGGAATTCTCAAACGTCATCACATCATGACGCACACTCTGAAATTGAATCAAGAATCAACAATACCAGATTCAACTCTGTGCAGCAGGTTCTTCTTCGACAAAACGACGTAACTGAGTTGTTAATTCAACAACAGAAGTCACAAAGTTTACCACCACGTGAAATTCCAGTGTTTCATGGTGACCCCTTACAGTTCAGTGTGTTCTCTAAAGCCTTTCAACAATGTGTGAAGAAAACAAACGATAAAAGTGATTGTTTGTACTTTCTGGAACGATACACAAGAGGGCGCCCAAGAGAAGTTGTCCGAAGCTGTATGCATATGGCTCCTGATAAAGGATTTGACACAGCTAAAGCTATGCTAATGCACAGTTTGGGGAAGATCATCTTGTATCTGCTGCTTATATTGAAAAGGTTCTTTCATGGCCGATCATAAGTAGAAGATCCTATATCTTACAAGACTTCACATTGTTTCTTCGTGGATGTTGTAATGCAATGAACGATCTTCAATACATGCAGGAACTGAACATGCCTGTTAACATGAGAGCCGTGATTCTAAAATTACCTTCAAATTCCGTGAAAAATGGAGAACGATTGCATGTGACATAATGGAGAAACACCAGCGAGGGCTAACTTTGATGACGTTGTTACATTCATGAACGTAAAGTTAAAATCATCTCTGACCCAATATTTGGCACGATTGTATAAACAGATCAAGAATATCAAATACGCGAAAGATCTCTACAAATGGAAATCACCAGTACAGCTCACGCAGAAGCTAAAGAGAGATAGTTTCGCCACCAACGTTACCAACATCAGCAAGACTAGTGGTAAGTTAAAGTTGAACATCAAAGTAATCAAGCTAAAGATCTTGCAAATGATTGTATGTTCTGCTCTCGACCTCATTCACTTAATCAATGCAAGGATTTTGAAAAAAGAAAGCACAGAGATAAAGTTAGCTTTATTAAAGAGCGATCAATTTGTTTTGGGTGTTTATGTGTGGGCCATAGAAGCAAGGAGTGTACAAAGCGCTTGACATGTGCAATCTGCAAGCAAAGGCATCCTAGTGTCCTTCACATTTACATAAAATGCTCCAAAGAAGATAAAGCTGTTAACACCAACCACGAAACAAGAATTGAGCCAACAATTAACAACACTCTGGTGTCTGCAAAGACTGGTGACATTGGGGCCGGGAATAGTGGTAGTGTTTTACCCATTCTCCCAGTACAGCTAAAAGCCGCAAATGGGAATAAAATTGTGCAAACCTATGCTTTTTTAGACACAGGAAGTACCTCTACCTTTTGTACGGAAGCTTTGACGAAGAAATTGAATCTGAATGGCCGAAAAACAAAGATTTGCCTACTTACCATGAGTCCCAAAACTATTGTCACTAGTCATGTGATCAAGAACCTTGAAGTTGCAAGCCTTGATGGTGAGAAGTTCTACAGTTTGCCTGAAGTTTATACCCAAAAGGCAATGCCTGTAAATCCAGTTAATATGATGACACAGAAAGACATTGAACAATGGCCATACCTTAAGAATGTTTATGTTCCACAACTACAAGCTGAAGTTGAGCTGTTGATTGGTACCAATGCTTGTAAATTGCTTGAACCATGGGAAGTGATAAACAGTGAAGGAGATGGGCCTTATGCCATACGAACCCTATTGGGGTGGGTCGTAAATGGTTCTCTTGGTGTCACTCACGAAAAGCCTCATTCTATTAATGTCAATAAGATCTCTGTTAATGACTTGAAAGTGCTATTGGAGAAGCAGTATCATCATGATTTCAATGAGTTTGAAGACAAGGAAGAACTGTCGAGACAAGATGTGAAATTCATGGATATGATGGAAAAGTCAGTGAGTCTTAAAGGTGGACATTATAGTTTGAGACTTCCCTTTAAGGACAACAATGTAACAATGCCGAACAATCTCTGTGTGGCTAAGCAACGTTTGTTGGGAATCAAAGAAAAGTTCTTAAGGAAGACAAAGTTCCATGAAGAATACACAGAATTCCTCAATGACATGTTTGAACATGGATTTGCTGAACGTGTGCCAGAGCATCAATTGAACAAAGTAGATGGCAAAATATGGTATATTCCCCATCATGGAGTCTATCATCCTCGCAAGGGTAATTTGAGGGTAGTGTTTGATTGTAGTGCAGAATACAAGGGTACATCATTAAATAGCCAACTTCTGCAAGGTCCTAATCTCACCAATACATTAATTGGCGTTCTTTTGAGATTTAGACAAGAGCCAGTTGCATTTTCTGCTGATATAAAGTCAATGTTCTACCAAGTACAAGTGGAAGAAGAAGACAGAGATTTTCTTCGATTCTTATGGTGGCCTGGAGGAGACATTACACAGATGCTGCTGTATTCAGGATGACCGTTCATTTTTTGGAGCCGTTTCCTCGCCTAGTTGTGCGTGTTTCGCTTTAAGAAAAACAGCAGAAGATAATAAACAAAGGTTCAATAAAGAGGTAATCGACACTGTGTACAAGAACTTTTACAAGGACGACTGTCTCAAAAGCTCATCAACAGTGAAAGAAGCAACTTGTGTAATAACTGATCTGACCACTCTATGCAGTACAGGAGGATTTCATTTAACCAAATGGACAAGTAACAGTAGGGAAGTATTGCAGTCTATAGGTGAAAAGGAGAGGTCAAAGAATCTACTCAAGCTGGATCTAAATCGGGATGAACTGCCAGTAGAAAGTATACTTGGCCTACAATGGTGTATCGAATCTGATACTTTTGAATTCCGAATGGACCACAAGGAAAAACCTGTAACAAAAAGAGGAATTTTATCTGTGATCAGCTCAATTTATGATCCCTTGGGATACCTTGCCCCATTAACAATTTCAGCCAAGTGCATCCTACAAGAATTGTGTAGAGCTCATATTAATTGGGATGATGATATTCCTCAAAATATCCAAAATCGATGGTTTGAATGGATGAGAAGTTTAGAGTACTTGAACTCTTTTAAAGTCAACGTTGTGTAAAGCCACATAAATTTGGACCATCAATCAGTTCTCAACTGCATCATTTCTCAGATGCAAGCGAAATTGGATATGGAACTGTCTCCTACTTGAAGCTGCAGAACATCAATAACGTGGTCCAAGTTTCTTTCTTGCTTGGTAAAGCCAGGGTGGCACCATTAAAGGCAGTGACCATTCCTCGCCTAGAACTCACTGCAGCCGTCCTTGCAGTGCAAGTCGACAAAATGTTAAAGGAGCAGCTTCAACTGCAGTTTTGGACAGACAGTACATCAGTTCTAAAATACATCCGAAATGAAACCAGAAGATTTCGCACCTTTGTTGCTAACAGAGTATCAGTAATTAGAGAAACAACAAACCTAAACCAATGGAGATATGTTCATACCTCACAGAATCCTGCTGATGAAGCATCCAGAGGTATATCAATGCAAAAATTCATTGACGGCAGCAGATGGTTGAAAGGACCTGAGTTTTTGCAAGAACCGAGCTCCAGGTGGATAAATGATGACGATATCCAGGTGAATATTTCTGATGATGATCCAGAATTGAAAAGAGAATTATCAGCAAACGTGACAAACGTTGACACCAACAATGCTACGCACATGTTGATTCATTACTTTTCGGATTGGAGAAAATTAAAAAGAGCAGTTGCATGGTTCTTAAAGGTGAAGAAAACTTTGCAGGAATTATCTGCTCTTAGGAAAAATCTGCGTATTAGTGACCCTGGTACAGTAGAACAGAAGCTGCAACAAATCAAAACATCTTTTAAGATACTCCATCTATCCGTAGATGACCTTGATGACGCGGAAAGGAATATCATTCAGTTTTGCCAAAGGGAAACTTTCAACAATGAAATTATATCGCTCAGTTCTGCAAAATCTACTGTCAAAAAAGACAGTCCCATTCACAAGCTGAATCCTGTTCTAGACCAAGAATTACTAAAAGTTGGCGGACGATTGTGTAAAGCTGCTATGCCTGCCGAAAGAAACATCCTGTCATCTTGTCTAAAGAAATGCATATTGCCAAGTTGATCCTCAGGGACATTCACATACACACAGGTCATAGTGGTAGAAACTACATGATTTCTGTCTTAGGAGAAAAATATTGGATCACTCACGCCAATTCAGCTGCCCGAAAAATTCTTTCCAACTGTACCTTTGTAAACGATACAAGGGTAAAATAGGAGAACAAATTATGGCTGATTTACCCGTGGAAAGAGTTACTGCAGATTTACCTCCGTTTAGCAATGTGGGGGTTGATTATTTTGGTCCTATTGAAATTAAAAGAGGTCGTTCTTACGTTAAACGCTATGGTGTAATATTTACTTGTATGGCCAGTAAAGCAGTCCATCTAGAAGTTGCATATTCATTGGACACAGATTCCTGCATTAATGCATTGCGGCGATTCATTTGCAGAAGGGGACAAGTGAAACATTTGAGATCCGACAATGGAACTAATTTCACTTCTTCTGACAAAGAGCTGAAACGAGCACTATCACAACTGAATCAGGAAAAGATTACAAAGGAATTGGCGCAAGAAGGAATTCAATGGAGTTTTAACCCTCCCACAGCTTCTCACCACGGTGGCGTTTGGGAACGCGTTATTAGAATGGTTCGAAATGTGCTTTCTTCAGTCCTAAACCAACAAATTCTTGACGATGAAGGATTGCATACTGTCTTGTGTGAAGCGGAAGCCATACTTAATAACAGACCCATCACAAAGTTATCAGACGATCCTAAGGACCTAGAACCACTTACTCCATATCATCTACTTACAATGAAGAGACAACCTGTCTATCCCCCAGGCCTTTTCAAGGACACTGATCAGTATGTTAAAAGAAAATGGAAACAAATTCAATATCTGTCAGATCTTTTCTGGAAGAGATGGTTAAAGGAGTATTTGCCTTTATTACAAGAGAGACCAAAATGGACTACACAAAGACGTAATCTTGTGGCAGGTGATATTGTTCTGGTAGCAGACTCTACTGCTCCACGGAACTCTTGGATGCTTGGTAAAGTGCTAGAGACTTTCCCAGACAAAAAGGGCTTTGTTAGGTCAGCACGAATCCAAACAAAAATTAACGTTATCACTAGACCAATCACTAAACTTTGTGTTTTATTGGAAGTTTAAGATTTGTTCATGTACAATATTATGGACGTGTTGCTTAAAATGTTGAAATGGCTCAATGTATTGTAATTGTTATGTCTTCTGCCATGAACAATTAGGGGCCGGTGTGTAAGAGCCATTTATGGTGTTTTATTTATGAATGCTAGAGGGCGCCCTGTGTGACGGGAAGCGCATTTAAGCGCAGCAATTAGAAACAGGTGCGCGGCCATCTGAGCGTCAAACAAACTTTTGACCGCACGCACGCACGTACGTATGCACGCGTGAACGTTGGGCCGTTGATCGATGCCAAGAGCATACGTTTTGTTTGTTTCTTTTTTGGATTCTATTGTTTCTAATTCAAATAAATATCCATGGTTTCTTCTGATACAACGTATGGACAATCCAATTTTGGTTCACGCAACAGCGAGTCAGAAGCCATCAGTTTATGGCCGCCACAATGTTAAATGAACGAAATTATAAAGCATTGTAGCATATCAATGCATTGTAAAATGATTGTAAAGCATTGTACATTAATATACACTTATTATATAAATATTGTGTTTAATTTTTGTAAATATTGTGAATAATAAAGCACAATAGAACTTTTAATATTTATTGCACAGACCACAAATGGCCAACAAAATAGTGTAAATATAAATTACATTTAACAAGCGACAATTTAATTTAATTCAGTACATATAATTTGCTGTAGGGCGCAATTGAAATTCTTTTGGTTCATAGGTTCTGAATCCAGCTAAGAAAGAGTTGTTTTTTGCTGGATTCGCTCAATCCAGACGGCTTTGGCGACAGTTGTTTCCACACCCTCTTTAGGTTTTGTAACATAAGTCAGCCCTGTTCTGTGGCTTGTTCAGTTTTTGTTTTTTTTTAATTCACAGTATTCCATCATGCAGGTACAGAACATATTGGACCAATCTGGCAAATGACAAAATTTTAATTTCTAAACTGCTTCATCAGGTCTGCTTTGAAATAGTATGAATTGCAATATTTGGTTAGCCCAAAGCCTTGTTCAAAGTGTGTGTATTTTTTTTTTTAAGTTTTGCCTCGTTCTAAGGCTGGTTTTTAAAGTTTAGCCTCGTTCCAAGGCATTTTTTTTTAAGTTTACCTAAGTTTACCTAAGTTTTCTAAGGCTGTTTTTTGAATTTAGCCACGTTTTAAGGCTATTAATTTTTTTATTTTTTTAGTTGTGTTCAGTTGCTATTCATTCACACAAGCAACCACTATGAGGTGAATCATTTGTATTTCTTATCATTTATAGTTTGTAGTAAATCATTTGTAGTAAAATGATTTTTGTTGGAAGGATGGTGTAATTGTTAACTGGTGTCATTAAATTTAAACCACTCCCACTTAGATAAGGCAGAGAATTCCTTCTCTGATTTAATTTCGATTGTTAGTTTTTTTAATGCGTTACAAAAAGAATTATTGTTTAATAAATTACAGTTGAATTTCCAGTTAACTATTCTCGGATGTGGTGACACATTACTTGGTGTAATGGATAAGGTGATCGCACAATGGTCAGTTAACGGAGACGGGATAATGTCACAAACAATAGACATATTAACTAAACTATTGGAGATAAGATAGTAGTCGAGTCTAGAGCAGTCGCTACGTGTGCTGTTAAACCAAGTGTACTGTCTTTTAACCGGACTATTTTTGCGCCAAATATCTGTGAGGTCGAGAGAAGTTAAGAGTTCTGAAGTTAAAGGGTTAGGGGAGTTTGTAATATGTTGTGTTGAGTTTCTATCAAGCCATTCATCCGGAACTTCGTTAAAATCACCCGCCATAATGACATTGTTTGTTGCATGTAAGGATTTCCAGCCATCAATCAAGTTATTCAAAGTACTGAACATATGTTTGTTCTTCGCATGGTTATTGAAACCATAAACGTTTACCAGAGTATAATTATGGTTATTAAATTCAACAATAATCATAAGCCAATGGCCGTTAGAGTCGCTCTTGTGGTCAATAACAATGCAATTAGAATGATTTATCAAAATAGCAACTCCTGCTGAACGTGTCGATCCGTGAGAAAAGAAAAGGTCTTTGTTACCCCACTGCGATTTCCAGAACTTAACATAATCACTTTCGGAGTGTGTCTCTTGTAAAAAAAAATTGTACTTGTCTGTGCTCTTTACAAAAAAAGAAAAAAAGCCTTGCGCTTTGTACTATTTCTTAGCCCTCGAACATTTATCGACAGAAAAGAAAGTGTCATATAAATGCACAGGACACATTAGAGCAGGCTAAAATAATATTAGCCTTCGAATATAGATCTATATATCCATTGTTAACAGGCAAAAAAATGCTCAATAAACGTAGGAAGAGAGGAAAAAAAATAAACAAATAATAATAATAATAATAGTAAAGTATTACGTAAACAAATGACTGTGCTGCATTCCCGCAGTTTCTCAGTAAATCTTCACATTAAACGGGGAGTGAAGAGAAAATACAGTTAAATTTAAATGAAATCAAATGAAATTGAATAGATTTCTCAAATCAATTCAGCCCGTCACCCGACGTCCGTCGATCATCGCGTATCCGTCGCGTAGATAAGCTCGCAGTCCCTGCTTCCTCGCCGCATCCACCCTCGGCCACAGGCGGGCGTGAGCCTCTCTGTCCTCTCTGCAGTAGTCCTCACGGAACCGAATGTTCATCTCACAGCAGACCCCGCTGTTCTTGGACATTTTCCACACTTGATCTCGAACGACTCTCATTCCAAACTGCAGGATGATTTGCCTGGCTCTGTCGGGTCGCGCTTTCTGTCCGAGTCTGTGCACCGTGTCCACCGAGTTCTGTAACTGAGCCGCTGAACGTGGGACTATTTTTGTCAAGATTTTAATAACATCCTCCCTGATGTTTTCTCCCTCTTTCTCAGGGACTCCGTTTAAACGTAGCGACCATTTGCGTTTGTAGCGCGCGTGCTCCAGTCAGCTCTCCCTCAGCGCCTCGTTCTCCTTCCGCAGGTTCTCCACATCTGTCTTCAGCTGGTTCACATCTTTTTCGGTTTTCTTTAACATTTGCATAGCAGCTTTAACAGTTTCTGTGATCTTAGCGACTGCTTCAGTGTTTTCCTTCATTTGCCACTCAATAGCATGAAAGTGTTCCGCCTGGGAATCAAACTTACGGGTGAGGTTTTGGATGGCTATGAATAGGACACTGTTGGAAATCTCCTCCTCATCCACATGCGCAGACTTCTTTTTCTTCGCGTGCGGGCTTTTGAGTGGTGTATGTTGTCTGTCCGCTCTCGGAATTCTAGTCTGAGTTTCCATCTCTTCCGATTCAAAGCGTAGTCGTGCTCCGTATCGATGTCTCCGCTCGCCATAGCTTAGCACTAGCAGAAATATTTTGTTTCGAAATGAAAACAAAACTGATCAAAAAGAGGCAAAGAAGCGTATAAACGTGTTACTGAAACGTATCAGATTGTATGACGGATTTGAAGCCTGTTAATAAAACAATCAGAAGGCGTTTTCGATTTCGTTTCTAAGAGCCCGTGAAAAGTTCAACTTCTCACTCCGCCATCTTGTCCCCGCTCCCCCCGAGCGGTTTTTGCAGGCCGAGCACTTTCGGTACCTACACCGGATGTCTCCACCACTTTAAACACGACCGTCGCGAATCACATGCACCAGCCGTAAAGCGATTTTAAAGCGGAAAGTTAAACTTCTACAAAAAGAAGATAAATTAAAAAAAATAAACAATGAGATTCAGCGAATTTAATTATTTTATATTGTAACGCAAGTACATTGAAAGTAACAGTAATTAAATTACTTAAAAATGAACAGTAATTCGTTACTTTACTTTTTCAGTGAAAAAGTAATTTAATTACTGTATTTAATTACACCCAACACTGTCGCCAGCCTAGCCAAAGCTGGTCAGTTTAATGCTGAAGAAGTGAAAGAGTGCCGGAAGAAAGTGGACAATCTTGAAAAACAAAATGCCTTACTAACAAGCGAATGAAGAACTGAAAGAGAGAGTGAGAAAACAAGAACGCTACAGACTGAGATGGTGTTTATACATCAAGGGATGGGAAGAAAAGAAAGATGAAGACATCAGAACACAAGTCGTCCATTTGCTGGGAAGAATAGTTCCAGACATGAAGGCACAAGTGGAAGAAACCATCGATATCATTCATAGAACAGGTAAAAGGATGGACAATAAAAACAGACACATCATTGTGATGTTTTCTCAAAGAAGATGAAAAGAAGAAATCTGGAGGAGAAGTAAGGACTCAACAGTGTGCAAACAGGAAGGTGTTCGCTTGGCTGAAGACCTGGAAGAAAGGAGAAGGATCTGGCCACTGATTGAACAGGCGAGGAAAGCAGGAAAAAGAGCATTTTCTTGGGGAGCGCATGGATACATCGACGGCCGGAGGATTGAAGATAGTAAGGGCTCTTGAGTTGCAGTCTGAACAATGGTGGTGCAAAGAGATTTTCACAAATTGGGATATATAAGGGAATTTTTTTTTTTATTTAACCTGGTTCTTGGAAGAGGAATAGGGACTAAATTCTATAGATAAATGCATAAACCGCGTGGGTTCATTTTGAGTTTACCTTCACAGTTTACTTCTTTAGAGTTTTTTAGTTCACAGCTCTTTTTGTATTTTTGATATTGTTATTCATCTCTATTTCTTGGGAGGGAGAATCTTTTTGGGGTTTTTTTTGTGTGCGTGTTTCAATATTTTTTAATAGTTAATTTAAGAATTTCTTTTGGTTCACTGAATGTAAGGGGCTTAAAGGACTCTACTAAAAGAAAAGCGCTTTTTTTATTTTGTAAAGGACAATATACCAACTGCTTGTTTCACTCCACAGAATTGGATGAATCGTTCTGGAGAAATCAATGGGGCGACAAGTTTAACTTTAGTCACGGTTCTTCCCGCTCTGGGGGGGTCGTGATCTGTTTCAACAAATGTCCAGGGGAAGTCATTACACACCGAGCAGATACAGAGGGTCACTGGTAATCATTGGTACTGAAGGTAGAAAATGCTTTTCTTATTGTCACAAATGTGTACGGTTTTAACAATGGTGCCCAGAACAGAACACTAATGGAAACTCTGTCAGAGATGATTTCAGACCTCCAAGCATTTTACCCCACTGAGCAGATCATACTGGGAGGAGACTGGAATATGGTTCCTGATGAATGGGAGGATAGATGGCCTCCAAGATTAGGAAGAGATAGAGACAATTCCATTATCAACACTTTTATGCTGAACAATAATCTAAATACCATTTGGAGAATTCAAAATCCTGGGGTTACAAAATATTGTTGGTACAAAATCAACGAAGAATATAAATCTAGGACTGAATACTGGTTGGGAAGCAGTAGCATTTTATTTACGTAGCATTTAATTACGTCTCATGTGCGACAATACATAACGCACCCTTATCAGATCACTGCTTTGTTAACCTGGTGTTAGAACCCGTCTTGTCTCCTGGCAGGAAGTCTAGGGGATATTGGAAATTTAACTCAAGTTTACTTCAAAATGAAACATATTGCGCTAAAATTAGAGAATTAATACAGGATATTGATCACAAGGAAAGTTTTGAAAATCACATTGACAAATGGGAGTTTACAAAATTTAAAATTAGAACATTTACTATTGAATTTTCTAGGAAATTAAATTAGGCAAAGAAGCATTATGAATCGGCTTTATTAAAAGAATTATATGACTGCTGTAATAAATCTGTCCCAAGTGAAGAAGACAAAAACAGGTTAATGGAACTACAGAACTGGATCAATTATATCTGGAAAGAGCGTGCGGAGCTTTTGTCAGGTCTTGTGCTAAATGGATTGAGGCGGGTGAAAAGAACTCTTCATACTTCAGTAACCTGGAAAAGAGCAGACAGCTGAAAAACACAATCACCAGTCTAATGATCGATGGGAAAGAATGCACGGATCCAAAAACTATAGAAAAAGAGGTTTCTCTCTTTTATTCCAAATTATACAGTTCTAATAGGTCTCTGACGGAGGAACATTCTCGACCGAACTGCAGCATCGGGCAAGGGGAGAGGCAGAGGTGTGTGTGTGTTTGTAAACAACGCGTGGTGCAGAGATGTAAAAACAGTTACAAAGCACTGCTCATTAGACGCAGAGTTTTTATTACTAAAATGCCGCCCATTCTATCTACCTCAGGATTTTACCGCTGTGTTTATGGCCGCTGTTTACATTCACCCGCGAGCCGACTCAAACGCAGCATTAAGCGCCATCTATGACGCAATCAGCACGCAAGAAACCGCTCACTCCGACGCCGTTTTCATAATCGCAGGCGATTTCAACCACTGCAATCTACGGACTGTCTTTCCAAAATATCATCAACATGTAAACATTCCCACCCATGACAAGAAGAAAACGCTGGATCATGTTTACAGCAATTTACCTGGCGCATATAAAGCCAAGCCTCGTTCACACTTTGGCCTTTCAGACCACATTTCATTGTTCCTGTACACGTCATACAGACAGAAACTCAAGCAATCAAACCCAGTCACCAAACAGATCAAGCAATGGACACCAGAGACTGAGGCCACATTACAGGACTGTTTTGCTCTCACCACCTGGGATGTGTTCAAAGATGCAGCCACCGAGGAGGATTCTTCTATTAACATACAGGAGTATGCTGAGCATGTGTCTGGCTACATCAGCACATGTGTGGACAACATAATTCCCAGTATACCAATCAGGAGTTTCCCCAAAGAGCATCGTACCAACATGCTACAAAACGACAACAATCGTACCACTGGCGAAGAAGAGTCCTCCCAGCTGTTTGAACGACTACAGGCCCGTAGCACTAACTCCAATCATAATGAAGTGCTTCGAGAAGGTGGTGAAGGTCCACATTCAGAACAGCATGCCAGACACACTGGATCCGTGGCAGTACGCGTACCGGCCGAACCGTTCCACCTCAGACGCCATCGCTGCTGCCCTACACATCTCCCTGTCTCACCTGGAGCAGAAGAACTCGTACGTCAGAATACTCTTCATCGACTACAGTTCTGCCTTTAACACAGTCATCCCACGCAACCTCACACACAAACTGGCTACACTCGGTCTGTCCGTGTCACTCTGTAACTGGATTCTGGACTTTTTGACAGGCAGACCTCAGTCTGTACGGATGGGGAACAGGAAGTCAAAAGTCACCGTACTTAACACCGGTACTCCACAGGGGTGTGTCCTAAGCCCCATACTTTACACACTCTTCACACACGACTGTGTGGCCTCACACAAGGACAACACCATCCTGAAGTTTGCGGATGACACTGCAGTGATCGGAAAGATCACTGGGGAAGATGAAGCAGCCTACAGGAGAGAGGTGGCCAGTCTGGTGACGTGGTGCGAAAACAACAACCTCACCCTCAACACAGAGAAGATGAAGGAGATGATAGTGGACATGAGGAAGGAGAGGAGACCTCAACAGCCACTGTTCATCGGAGAGCGTGAGGTAGAGAGGGTGAGCAGCTTTAAGTACCTCGGGGTCCACATCAGTGAGGACCTCACCTGGACATTAAACACCACACAGCTGGTCAAGAAAGCTCAACAGCGGCTGTACTTTCTGAGGAGGCTGAGGAACTTTGGCATGTCTGCAAAGATCCTCAGCAACTTCTACAGCTGCACCATCGAGAGCATCCTTGCCAGCTGCATCACAGTGTGGTACGGCAGTACCACTGAAAAGGACCGCAAACATCTGCAGAGAGTGGTGAAGACAGCTGAGAGGATCACCGGGACCTCTCTGCCCTCCCTGCAGACCATTCATCAGCGCAGAGTCCACAGAAGTGCTGCCTCCATCCTCAAAGACCCCGCCCACCCCCAACACAGACTGTTCACACTTCTTCCCTCAGGAAGGAGATACAGGAGTCTGGAGTGTAGAACCTCCAGACTGAGGAACTCATTCTTTCCTTCGGCCATCAGAGCACTGAACAGTTAGTCCAGCGACTCACTCACACAGTGATGACATTTGCTGCTACAGACTGCACAACATCACTTTAAGGAACACGTGCCACTTTATCTGACCTTTTTGGTTGCACCTCTTGCACAAATGTACATAATCACATTCTGTTTTGTTGCACTGTACTCATTTGATTTATTTATTGCATGTATATACTTTTGTTTTTTGATTTTCTGTTTTCTATTACCACTGGCATTCAATGTAAGAACGACAAAGTAAGAATTTCATTGTGCAGAACAACCTGCACACATGACAATAAAACGCTTTGACTTGACTTGACTTGACTTCTCTGTTCAGTAAAATTCAAATTCAAGACCCACATATTGAAGATGATTTCAAATCATTATGCGATTTAGATTTAGAGATGGTAGAATTGGATGAGAGTATTTCAAAGATGGCTCATAACAAATCTCCAGGAACAGACGGCCTTACAACCCATTTTTATCAGCACTTTTGGGAAGATCTAAAAATTCCTTTTTTTTGATGCTTTAACGTAATGTATAAAACGTAAAGAATTAATGACCAGTATGATACAAGGACTAATTACCCTCATCCCACAAGCAGGCAAAGACAAAAGAGTTTCGGATAATTTAAGATAAATTAAGCTGCTTAACACTGACTATAACATATTTTCTGGCGCGAATGCAGCCAGACTGAAGAAAGGTGTAGCGTCTGATCAGTGAGACACAATCTGGGTTTCTAAAAGGCGGATCATTTCAAAATAATATAAGATTAGTGCTGCATCTGCTTGATTATAATAATATATTGAAGTTAAAGGGATTTGTTTTGTTTTTAGACTTCTACAAAGCTTTTGAGTGTAGAGCATCACTTTATACTGGAAACATTGCAACATCTTGGTTTTGGTGAAAAGTTTATTAATCTTATTGCAATGCTGTACAAGGGCATTAATAGCTCTGTAGCCTTGGAACACGGTACGTGCCCGAGATTTGACATTAAAAGAGGAATACGGCAGGGTTGCGGCAGCTCACCGCTATTATTCATTATGGCGGCAGAGATGTTGGCAATTCTGATCAAAAACTCTGGTCTTCATGGGTTAAACGTGATGGGGAAACAAATATTAATAAGTCAACTGGCAGACGACACAACTATTTTCCTAAAAGACGCCGACCAAATTCCCATAGCAATGCAGAACGTTAAATATTTCTCAGAAAATTCTCGATAAATGTGAAATCTTGGCATTGCAAGACTGCGCTTAACAATCATTACGTACATAACATCAAAATAAGTACA
>CM051495.1:7375039-7402539 GCA_028031935.1 Paedocypris micromegethes
ATCTTCTGATAGCAGCCCATTCTTTTATAATAGCTTCATGGAATTTGACAGAATTAGTGGATTTTAAATTATTATTTTAAATATTTTCCCCTGACAATCTTTCTCAAATAGTTCCCCCTAGCTTCCTTTTTATTATAAATGCTAATAAAGTAATGAGCATGACATCTCAAGAACATATTAATAATATAAGTGGACATTTGTAACTAACTTCAAACTCCTTTTCAGCTTGAGGAACAATGGCGCGTTACACTCTATTTCAAATATAAAAACCCTGTAATGACATTTGACATTTTGAACATCCTGCGTGGCATTTAGGTACACTGGTTTCTTACCGTTCATTTAGCAGACGCTTTTATCCAAAGCGACTTACATTTCATTACAATTTTTACAATTCAACCAATTCCTGCTTTCTCTTGGAATTGAACCCATGATCCGGTGTTGAACACACGTTTTTCTCTTATTTTATATTATTGTTAATTAATAATATTGATGTACTACTCTTAGACAGACATCAACGCATCAAAATTTGCTGCCGTTGTTTTGCATGTCTGTCACGGAAACAATTTGTGTTCCTCTTTAAGCCAAAACAGACCTTTCTCTGAGTTCTGTTATTCTGACTGTTCATCTTTCATCTAGGTTCAAGTTTGCAGCGTTAGAAAACATTTTGAATTAAGCTGTAATACTCATTCTGTAATGCTGCCCGCAGAACTTTCCCAAGCTGGCCCAACAGCTGAAGACCTGTCCCTACAATGCTACCCACCTGATCACAAAGCAGGAGTTCTCACGTCACATCCTGAACTGCGAGTACAAAAAGTCGTACACTGAAGGTTTGTGGAAATCACCTACCATCTGTTTTGGAAATGTAAAAGTTTATCAAGAAGTCTGAAGGAAATGTACTTATGATCATACCATTGCATACATCACGATCTGATTGCAGTAGTCCGCTTATGTACACAACCAGAACTTTAGCTTGACACTTTCAACGTGGTAGGTTTAACTCGTGAGTCTTGGAATTATTTTGGAAAAATGTGCAATTTTTGGCAAACTTCAGCAGAAGACTACTGGATCCAAAACCTGTGGAAACCTGTGGCCTAACAAGAGATGACTTTGTTGTTCAACTTGCCACATCAGGCTTCTCTCCACCACTACACATGATTTACATGATTTAATTTATTTGTTAATTCTGTCACATCGTACAGGGTTGCAATAAAATGATTTGCGTTTTCCTCCCAGACATCTGATTCTTTCTTTTCCTCACAGCCGATGTAGAGATTTTGGAAAAGTTTCGGGTTCCTCTGAAACCCTGGACAAACCCACCACCCAGTGAGGATTGGGAGGACGGTCAGTGATTCTGCATTTATTGGTTATTTTCTATTAGGAATTCTGCGTGTTATTCTGTTTCTTATACGTTTTTGTCTGGATGATTACAGAAAGTGACGATCAACCAGTTAGCTTTGTTTGGGGTCACACCAACAATGAGCTGCTCAACATCGGGTGAGTAGTTCTGAATCGTAGTTTCTGGTAGGGATTTTACGAATATAAATTTTGTACTGTTTTTGGAATCGGTGTCCAATTGGGATGCAATGAAACAAAAACGACCTTTAAATCCCAGATAACATTTGAATGAAATGTTTAAATCTTAAATTAGCTTAAAAAAAAGCTAAAATTTCTCTTTGAAACTATGTTTGTGTTAGATGCTTAATACTAACTCTTACTGTGCACTTCATATGTTTAACATGCATCTTTTTTCTGACTGTCAGGCATCATCCAGTCTGTATCGGCCTTTCCAACAGGCTCCGGGCCCCGAGGTCTCTTCCCTGGAAACAGTGTAAGCGATTTAATCTTAACACATTTTATTTATTATTCATTTCATTTTTTTTTTCACATCTAAAAGGCCTCGAACTCTCAGGTCTTTGTCCCTCTTTTTGTGACTTCACTGTTTGTGACTCGGCCTCGAACTCTATATCACTAACGATTCTTCTTACTGTGAGGCAACTGTGCTACCCACTTGGGTTTTTTACATTTTTGCAAATGTGAACCGGTTTGTTGAAATTCACGTTATGTAAATAAAAAATTCATTAATACTTTCTTGGCGCTGACTAATGTTACCCCAGATTTAGATCTGAATTTACATTTATATTAATACCTGCTGCAAAACAATTTACCCCCTCAAGTGCAATCTTTCTGTTCTGTTGCATTGCAGATTTGCCAGTGTCATCGTTTTGACAGACACTTTTGCCATCACCTAAAATAATTATGAATTTGATTAGATTTCACTTATTTAAAAATTTTTTTTTTATTGAGTCTAAGTCAGATGACGTTTGTGCAGGTGTTTGTTTTGTTTCTGTCACACCTCTAGGTGGCAGCAACAGTCTTCAGTAAATTCCGCCTGTGCTAACGTGAGCTCTTCTGTTTTTCTCCAGGATGTTCTGCTGCTGCTTCAACACCTCAGTTTGGATGATTTAGAGGACCTTTTTACCTAATATTTTTACAGTGTTTTAATTTTTGTTTTTCTTTTGTCTGTTATACATTTCAAACTTCCGACTAGTTTAATAAAAGTTCTTCTAATCCATTGGTTGACTTATTATCCCGTTTCCTGAAAGAACAACATGTCCTCGTGGGTAGATGGCGCCGTTGTGCAGTGTGAGTGGAGTTTGAGCTAGAATGGCAGCGGCCACAGGTCTAGAATACTTCTCGTCTGTTCTGGCATACATAGCCTTCTGCACTGACGCTGTACTGACGACATAGACCTGCATAACATACTCCAAAATCAAAAACCATGGCTTGATAGGAATGTACACTCATTACTGAAAGTGAGGAACGCTGCCTACAGATCCAGAGACAGACTGGCTTATAGTAAAGCTCGGAAAGATTTCAGGAAGGGCATTAAAGCAGCAAGACACAGATACCAGCAACGTATTGAGGACTATTTTGAAGATAACAACCCCCGCAGTATGTGGAGAGGCATCAAAGCCCTAACGGATTACAAGAACAGCCCCTCGTTGGCCAACAATGATGCCACACTTCCTGACACCCTGAACCAGTTCTTTGCTCGTTTTGACAAGCAAAATTCCAACAGTGTGAGAACCCAGACAGCACCATCACCCTCAGAGGAGTCTGTTCCTGTCTTTGAATGCCATCAGGTGAGATCCACGCTGAGGACGATTAATGCCAACAAAGCAGCAGGACCAGACAAGGTGCCAGGCCGCACACTGAAGTCATGTTCTGATCAACTGGCGGGGGTGTTCACCAACATCTTCAATCTGTCTCTGCAGCAGGCTGTTGTCCCATCATGTTTCAAAACAACGACCATCAAAAAAATAGTCAATAAAATACCTGAATGATTACCGCCCGGTCGCTCTGACACCAATAATTATAATAATAATAATAATAATAATGAATATTTGTAGGGCGCTTTTAACAGTTTTAACTGTCTCAAAGCGCACGTGTAAATATGAAATTATGAAGTGCAAATGAGACTCTTTTTCTTAAGAAAACTCATTAAAGCAAAAATGCCATCCAAGCTCTTAGTACATTTTTACAGGAGTACAATAGAGAGCATCCTCAGTTACTGCATCACCGTGTGATACTCCAGCTGCACTGCAGAAAACCGTCAAGCTCTGACCCGGACTGTCAAAACTGCTGAGAGGATCATAGGAACTAAACTCCTGAATCTCGACGCTGTCTGTGCAAGCCGCCTACAGAAGCGAGCTAGCAACATCATCAGAGATCCAACCCATTCAGGACGCAGACTTTTTGTTCCCCTCCCATCAGGGAAAAGATACAGAACAATCAGAACACGCACAAACCGACTAAAGAACAATATTTTTTTCTATAGCCTGTGCCACCCCCTCCCTACATAACATACAAAGTTATTTAAATAGCACGTTTGCACTCAGCCTTTTGCACATTGTATATACTGTACATGTATATTGATCCAGCAACAGACTTTTTATATTTATATTTCTTTCATACTTTTATATATTTTATTTTTCATTTTGTTTTGTTTATTTTTCCTTTACATTTTGTTATTTATTTATTATTGTGTTTATTGTATTTCATGCTGGTTTTTAATTTATTTTTATTGCTGCTGGACTCTGGATTTTATTGCTTACTGGAGCTACCGAAAGAAATTTCGTTGTACAACATACAATGACAATAAAAGCCTTTTACTTACTTACTTGTATATTACAAAGTAATGATATATTTAATATTAATTAATTTTTCCATTGACTTATCTAAATTTCGTTTCTTTCTAGATCAGAGTAACTATAAAGAAAATCAAATTCCGCCTGTGGCTTATAACATTTTTGAATCTTGAGTTCCGGCAAGATGGCGTCTTGAGCAGTCCTAAATCGCGGTGCTCAGAGAAACAAGTCCCAAAAGTTTTTTTTTTTCTTTTCCTAACACCACCTGGAAAGATCGAGATGCAAGCGCCAAAGGATAATGAACCAGCCATTTGAAAAGGAGCCTTGCAAGGACAGAAAACGACTGCACCGGTGAAGACAACGCAGCGGCGCGGAGACGAGCACGATTACGCAATGGAGACCAGCAGCGCGCTAAACAAAAGAGACCGCGGCGACTATTCAGCTCCGACAACTCCAAGCAAGGATACACGGGAAAAGAGGAAGACGGTGAGGTTTCCAATAATATTATTCTGGATGCTATTTTAAAGTTCGAAACGAGAGTTGAACAGTTGGCCGATTTAAGTTAGCAGAACAAACAAAGCAGGATCGCCAGCCAGTGTTGGGAAAGTTACTTTAAAAAAGTAACTAATTACTAATTACTTATTATTTTACCATTTTGTAATTAAATTACTTTTCTAATTACTGTGTCTGACAAGTAACGTAATTACCTAATGAGTAACTTAACTAATTACTTTTTAAAATTCCTATAAACCTTCAAAAAACTAATTATTTAAAAATATAACAGTAAAACATGAAATAGTCGAGCCTTTTAGTTTTCTGAATCATCTTTATTACATTCCATAAAACATTCTATAATAAATAAAGTTTTCCGTAGTAAAAGTTACCTTCTTTTAGGTAAGAAACAAAATTTCCGAAAAACAAAATATATTCTGCGACAATAAATGCGGCTAAAAGACCAGATTCTGCAGCGTCTTTTCCACAAAGTCACCTGCAATCGTACGTTAAGCTTCAGACACGTTCAGACTGTTTCTGCTGTCGTTAAATCAAGTTCCCTATCGAGCTGTCCACTACTGACACCACCGGTGGGGAACAACGTTTCCTGACAAAGCAATGAAGCAATAGAATGACGCAGTGATAACTGCAGCCAATGGCGTTGGAGCACCGCCCTGTGGGCGTGGCCTGCGAGCCCAAGCTGGTGCTCCAGCCGCCATTTTCTCAGTACAATTTTCTTCACGAGCATTGAGCATAGCCTAGACTTTACTAGTCTTTATAGTCGTTTTGATAGCTTTTACCGCCGCTTAGAGTATGGCTAGTGATAGCAGAAGCACCAGGCTGGAGTCGTTCGTCCCTGGCGGGCGAACAATTCAGCCCGGTGGGCGGCGGTGCGTTCGGTGCTCGGGGCCCTGAGTCTGCCGGCACCCGCGCGGAGTGCATCTCGTGCCTAGGGCTCGGTCACGCTACACCGGCCCTCGACAGATCCGCCGCGCGTCGTGACTGTCGAGTGATGCCGGTGGGTGCCCTATGGCGAAAGTTTGGAGCGGGAAAACATCGGATGGCCGGCTTTTCTTCCCTTACCTTGCGCCGGGCAAAGGAGCCACGTCTCGCTCTTGGGACTCGGATGTTTTTGGCGGGAGATTACCTCAGATGGAGCCGGTAAGTGCTTTCCATCTGCTGCAGGCCGCGCTTCCTGATTGTTGGACGACGACGTCTCAACCGGGTTTTTTCCTGAGCTCGCGGCGCCAGGTGCTGACCATGGGCTCGCCAACGAGGTCCTGGCCGAGTGCCGGACCGTTGCCTCCCATGGAGCGGGTGAGTGAGGTCCCCCTGTTCCTCTGCTGCAGGCCACGCTTCCCGATTGTCGGACGATGACGGCGGCATCCCACTCGGGTATTCATGGGCACGCGGCGACAGGGTCCGAGGCCCTGGATGAGTGCCCGACCGAGGCAGTGGCCCTCACGAACATCGAAGGGGTGGCTCCGGAACTGCCGTCCAGCTCGTGCATGGACTGGTGCAAGACCGGTCTGGCACCCAGGGCTGGATGCGCCGTTGGGCCCGAGAGCCTGTTCGGCGACGCGCCTGACTCGATAATTGAGGGCGGGGATGCGGCCCAGAGAAGGCCAACCTTCGGCTGTATTTTCAACAGTGTTTTCTCAGGCAGCAGCCTCGTCCCGCCGAGAGGGGGCGCTCCAGGTCTACGATTGGGCGCGCGGAGCCATGGTCGCGGGACGATCAACAGCGCCGACACGACCCCACCGGCCCCGGCGAAGTGGCGCTGTGTTCTGGTGGCCGTGCGGGACGTTTCGGTTCCACCGACTTTATTTTAACACTGTGAATGCATGTGTGCTTCAGTGCGTTGCAATGTTTTATTAAAGATGTTGGGAAACAGCTTCGGTGTCAGCCGTCTCTCTTCGGAGGGGGTAAGTGTTTAACGGTCTCTTCGTCAGGCCGCACACATAAGCGGCACATGAGCGCGATTATCGCGACACGCTGCGGGAGGCGCACATACACACGTTCCCCTTTTTCGGCTCCTGTGGCGGACATCCAGCAGGTGAGGAGCTCCGGCGGATTGCTTACTGAGCTGGAGGGCCTTACGCAGATCTTGCGGCGTCAAGGCCGAGGCTTAAACGGGTCTGTACACTGCTAATATACTGCCAGGTCTCCAACGGGCTGTATGGCCCGCTTGGGGAGCAGAAATCGTTCCCGGACTCCGGTCTGTGTTGGAATGTGCTGTAATGAGCGTGTGCTTCATGGACATGTTCCTGTTTTGTGATTCGAGCTCCCTACGCTAACTGGTGTTAACCCGGAGAAGCGCGCACCGTCAGATGTCTGGGAGATGAACGCGTCACTCAAGCGCGCGGGCGACGCCTCATGGGCGTATGGGAGAGCGCGGAGGAGCGCATGTCGCCTGGGAGGACGCTCGTGTGGCGCGGTAATTCCGGGGGCTCTACGTATGTTTTGCACTCAGCACGTGCGGGTGTGTGCAAATTCATTAAAGAAATGCAACGACGCCGGTGTTGGTGTTTCGTTATTTTATTCTCATGAGCCTCTGGTGAATGAAGGCGTGTATTGTGTGCGAATCATTCACGAGGGGGCGTGGCAAGCGCTCGTCCCGACCACACAAGCCCTATCTCTGGTGAGCGGGTATTCTCTGAGGAGGCGCATCCAGCTCGAGCCATATAAGCTTCCTTCATGGTTACTGAATTATTCATGAACGGCACGTCGCTAATGTCTACGCGACTGTCCTCAGGGAGCGCGTGAAACGGTGCTGTGGGTGGCGCGCGCATGTGTCAGGGCGCACGCGCGCCGAATCAGCGCAAGCTCCGTTGTTATGTGCGGAAGTGACGTGGTCTCTATAGCGCGCAATGCAGGGTATCCGTGTTTTCACTGGCGCTCTGTGCATCCGGCATCGGCGAGGCTGTGTTTCTCCCCCATCGGAAGCGCTTTACAGTGTTAAATGACGTGTTTCTATACTTGCCTGATAGAACACGGCGGCAATTGCTGGTCCAACGGGCTGTGACCGTGCGCCGATAGTTCGGCCGGTTGCAATGATTGTTTGGTCATGCATATGGAATATGTTGCATAATGACATCAAATGATTGTTGCTTACACCGTCATTAAATCATTGTGGCATACCGCACTGTTTTGTTTTTTTCCAGTGTTGTATGTGTATTCTGCACTCGGCGTGTCTGCACTGTTTTGGGATAAACGCTGAGTTTGCACACGTTTTCCACTCTTTTCAGATCACACACTGTTGTGTCGGTGGAGCAAGAAGAAATTGGCATGACTCTGCCTTTTTTTTTTCTGCAGTTTCTGAGATGGGCACCACGACAGACAAATTGTCCGAGATCTGTTATGTCGTACAATGTGACGTCATATTAATTCTATGCATGCTGTGCGTAAGCTTACAGTATGTGTCCTTGTCTTATTGCTTGTTAGCTTTGAGTATAACAGGTTGCTGTAGGAGACATTTTCCTTCGGGCGTGTGCACAGGTTTTTCCCCTGTATGTTTTTTATGGTACACTGAGCATCTCTCTCCTGATCGTGGTCTGGAGATCTGTACAACGTACAACGCACGCTCAGCCGGCACTCGGTGCATGGCCTCTGGACTAGTGGGTCGTCGGCCTTGTTGGGCAATCAGGAATTGTCCTGGTATTCTGTTCTTCCCAGTGGTCATGATGGGTTGTTCCCATGTAGGGGGCATAGTACTATCAATTCGAGTGCTTGGCATTTGTAAGGTTTTTCAAGGTTACACTTCCATCAAGCCGCATATAAGGGTTGGCTTCGGCGAAAGGCGTCGGCTGGAGTACCTCAAGGTATACATTTGTATATTGGTGGGTTGTCATATTTTCCGGAGAAAGTATGTGTCGGAGTTTATGTCACATATGACATGTGTTAACTGTTTGTATGCTATGTGCGCGCGTCGGCATCGCGCCCTGAGGGTACAGTTGAGTTGGTGAAGCAGCTCCGCCTCCTGTGCACGGAGCGCTGATGATGAGCCTCGTACTTGAGTCTCCGGATGAGACGCACAATCGGCGGCATGTCCCTCTCTCTCTCAGCCTGTGCCGCTCGACGGTGTGAGACCGGTCTCGGTCTTGGTCTTGGAGGGGGCCCGCTGTCGAAGCAGCTTTGTCACAGTGGACTGTTGGTGCCATAAGCAGGCGTGTGGTTTGCAGAATCAACAGTGTCCGGAGGGCGTCCGGGCTCTTTCTACAGGGGATGTCGCTGCAGGACATTTCAGGGCGGCCGGCTGGGCGTCGGTGGAGACGTTTGCACGGTTTACACCTTGGATGTCGTCCCTTTTTGCGCCACATGTGTTGTCGCAAGAGGAGGAGAGGACTCTGCTTAGGTGGGCCTGGGCAGCGAAAGGGCCAGGTCACGTGTGTTCCCGTTGTTGGTGACGTGCCGGCCGTGTGTGTGACCCTCATGGGGTTTCGTTGTGTCGGCGGGTGCGCCGGGTTCCCTTGCGGCGGGGATTGTATTGCGTTCCCCACCGGTGGTGTCAGTAGTGGACAGCTCGATAGGGAACTATCTAGTTACGTCTGTAACTCCGGTTCCCTGAGAGATGGGAACGGATGACACCACATAGGTTGCCGCAAAGGGAACGATGGATGGATGGAGTGGCTCTCCTGTCGTTCAGTCATTGTACTGAGAAAATGGCGGCTGGAGCACCAGCTTGGGCTCGCAGGCCACGCCCACAGGGCGGTGCTCCAACGCCATTGGCTGCAGTTATCACTGCGTCATTCTATTGCTTCATTGCTTTGTCAGGAAACGTTGTTCCCCACCGGTGGTGTCAGTCCGTCCACTCGATCAGGGAACCGGAGTTACAGACGTAACTAGATAGTTCAGATGCTCAGCTGGAGTTTTTCCGGCGTTCATCATCTTCCATGTCGTCTGTGTTTAGCTGCCGTTTCAGCGCTTACAGTTTTTTCTGATTGCTTAGGCACATTTTTGCAAATATTGGCTATTTTTGCAAAACTCTACACACAAATAACAAAATCTTTCACCCAATTATAAAAACATTGTAATTCTCTTGCAAAAGCGATCACAGCTAGATTAACTCTTCACACTTCGTAAAAATGGTGTTTCGTATCAATCAGTACACACAAGCCATCATCTACTAAGCACACAACGCAACAACTGCACACTGATGGTAAAAATACAAAACACATCTGGCTTTTGCTTTCTGTCTTCATGTCAATTTTAGGTCATAATTTTGTCATAGTGTCATGTAAACATACAAGGATCCAAACTTCAAGCATTAGTGTTTATTCACACTCATAAAAACCAAGAGAAAGTCTGAACACAACATAGTAATTTCACAAAAAAAGGGAAAAAACATCAGCAGGCCTACATCATGTCATCTTTCTTCCCTGCGGTCACGGCCACTTAAATCCGTATCCAGGCCTGACATGATACTTGGTCAATATCTCCACATGCCTTCAACATTGCCTGTACAAGGGCAACTTGTTGATGAGGATGACAGTCGTACACTTTCTAGCAGCAGGGAGAGAAGAACTGCTGGATGGGATTGGAGGAGTGGAGAGTACGGAGGGAGGTTGAGTGTGTTGGAGGATGGGTGTCTGTAAACCAGTTGTGGACCAAAGCAGCTCTATAGAAGCTTACATTGTCCCACATGATGACATGTGGGGTATGTTCTGCTCTCTGAACAGTGAGTATGTCATGTAAGGGTCTATGATTGCTTGATGGTGAACAACACCATTTTGGCGTATAGCTGCACACATTGTTATGTTACCACCCCGTTGTCCTGGAGACATTGATGATGGCACAGTGTCCAATAATGTTCCTGCCACGTCTCCTGGTTTTACTCAGGTTGTAATCGGCCTCATCTACAAAAAGTAGCTCATTTGGAAATGTCCTAGTGATGTTTGCCACAGTGAAGCGACTCAAATTGGGCTGAATCCATTGGCCAGCTTCCCTGAGGGTCACCCCATGGTTGATGACATGGTCCACTATAGTAGCGCTGATGTCATCAAATATTCTATTTCTTACTCTCCTCTTTCTTACCCGTCCTCTTTCACCCTCCTCTACCTCTTCTTGGTTCTCCTTGTCCTCTTCCTCTATCTTCCTCTAACCCTCTCACTTCTTCAACTAAACGTCCTCTTGCTCCAACTTCTTCACCTCCGCGTCCTCTCCCTCGGCCTCCTCTGATTCTCACTCTTCTCACTCTTACTGCTCCTCTATTCTACTCCACACAGACAGCTTACCTGTGGCTTATGTGTAGTGCTTAGGCTGATTGCAAAGTGAACTAATAAACTAAAACAGTTTTAACATGTGAAAGTGTGCCAGAAAGTTGACCAAATAGTGTTAATGATAGCAATACATGTGTATAATTTTGCTAGGAGTGTGTTGGAAATTTGGTAATTGAGTGTAAGCAGTGAATTGTGTTTAAAGTTTTGCAAAATGAGTGTTGTGCAAAAAAAGTGTGTGTTACAAAATTGCTAACTGAGTGTAAAGCAGTTTTTGTGCTTTTAGTTTTGCAAACTCGGTGAGTGGTTTTGCTATAATCATTAATAGTTTTAGAAATAGTGCTACAAGAATCACAGTTTGGGTTTAAGCAATCAGAAAAAACTGTAAGCTGCAGAAACTCGCGCTATTGACAGTGTTTTCTCCGCAGAAAGTGTCTCACAAATAGAAAGACTGTAATGTTCATATCTGCGTGTTTCACAACAGCGACTTGAATACGTATTGTCTTTACAGAAAACAGTCGTAGCTGCAGCCACCGAGCCCGCCCGAGTCACACCGAGCCCGCCGAGCCGGATGTCTCCACCACTTTAAACACGACCGTCGCGAATCACATGCACTAGCCGTAAAGCGATTTTAAAGCGGAAAGTTAAACTTCTACAAAAAGAAGATAAATTAAAAAAAATAAACAATGAGATTCAGCGAATTTAATTATTTTATTTTGTAACGGAAGTACATTGAAAGTAACAGTAATTAAATTACTTAAAAATGAACAGTAATTCGTTACTTTACTTTTTCAGTGAAAAAGTAATTTAATTACTGTATTTAATTACACCCAACACTGTCGCCAGCCTAGCCAAAGCTGGTCAGTTTAATGCTGAAGAAGTGAAAGAGTGCCGGAAGAAAGTGGACAATCTTGAAAAAACAAAATGCCTTACTAACAAGCGAATGAAGAACTGAAAGAGAGAGTGAGAAAACAAGAACTCTACAGACTGAGATGGTGTTTATACATCAAGGATGGGAAGAAAAGAAAGATGAAGACATCAGAACACAAGTCGTCCATTTGCTGGGAAGAATAGTTCCAGACATGAAGGCACAAGTGGAAGAAACCATCGATATCATTCATAGAACAGGTAAAAGGATGGACAATAAAAACACGACACATCATTGTGATGTTTTCTCAAAGAAGATGAAAAGAAGAAATCTGGAGGAGAAGTAAGGACTCAACAGTGTGCAAACAGGAAGGTGTTCGCTTGGCTGAAGACCTGGAAGAAAGGAGAAGGATCTGGCCACTGATTGAACAGGCGAGGAAAGCAGGAAAAAGAGCATTTTCTTGGGGAGCGCATGGATACATCGACGGCCGGAGGATTGAAGATAGTAAGGGCTCTTGAGTTGCAGTCTGAACAATGGTGGTGCAAAGAGATTTTCACACAATTGGGGAATATAAGGGAATTTTTTTTTTAATTTACCTGGTTCTTGGAAGAGGAAAAGGGACTAAATTCTATAG
Source organism: Paedocypris micromegethes (assembly GCA_028031935.1). NCBI lineage: Eukaryota > Metazoa > Chordata > Actinopteri > Cypriniformes > Paedocypris > Paedocypris micromegethes. Next base: position 7,387,397 of record CM051495.1, read on the forward strand.
ATAAATGCATAAACCGCGTGGGTTCATTTTGAGTTTATCTTCACAGTTTACTTCTTTAGAGTTTTTTAGTTCACAGCTCTTTTTGTATTTTTGATATTGTTATTCATCTCTATTTCTTGGGAGGGAGAATCTTTTTGGGGGTTTTTTTGTGTGCGTGTTTCAATATTTTTTAATAGTTAATTCAGAATTTCTTTTGGTTCACTGAATGTAAGGGGCTTAAGGACTCTACTAAAAGGAAAGCGCTTTTTTTATTTTGTAAAGGACAAAATACCAATTGCTTGTTTCACTCCACAGAATTGGATGAATCGTTCTGGAGAAATCAATGGGGCGACAAGTTTTTCTTTAGTCACGGTTCTTCCCGCTCTGGGGGGGTCGCGATCTGTTTCAACAAATCAGGGACTTCCAGGGGAAGTCATTACACACCGAGCAGATACAGAGGGTCACTGGTAATCATTGGTACTGAAGGTAAAAATGCTTTTCTTATTGTCACAAATGTGTACGGTTTAAACAATGACGCCCAGAACAGAACACTAATGGAAACTCTGTCAGAGATGATTTCAGACCTCCAAGCATTTTACCCCACTGAGCAGATCATACTGGGAGGAGACTGGAATATGGTTCCTGATGAATGGGAGGATAGATGGCCTCCAAGATTAGGAAGAGATAGAGACAATTCCATTATCAACACTTTTATGCTAACAATAATCTAAATGACATTTGGAGAATCCAAAATCCTGGTGTTACAAAATATTGTTGGTACAAAATCAACGAAGAATATAAATCTAGGACTGAATACTGGTTGGGAAGCAGTAGCATTTTAAATTACGTCTCATGTGCGACAATACATAACGCACCCTTATCAGATCACTGCTTTGTTAACCTGGTGTTAGAACCCGTCTTGTCTCCTGGCAGGAAGTCTAGGAGATATTGGAAATTTAACTCAAGTTTACTTCAAAATGAAACATATTAAAATTAGAAGCGCTAAAATTAGAGAATTAATACAGGATATTGATCACAAGGAAAGTTTTCAAAATCACATTGACAAATGGGAGTTTACAAAATTTAAAATTAGAACATTTACTATTAAATTTTCTAGGAAATTAAATTTGGAAAAGAAACAATATGAATCGGCTTTATTAAAAGAATTATATGACTGCTGTAATAAATCTGTCCTAAGTGAAGAAGACAAAAACAGGTTAATGGAACTACAGAACAAACTGGATCAATTATATCTGGAAAGAGCGCGCGGAGCTTTTGTCAGGTCTCGTGCTAAATGGATTGAGGCGGGTGAAAAGAACTCTTCATACTTCAGTAACCTGGAAAAGAGCAGACAGCTGAAAAACACAATCATCAGCCTAATGATCGATGGGAAAGAATGCACGGATCCAAAAACTATAGAAAAAGAGGTTTCTCTCTTTTATTCCAAATTATACAGTTCTAATAGGTCTATGACGGGGGAACATTCTCTGTTCAGTAAAATTCAAAATCAAGTCCCACATATTGATGATGATTTCAAATCATTATGCGATTTAGATTTAGAGATGGTAGAATTGGATGAGAGTATTTCAAAGATGGCTCATAACAAATCTTCAGGAACAGACGGCCTTACAACCCATTTTTATCAGCACTTTTGGGAAGATCTAAAAATTCCTTTTTTTGACGCTTTAACGTAATGTATAAAACGTAAAGAATTAATGACCAGTATGATACAAGGACTAATTACCCTCATTCCACAAGCAGGCAAAGACAAAAGAGTTTCGGATAATTTAAGATAAATTACACTGCTTAACACTGACTATAAAATATTTTCTGGCACGATTGCAGCCAGACTGGCGAAAGGTTTAGCGTCTGATCAGTGATACACAATCTGGGTTTCTAAAAGGCGGATCAATTCACAATAATATAAGATTAGTGCTGGGTCTGCTTGATTATAATAATATATTGAAGTTAAAGGGATTTGTTTTGTTTTTAGACTTTTACAAAGCTTTTGAGTGTAGAGCATCACTTTATACTGGAAACATTGCAACATCTTGGTTTTGGTGAAAAGTTTATTAATCTTATTGCAATGCTGTACAAGGGCATTAATAGCTCTGTAGCCTTGGAACACGGTACGTGCCCGAGATTTGACATTAAAAGAGGAATACGGCAGGGTTGCGGCAGCTCACCGCTATTATTCATTATGGCGGCAGAGATGTTGGCAATTCTGATCAAAAACTCTGGTCTTCATGGGTTAAACGTGATGGGGAACAAATATTAATAAGTCAACTGGCAGACGACACAACTATTTTCCTAAAAGACGCCGACCAAATTCCCATAGCAATGCAGAACGTTAAATATTTCTCAGAAAATTCTCGATAAATGTGAAATCTTGGCATTGCAAGACTGCGCTTAACAATCATTACGTACATAACATCAAAATAAGTACATAAGTCAAATATTGGGGATAGTCATCACTAGGGACAAGACATCATCTGAAGACAAGAACATCATCACTAATACAAACAAATGCAGAGCAATTTTAAACCGGTGGCTTCAGAAAGATATCACAGTTTTTGGAAGAACTTTAATGTCTGAAATGGAAAGTTTGTCTCGTGTGATTTACCCAGCTAGCTCTCTATCAATATCATCTAACGTCATAAAACAAATCAACTCTTTAAATTTTAATTTCATTTGGAGAAACAAATGTCATTATATTAGGAGGAATGATATGGTGAAGAGTGACGAGGACGGGGGTTTGAATGTCATTGATTTTGACATCATGAATGGTGTTCTGAAACTGAAATGGTTGAAACTTTTTGTGACAAACAAGCAATCTTTCTGGTCCATCATACCCAATGCTGTTTTTGACATTGTGGGGGGAATTGATTTTTTATTACAATGCGACCTTGAGTGCCAAAGACTTTCTGTTAAACTTTCGGACTTCCACCAGCAGCTTCTTCTCTACTGGAATTTACTATACAAGCACAACTTTACTCCACACAACTCACCTGTCTGGAACAATCGCTACATAACCATCAAGAGAAGGTCAGTTTACTATGAGGAGTGGAGGTCTCGGGGTGTGTGGCCTGTGGCACATTTTTTGGATAACCATGGTGATCTACTGTTTTCTCTAACAAATTCTCTATTACATGCACGGAAAAAGTGTATTGTAGTTTTTTAAAGGCCATTCCAGCTTCTTTAATACAAATGGTAAAAGTGACACACTTCATTCCAATGTTGTCCCTCGCCTGAGACGGCTCTGCTTTCAAGGGATTGATTTTTGTTGTGAAAACTGTACAAATAAGAGTCTCCGGATTTCATTAATACAAATATATACCCATTTGCGGAAAAAAAAGGAATTATATTCTCAAAGGCAGAAAAAAATACATTTCATTTCCTTTGCCACCTAAAGTGAAAGAAATCAACTTAAAGATTTTGAACAGAATTTACCCATCCCACGGATTCCTGAGAATCAAATTTAATATAGACACAAATCAATGCACCTTTTGTGAAAAAAAATTGTGAGTGTGTCGCCTCCTTTTGGAGCAACGTGTGGAACTGGTTACTGGACAGGAATATCTCCATACCGCGTTTGGAATTAACATCCGTGAAATTTGGGATGTTTATTAAAGAAAAAAACATCAATTATCTAATAAATAATCTTTAGTTGTTGGGGAAATTTGTGATACACAAATGCAGATTTCCAAAGGTGAAGCCCTGCCTCAAACATCTGAAGGTGGAGGTGTCCAACTGGTGTAGTTCACTGGAACGGGTCAGTGGCCCAAGAGCCAACGAAATGGTGTCCTTATTGAATCGTTTTGATTTAAGATGAGCAGCCCTGTTAGTGGTATTTTATTTTGTTTATTTTTGTATTTGTTTCTCCCTCTTTGGTTGTTCTGTTCAAGCTGTATTTACTTGTGTACTGAAGAAATTTGATTGTCATGTAAGTTGTACATTTCAATAAAAAAAAAACATTTTTGAATCTTTAAACCAGTTTAAAAAGTATACTCGATCCTATATCCTCACACCTGATTGGCCGCAGTGACATTGCTGACCAATCCAAACAAAGTTCTGTCAACTGAGGAAAGCAGTGAAAGGAAGAGTCACATAGATCTGACTCTATCTGTAGAAGAAGGCCAACTATCAAAACGGTCCAAGTCTGAAACGAGGAATCAACTTCACGCCTGCAAGACTGTTTTGAAAATACAGACTGGGATTTGTTTGCAAGTGCAGATCTGGAAGAATACTGCTTCCAGCAGTAAGATCGAGTCGACTCATCTGTATCACTCTCAAGCATCGGCTCTCCGAATCAATTCTCTTGTTCCTGAATGCTTTAAAAGCGCAGTGTTGCGTCTCGAGTGTTTACGTCACAACGTTCGTTGGCTAGGTTACCAAAGTTGTCGTTTTTAAACTGTTGTTTTAAACCGTGTATTAAGTCAGGCTTGTCAGAGGGAACAGTACACGAAAGAAGCATGTCAGCACCACGTTTAATGAGCAGCTTTGTGAACGGTTGTACAAAATCAAGTTGATTTCGAGTGTTGAGGAGCAGACGCGCATTAACTAAACAAATCACTTCACGTTTTTCTTTCAGGTCCAGAAGTTGAAACCGAAGGAGACCCGGAGAGGCTCGTGGTTTGTCCGTACGACAAAAATCACATCATCAGAATTTGTCGCTTCCCGTTTCACATCCTGAAGTGCAGAAAGGTGAGATTTGTGCGCGGACATTTTACGTTAAATCATCAATCACACGTGTCACTTTCTCACGTTTCTCACACTTTTGTAATGTATGAAATGTGCTCGAGTATGAAATGTGCTTTGCATGATTTTGATCGCCCTAACCAAGCTATGTGCGATTTTGTTTTAGCGTGGCGTGTAATTAATTGTATTAGAATCTGTTTGTTATAGATGTCGGTGGTCCCTTCAAACTGTTCTGGTTGTAAATTTAGAAAGGAAATCAAATCGTTTCGTCTCTCAAGTCTTTCTGTACACGTTCCAAAAGTTCGCAGTAATATCTCCAGTCGTGGTGGTATAAAAATGTTTCCTACACGGGAATGTCCTACATCGCGCTATGCGCACGCGCGTTAAAACATGCACTTGTGCAAATTATTTTAATATCCTTTAAGCGATTTAAGTATATTATGTATTTATTAATTTTCTAACTGTAGAAAGAAATGCTAGGTTTCCTGACGTCACACTATTCGAGCACGTCGAGCAAATTATTTTATAGATGAATTCCTGAAACAGACTCAGGCTAGGGTCACTGAGCAGGAAATATCTTTACTGTCATGCAAATTGTACATTTTTTGAACATTTGATGATAATGTTTAAACTTCATAGAACTTTATTGTTTATATTCTTCATTTTATTTTAGTTGGCCCTTCTATTTCACGGCCTCTGCAGTTGGACTTGGCAGCTCCCAATCAACTTCTGGACCAAATCCAGTCTGATAGCAGCCCATTCTTTTATAATAGCTTCATGGAATTTGACAGAATTAGTGGATTTTAAATTATTATTTTAAATATTTTCCCCTGACAATCTTTCTCAAATAGTTCCCCCTAGCTTCCTTTTTATTATAAATGCTAATAAAGTAATGAGCATGACATCTCAAGAACATATTAATAATATAAGTTGACATTTGTAACTAACTTCAAACTCCTTTTCAGCTTGAGGAACAATGGCGCGTTACACTCTATTTCAAATATAAAAACCCTGTAATGACATTTGACATTTTGAACATCCTGCGTGGCATTTAGGTACACTGGTTTCTTACCGTTTTTCTCTTTACCGTCATTTAGCAGACGCTTTTATCCAAAGCGACTTACATTTCATTACAATTTTTACAATTCAACCAATTCCTGCTTTCTCTTGGAATTGAACCCATGATCCGGTGTTGAACACACGTTTTTCTCTTATTTTATATTATTGTTATATTATAATATTGATGTACTACTCTTAGACAGACATCAACGCATCAAAATTTGCTGCCGTTGTTTTGCATGTCTGTCACGGAAACAATTTGTGTTCCTCTTTAAGCCAAAACAGACCTTTCTCTGAGTTCTGTTATTCTGACTGTTCATCTTTCATCTAGGTTCAAGTTTGCAGCGTTAGAAAACATTTGAATTAAGCTGTAATACTCATTCTGTAATGCTGCCCGCAGAACTTTCCCAAGCTGGCCCAACAGCTGAAGACCTGTCCCTACAATGCTACCCACCTGATCACAAAGCAGGAGTTCTCACGTCACATCCTGAACTGCGAGTACAAAAAGTCGTACACTGAAGGTTTGTGGAAATCACCTACCATCTGTTTTGGAAATGTAAAAGTTTATCAAGAAGTCTGAAGGAAATGTACTTATGATCATACCATTGCATACATCACGATCTGATTGCAGTAGTCCGCTTATGTACACAACCAGAACTTTAGCTTGACACTTTCAACGTGGTAGGTTTAACTCGTGAGTCTTGGAATTATTTTGGAAAAATGTGCAATTTTTGGCAAACTTCAGCAGAAGACTACTGGATCCAAAACCTGTGGAAACCTGTGGCCTAACAAGAGATGACTTTGTTGTTCAACTTGCCACATCAGGCTTCTCTCCACCACTACACATGATTTACATGATTTAATTTATTTGTTAATTCTGTCACATCGTACAGGGTTGCAATAAAATGATTTGCGTTTTCCTCCCAGACATCTGATTCTTTCTTTTCCTCACAGCCGATGTAGAGATTTTGGAAAAGTTTCGGGTTCCTCTGAAACCCTGGACAAACCCACCACCCAGTGAGGATTGGGAGGACGGTCAGTGATTCTGCATTTATTGGTTATTTTCTATTAGGAATTCTGCGTGTTATTCTGTTTCTTATACGTTTTTGTCTGGATGATTACAGAAAGTGACGATCAACCAGTTAGCTTTGTTTGGGGTCACACCAACAATGAGCTGCTCAACATCGGGTGAGTAGTTCTGAATCGTAGTTTCTGGTAGGGATTTTACGAATATAAATTTTGTACTGTTTTTGGAATCGGTGTCCAATTGGGATGCAATGAAACAAAAACAACCTTTAAATCCCAGATAACATTTGAATGAAATGTTTAAATCTTAAATTAGCTTAAAAAAAGCTAAAATTTCTCTTTGAAACTATGTTTGTGTTAGATGCTTAATACTAACTCTTACTGTGCACTTCATGTTTAACATGCATCTTTTTTCTGACTGTCAGGCATCATCCAGTCTGTATCGGCCTTTCCAACAGGCTCCGGGCCCCGAGGTCTCTTCCCTGGAAACAGTGTAAGCGATTTAATCTTAACATTAATTCATTTTATTTATTATTCATTTCATTTTTTTTTTTACATCTAAAAGGCCTCGAACTCTCAGGTCTTTGTCCCTCTTTTTGTGACTTCACTGTTTGTGACTCGGCCTCGAACTCTATATCACTAACGATTCTTCTTACTGTGAGGCAACTGTGCTACACACTTGGGTTTTTTACATTTTTGCAAATGTGAACCGGTTTGTTGAAATTCACGTTATGTAAATAAAAAATTCATTAATACTTTCTTGGCGCTGACTAATGTTACCCCAGATTTAGATCTGAATTTACATTTATATTAATACCTGCTGCAAAACAATTTACCCCCTCAAGTGCAATCTTTCTGTTCTGTTGCATTGCAGATTTGCCAGTGTCATCGTTTTGCCATCACCTAAAATAATTATGAATTTGATTAGATTTCACTTATTTTTTAATTTTTTATTTTTTTTATTGAGTCTAAGTCAGATGTGCAGGTGTTTGGTTTGTTCTGTCACACCTCTAGGTGGCAGCAACAGTCTTCAGTAAATTCCGCCTGTGCTAACGTGAGCTCTTCTGTTTTTCTCCAGGATGTTCTGCTGCTGCTTCAACACCTCAGTTTGGGTGATTTAGAGGACCTTTTTACCTAATTTTTTACAGTGTTTTAATTTTTGTTTTTCTTTTGTCTGTTATACATTTCAAACTTCCGACTAGTTTAATAAAAGTTCTTATAATCCATTGGTTGACTTCTTATCCAGTTTCCTGAAAGAACAGCATGTCCTCGTGCCCACTGTGCCAGTGTGCCTGCAGCATGGTAGATGCACCATTACCCCCCCCCTCTGTGTCAGTGTGAATGGAGCGTGAGCTAGAATGGCAGCGGCCACAGGTCTGGCCTTTCTCCCTTGTCTCCAGTGCCTGGATTAAACCGCGCAGACAGCTGGCCACACCAGCTGGCGTTAGCAGAAGTATGTGCGTGTGGTGTTAAACACAGCTGTGTTACATGGATTGTTGCTGTAAGGAGCCGTTTACAGTCTCTGTTTCACACAGGCCGGCTCGCTTGACTGGAACACATGGTTAAATAAAATTCTCAATTTACAGTTTTACTCAATTGCTAAGACACTAAATTCTGTGGTCTGAACCAAATTCTCAGTTTCTTGAACACTGGTCAAATCAGTCACTCTTTTGGCAAAACCATAAACACTTATCACCTGGTTAGACACAACTAGCCAACACATTTTCATTGAGATTCACCTGTGCTGCAGAATGCTGAACACACGTGACTCAAGTCAACCACAACTAAAGCACAACTGTCACCATCTGAACACTACAAGTCAAAATTGTCTGACAACACTTTTGTCTGATGATGTGAGGGACATAAACATATGTAAAGTAAGCCAAATTTGGTTTCTGAGGCTCTACAAATCTGAAGAAGAGTGTGTGAGAGGAGGTTGAGGTGTTCAGCAAAAACAAAGATTGGTCATATCTGTTGTACAGTACGTAAATATTGACAACAGTTATGGCTATATGTTCTATAGAGCTGTAAGTCCTGCCCATCCGTAAATTCCACTGTATATAGATTGAAAAATGTCAAAGTAAGAAAATGTGAGAACATTTACTTTAGCTCTATATACTTCACATAAATGTAATTTTCACTTCATCACTGTACTAGAATATTGTAATGATGGGTCTGTTTAACTGTTTCTAGAATCAGCGTATATTTTTTTTAAACTTCATGTTCTCGTTTTGGGGAATTGAAGCCTGACAATCAGGCTGTGAGTGTGTTCAAGATCCTTGTTTTTGATATGGTCGGTAAGAACAAAGCCTTTACTGTAAACTAGGTGAAATTCAGCAGAAGATCATTTAAGACCATAAACATTTGGAGAATATCAAGTCTCAGTGTCAGTCTCTCTGTTGCCGAATGTGTCCTCACGTGCAACAGACTGCAAAAACAGTGCATGAAAATTTGCACACACTACATATAAACGCACAATATTTCAGTTCTTTTTTTATTTATATTTTCAATCTTTTTGTGCTAAATGCGCAGGTTTTCTTTGTTTTGCAATCAATATTACAGTGATCAAAAAACTTTTATTTCTCTGAGTGTTGTGTTTTGCATTTTTCTGAGTAGTGTTTGCTGACTGCTCACTAGTGGTTTTCATTCTTGAGACTAGAGACTTTATCACATAGTTCAGTTTTAGACTCAGATTGAACTGTTTTGAGGTGAAAGATTGGTTTCGCAAGAAGAGTCTGATGTTTTGTGAATGTAGCTTGAAAATTGGGGTTTGTGTCTAGAGTTTTGAGAAAAGGAGAGCAGCATTCCAAAAATGTGTCTTAGCATTCCAAAAGTGTGTCTAACACAAAAATGTGTCTTAGTTTCTATATTTGTCGATGTGAAATGTCAGTTTCAATTGGTGAATGCAAACATCAATTGGTTTCCCGGGCAGAGATGCTTGAATTTGTAAGGTTGAGACATAAACCTTAACGGTGGTGTGAAGTCATTGAGTACTTCCTAAATGGACTTCACTTTAAGTATTTTTTGTTTACTTTGAACTACTGTGTTTCAAAAATATAAACGACCTAGAGTAGACTCTACTTGACTACCTTTTTGAGTATCTGTAGTACTCTTTACTCCACTACATTTAAATGGACACTTTCCGTTACCTGTTAGATTGTGAATTTCTTGAGCGAATGAGGTGATATTGTCTGGTGCAGATACTGGATGCTATTTATGAGCTCAATCACGTGAACAACTAGCAGTTGCACATTTGAGTTTGACTGAAACTGAGTTTTTTTTTTTAATTCTGACTTGATGTTTGGAAACTAAACTTCATAGTTGAAGTTTCCTTTGTTTCACCTTTCTTGGTGTTTTTTTTTTAACCCTAACTTCAGTATGAATAAAGTACTGTAAATATTACCGTATACAATTAGTTCTTTTAAAATTTGATACTTTACTGTATGGTGAAAAATATCCTTGATATATTTGAAGTTTTACTATATTGTACTTTTACTCAAGTGTGGTCTGCACCTCAAAATTAGTATGTGCAAAAATAGGCCTCGTATGCCTGCCTGCTTTTCCATTTCTGGGTCATCTGGAGCTCAAACGAATTCCTGCAAGTCTGAGCACACACATACACACAAACTTGCAGTATACTGTATATACATGTTTATTTTTCAACCAACACACAGGATGGTGGTAAATATATAGTCCTTGTTCTTTTATTTTCAACTTGAATAATGTCGGAAAATAATGAATATAATTTCCAGCTCACAAAAATGCTGATGTAACCCTTGACCCCTAGTTTGCATAATGTTTCCTGTCTTTTCATCAGATGTTCTATGGTATCTCACTAATAATTGGCCCCTATCAGGCTTTGAAACGAGAGTCGGCAGACTTCTCACTTCATCTTAAACTAACCCAGAAAAGGTTGGTTTGCGTCGAGTCTAAAAGAAGTGGGTTGCTTAAACCAAACAAAGTGGTATAGAACAACTACATTTTCTTTTTGATGGTCAACAGGAGGTCCGTATCTTGAATCTCGAAACATTTTCCAATAGAAATGGACTTTATTTTTATGTGTAGAAAATTATTGAGGTGCAAATTTATTCTGCCCTTCAATTAATTGTCCCCAGTGTGAATCTCCAGCAGCTTGTCCTGTGCCTTTCACTTCCGCCGGCGCTGTGATTACATCAGAGATGCCCCACATCAGTTCCTGCTTGTTCACTGCACTTCATTGACTTCACTGTCTGATACCAAATTATTTCCTGACGAATTAAGTGTTTCACTAAAATATACGCCCATTTTCTTCTTCCTGTCATTTGAAAAAGTCTTTACTTGACTATAGAGCAATGTTTGTGTTTTTAGCTTTTGAATAAACAATGTAAGTTCATAGTCTTTAATGACACAACACAATTTGTAGCGTTTTAGTTCAATAATAGGCAGTGGCATCGGTTCTGTGTGAGTTAAATAGTGAAATTGTTCCCCAATTTTCCCTCAATTTTTAGCCACCTTTGTGATCTTGGTGGTTTGTCACACTGCAAAAGTAGCATATGAAAAAAAAAAACAAATTGAGTAAAAATGAAGACTTAAATAGAGTAAAATATCTGGATGAGAAAACTTCACTTGATAAGACAGCTTGAAACAAGTTCTATATTTATATTATTCATTAAACAAGTTCTATATTATTAGCAAAGTCTACCACCATCTGTCCTTCTAGATTCCTTTCTTTCACACCAAACCTGCCCATCACATCCTCATCACCTCTGTTCCCCTCACCAACATGACCATTGAAGTCTGCTCCAACAACCAGTCTCTCCCCTCTGGGAATACTCTCTATGACCTCATCAAACTCACCCCAGAATCTCTCCTTCTCTTCTAACTCACAGCCCACTTGTGGAGCATACCCACTGACTACATTCACCATCACTCCTTCAACTTCCAGCTTTAAGCTCATCACCCTGTCTGAGACTCTTTTCACCTCTGGCACATTGCTCCCCAGCTCCTTCTTCAGGATCACTCCTATCCTGTTTCTCTTCCCATCCACACCATGGTAGTACAGTTTGTATCCTCCTCCAATACTACGTGCTTTGCTGCCCTTCCACCTCGTCTCTTGCACACACAGTACATCTACCTTCCTTCTCTCCATCATGTCTGCCAGCTCTCTGCCTTTCCCTGTCATTGTGCCAACGTTAAGAGTCCCTATTCTCAGGTCTATGCTCCTGCCCTTCCTCTTCTCTCTCTGTTCACGCCCTTTGTGCCCCCTCTCCTTCTTCGACTAACAGTAGCCCAATTTCCACCGGCACCCTGTAAGTCAACAGTACCGGTGGCGGTCGTTGTTAACCCGGGCCTCGACCGATCCGGTATGGAGTTTCTTTGAACGACTCGCATGGTTCGGGTTTGACAAGTTTTACGCCGGATGTCCTTCCTGACGCAACCCTCTCTATTTATCCGGGCTTGGGACCAGCACAGAAGTAACTGGCTTGCAACCCCTGCGGCTAGATTAAACACAAGACAATTCTAAGATAGTTTATTTAAATTAATTCTTCTATGGGAAAAAAAAAACGTGTTATTTTAAGATTTTTTGGCTTGTCATGAACTTACTTTTTTTGCAGTCCAGGAAGGATCGAGATTGTAAAATGACTATGAGATTATTTCAGTCGATGAGATATCAACGGATTTATATCTTTATATCAACGGACTTTCGGATTTACCCGAAAGTCAAGAATTTTTACTTGGAGTTTTTGAAAATGGAAATGGCTCAACAAAGGGATCACTATTCATGAAATGTGGGTGACATTTGATTTGATGGGATTAATTTGGCATTTGAAATGAGGTTGAGTGTTTAAATTTGAAGGGGCTCACATAACAGCTGCTAGTTTGTAAAAAAACAATAAAAAAAAAATCATTTGTCGCAGCTGAGTCCAATAATATAATATGATATGATATATGATATGATATAATATAATATAATGAGCGCTTATAATATTGTTAAGTTGTTGTGAGAAAAATGGGGCTCAATATAAAAATAGCGTTCTGATATATTGTGGTGATGTCACAGATAAATTATTTCTATTTATAAAATGTAAAAAAAAAAAAAACTAAATTTCCCCCCAGTGTTATGTTAGTTTCAGAGTTACATTAGTTAGTTAATGTTTGCGGGTCAATTTGACCCGAGGGTCTTTTATTATGCAAATAGGTGTCAGAAACCAAAGTTCCCCAAAGCTGTGTGTGTGTTTTTTGTATTGTTACAAAAAAACTAATATCTTCCATTTTGTCTGAAGAGTCAAATCGACTGGAACATCTTGGTTTGCTCGTGCTGCTTTTGTGTGGCAGAGCTTGGTCCTGATGCGAGCAGCGGGAAGCATCACGCAGATGCGGTGAGAGTGGGCGGATGTCCAGCGTGTGTGTGATTACATCACAGCAACACTCGCTTCCTCTGCCTTCAAACTTTCTATATCTGACCAATCGAATAATCACAACCGGCTCAATCTTTCTTTTTCATTTAAAGTTGTATAATTGTGTATGATGACTTATGATGATGTTGATGAAAAATTGTACGTATAGTATTACATACTACTGTTGAAATTCTCTCTGAAAATCGTGTAATTGCATAATGAATACGGTACCTAAATAAGTTAACTTATTATCATGTTTTCTTTGTAATATGGTTTAAATGAAGATAACATTAAATTAAAAGATTAATTAAAATATTTATTCAATGATAGTTATTCAATGATAATTATGTGTGTAAATAATCATTGTGCAATAATGCTTTTTTCTATCAATGTTAATGCTAGTTATTAAATGTTAACTGTTTATTTATTTATTTTTTTTAATGGAACCTGTTTTAAGATAAAACAGTCCTACCCAAATCTATTTTAATCAAAACTAATTTAGATCAAAATACAATTGTTATTAAATCCAAATTTGCTCTTTTGAATAATTCCCTTTAAATCATGAATTGTTTTATGTTTCTATGCGTTTTATATTCGCATTTTAATAGGTTTGTGTCAGATTGTACAAACCTGAACAAACAAGTGTTGTTAAGGCCAGTGGTTTCTAAGACTATGACAATAACAGCCTTTAGACAGCAGCAAGCTTCACATTCGAAAGTAAGAATATATCCTAACATGCATCCTTCAACCAATTCTGTCAATTCCCATCAAGATCTAGTTATGCAATGTTTGGTGCACTAAACAAACACTAGCGCTTTGCAGCACCGGAGCGAAGCTTAAAATGCCTTTTGCTGTCAATCACGTTTAAATCACTGGACTGAACAAAAAGGAAGAGATGGGGGTAAAAGCAGTCTGTCACTTCCACTTCCTCACACACCACTGGAGTGACGGCCCACATGTCCTGACTCTGATGAAAGGTAGCGCGCCGGAGCTTCTGCAGGTCCTGGGCTGAGAAGAAGAATTCTGCGTTTTTATTTTGCCGCGTACAATCGAAAGTCGGATGGGAAGGGTCGATATTGTCTCTCCATCACACAGCTGATGAAAAGCAAAGAGTGAAAGGTCTGAGCAGGTCATGTCATGTCACTTCTAACTGCATCTGTAGGGCTGAATGACTAATAACGCACTGATACATAATTGAAATAAGACTATTTTTAAATGTTCTCTGCATAAATTGTTTTACTTTACTGCTTTCGGTCATGAGATTCTGAGCTGCGACTAATTATGTAGCTCTTTAATATCTTATTCAGTGCACTTTACATTGTCTCTGAAAGAGGAGAATGTGAAGATCTAATGTGACTAAATGTAAACGGCAACAAATGAATAATAAAAGGCCCATTATTCATGAAAGTGAAGGGTGGTACATTGTAAAAATCAAAATTGTAAAAATATAAATTAAATTGATATGTTGCAGTGGAATTAAGACATCTTAAAAAAGACTTATTTGTGTATCTAGCAACAATGTGCAAATGACAATGACAATAATTCTAACAAGATTCAGCATTGCCCTAATATGCTAATTGCATGTGGAAAAACTAGACACTTAATAGTGTAATGTCTCCAAGGGCTTAAAGGAGCAGATATGGCATGGGTGTTTACGCATTTAAGCATTTAATTAATTGAGGGTTGAAACAGTTTTTTTAGTCTTTTAGTCCTGAACTTTATCAGTCTGTATCTCCGTCCTGAAGGAAGAACAGAGAGCACATGGTGTTCACTTTCACTCACATCTTTTGGCAATTTTCCAGACTCCAAAGTGAGCAGCGTTAAGCAGTGATGTTGGGGTCAGTGTCTTGCAGTCAGGACCTGGATTTGAACCTGCAACGCTATGGTGGCAAGCCCAACTCCCCACTAATACATCACAACTGCCAAGGAAAGCAAGAAGTTGTGAGTCGCTTTGGATAAAAACACATGACAAAAAAACTGTTTAGTAAAGTAAAGTAGTGGAAT